>JZKD02S1721347.1:16561-46362 GCA_000966675.3 Picea glauca
TTTAACTGAAAATTTTAAGGACTCAAACCATGATAAGGGGGAGGGGGCTTCATGCACGCTAAGAAGGTAAGTTAGAGAAATTGGGAAGTGTGGTACAGTGCTAACGTAGCTACCGACGTGAGAGATTCAATAGTTTTCTTAGGCAAAGACATCGAGCTTAGATGCTTTAACCCTGACCTAGCCACTTACCCTAAAGAGAGTAACGTTCGTTTACAGACAAGTAAAAAAAAACTTACACCTAACCCTATGTTTTCAAGTATAAGTTGCACAAATGTGAATTGCCTTAGAATATTCCCTGACAAACATTTGGTTGATGCAGATTCAATTATACAGGATGGTTTGGACTCGAGGAAATTGAGGTTGAGGGGCATCATCGCAAGGACTCCCAACGCTGCCACCACAATCGCCTGAATTAGCTCTCATTTTGCGCTCTTTGGAAGCTATAAATGATACTTTAAAGGGGCGTCAGCCAGCAGGGATCGAAGTGTATCCCCCACCATTTGGAGAGGGTAACCATGAAGCGTTGAGGGATTCGGGAGGAAGGCCTTCACTTGAGGACATCACTAGAGAACTACAGAAGATCAAACTCCCAGAGTTTACCAGGGGTCATGCCAGTGAATGTGCTGAAGCATGGTTGGAAGGAATGACACAATTTTTTTCCTTAAGAGACTATGCTTCCACATCAATGGAGAAAATAACAATCTTTCAGTTAAGGGACAGTGTCTTGAACTGGTGGGGCAACCTAGAGAGGTAGTTGCACCTTACCCTAGACATCGTCTCTTGGGAACTTTTTGAGGAAAGGTTTCGAAGGAAATATCTACCAGCTTACTACAAGGAACAACAGGTGGGAGAATTGCATGCTCTAGTATAGGGAAATAGGACCGTGGAAGAGTATGATATCAAGTTTATGGAATTGGTAAAATATGTTCCATACATGCATAATGATCAACGAGAGGAAGAACACTTTGTCTATGGGTTAAACCCTAGGATAAGGGCCATGGTACTGATGTGGAAACCGACTTCAGTAGCAGAAGTAGTTGAAAATGCATGTTATGCTGAGGAACACATGAGCTTAAACAAAGGTATGAGATGGACCTTTCCACATCACACTGGATTTGTGGGGAAGGCCCCTAGGACCTTCTCTAGGGGAGGGAGCTCTAGGCCACCTCCTTATGGTAATAGAGTCACACCAAGGATAGTTACCACAGGTATTTCAATGGAAGTGAGTACAACATCCCAGTCATCACCAATGACATAGGCAGGTCCACGACCTTCTCAGGGAGCATCTAGTAGGGGAAGGGGTTCTAGGGGAAGGAAATCATTTCAGAGACCGTCACAGAGTGATGCGCAGGTTCCATCTCATGTTACATGTTGGAGATGTGGAGGACCCCATTATCAGTGTGACTGCCTAGAGTTGCAAGAAGGATTTGTGCATAGAGAAGTAAAGGCCCCGATGGGAAGAGGAAGTGGTAGCCACCATATTTATGAAGCAGTTAATAATCACCGGGAAGAACATCAATCCACGGTGGTGGAGTCGTCAGGTACGCTAAATGATATCAATGTTAAAATTTTATTTGATTCTGGTGCTATAGATAGTTTCAATTCACCTTCTGCATTAGAAAAGAGTGGATTGACAGCCGATGAGCACAACGACTTTAAACAAGTTGAGATGGCTTCGGGGGGAAAACAAGCGATAGGACCTAGCATTGATAATTGTCTAGTATACTTGGGAGTGTTTACTACCAGGTTGAAGGTACACGTCACTTCTCTTAGGATGTATGACCTAATCATAGGATTGGATTGGTTAGAATCCCATCGAGCTATGGTAGATTGTTTCGCAAAAATGGTTCTTTGTGTTGATGATGAAGGAAGGACAATAGAGATCCACAGTGTATGGAGAAAAGTGTCTCTATTCTTTATCTCAACTATGAAGGTTAAGTGGTGCATGAGGAAAGGGTGTCGACTGTATGTAGTGGAAGCAGTGAATAAAAGGAAAGGACCCTCCTGGGATCAATACCCAGTATTGTTAGAGTTTAAGGATGTTTTTTCAAATGAGTTGCCAGGGTTACCTCCTGAGAGGGAGCTTGATTTTACTATTGAGTTAAAATTTGGTGCATAGCCAATTTCCAAGACTCTGTATAGGATGACAGTGCCATAACTTTGTGAGTTGCAGAAGCAGTTGAAAGAGCTACTCGACCTAGGGATAATAAGGCCCGGTGTCTCACCTTGGGGTGCACCAGTAATTTTTGTGAAGAAGAAGGATGGTTCCTTATGATTGTGTATGTATTACAGGGACTTGAACCGTGCTACAGTGAAAAATAGGTACCCAATGCCATGGATAGATTATATCTTTGATCAGATGAAAGGAGCAACAATATTCTCAAAGATTGATGTACGATCAGGGTATCACTAGTTAAGGATTAAGGAAGGCAATATTCCTAAAACTTCCTTTTGAACTCGGTTTGGGCATTACTAGTTCGTTGTAGTACCTTTCGGATTGACCAATGTGCCAACAGTATTCATGATTCTCATGAACGGTGTATTCCGCAAGTACCTAGACCGTTTTGTACAAATCTTTCTAGATGATATCCTCATCTATTCCAAGAACGAAAGAGAACATGAGGAAGACTTGTGAGTAGTGTTGTCTTGCCTTAGCAAGAACAAATTGTATGGGAATTTGTCAAAGTGTTCCTTCTTCTAGAAAGAAATCCACTATTTAGGTCTTATCATTTTCGGTGAAGGAATATTTGTGGACCCAGGAAAGGTAAATGCCATTATGGAATGGTCAATGCCAAAAAATGCTCATGAGGTAAGAAGCTTCATGGTGCTAGCAGGTTATACTTCATGCATATTTATTAATTAAAATTTAGATCAGAATTCAAAATTAGTCTAGAAGAGGGATGGAAGTGGCATAGCTCGACCTTGGGGTGGTTTTGTACGTTACCTATGCCCTTATACTTATCTTAGAAAACCATTATTAAAACAATAACATATAATCATAAAATGATGGATAATATGGTGAGGGTATATGCCCTTATACTTCCCACCTAGCTCTAGAAAATTAACCTTGATTTGAGCAACAAATGATAACACAATGTAGAAAAATCTTACCAATTCAAGGAAAAAGCTAAGAAAAACCACCATAAAAGATAGACAAAAATCCTTCCAAGGCTAGTGCATCACTTTTGTCAACCAATAATCCAAGAAATATCCATAAAAAAGAGCACAAGAGAGATAACTAGCCAAAGAGAGCGAAATTTTTATTCCAAGTCCTCTCCAAATGGGAGAGTTATGATGATTAAAATAAGATCTTGTGATCTCTTATTTATACAAAATGTCACTAGGATAGCTTTTCCACATAACATTAGAGTAAACCACAAGACTAGGGGTCAACAACCCTAATATTTCCCCTTTACAAATATAATATTTAAAAATTCAATCTAATTTCACGTTTGCGCAAATAAAACCCTAAAATGGACGTGATGTCTCCCTTTTAGTGGATGTTTTACCTCTTTGACCAAGTTGTTGGAGTTTTTGTAACATGAATAGGCCTCCAAAGGCCACTTGTGTTCAATCCACATCCTTTTCCTTATGATCAAATCCTTCATTCACCAAGACGTCCACTTGTCCATGTCTCACCACCAAACCCTAGCCCCCAAGGATGACGTAAAGCCTAAACAATTGATGTTTTGCCTTTCCTAGGAAAATTGATTGGCATGTGAGGGCTGGGATAGGTCTTCCACATCATATTCTAGGTCTCCAAAAACTTTTATTTGTAATTTAGCATATGGAACCATGACATCTAACCAGTGGTCTTGCATCCCCAAGGAAGCCAAAGCTAGGCTTGTTCTTCTAAAATTGTCCACCAACTAAGTCCTAGAAAGACAAGTATGCACACCCTCCATGGATCTCAAGTCATAACATTATGATAAGTAAATAAAATAAATAAATGAGCCACCTTATAATGTGCATCAAAGACTACCATGTCAAACAATTAAAGGCTCAAAGACATTATGCTACTTTCCAATCTTGGATATGGGAGGGTTTACGAGGTGTTCTATTGGGTAGATATTTCCCTAGGTCAAGGAGAGTTTCTAGGATATCCCTTTATAAGGCATATAAATTGGTTGAAGTGGTTAAGGTTCAATACTAAATGGGCACGGTGTTCATGACATGCAAGGGCTTGTAGTGTATCATTCATGGGTTCCTTTGGGAAGGGTGTCTGGTACCTTCGTTTGCAATGCACTTTTCCGAAGCCCATAATTTTTCAATTATTTGTTTCCTTTATAATTTAAGGACAAGTTGAAGGCCATTGCCCTGGCGTGGTGTCCAGATAATGACAATGTCACCCATAAATACCCATTGGAAATAAGAATTTTGGATCGTGATGAGAGCCCCTTTTTCTTAGCCATGCAACTGAGATCCAATACTGTAGCTTGATGACCAGATGATGGTAATTTCATACCACTATATATCCATGAACATGAACGACCAACTCATGATGATACCTCCTATCCTCCAACTAACCTTTTAAGGATTCATAATAATATTTCTTGTGTGTCCCCATTTTCTCAAGGATAAGTGTTTCATGTATTTCTTGGTTGATGCATGTGTGAAGCATCTAGAAGGTTTATACATAGGCTTTTATCTTTTACCCAACAACAATCAGTTTGGGCCTTTAGCCCCTTCTTCCCATAGAATGAGGGACAACCCCTTATTGAGTCAATACACCCTAAAATCCCAGAGGATAAGGAAATTGGGGGAAATCGTGATGGAATTATAGATGTGGATATCGGTGGCCACCCACCTTTTCCTACTTGCTCAAAACAATTTTATGGCAATTTTGTCAATTTACTATTTTCAACAGTTTTTAACTTTCAGGGCCATTTTGAGGGCCTAAATGAAGGTTTTTTGGGATAAATATTCTCAATTATAACCAAAGTCCTTGTTTGAGCACCCAAAATCAATCTCCTCGATGATAACTTTTCAACGATCTATCATGCACCCAAAACAAAGATAGTATGCCAAAGTTATGCCTCGGGGAAGTTCATACACCAAACTACCCAAAACGGGGTTCAATAATTTGTTGTCTTTTCATCTTTCGGGGTTAGGATTTTGGATTTCATTTATGATAAAAATGCCTTTGGAGCCTCATTGTAAGATTATCTCTTTTCAAATGTGAGTAGCGATCACATCTCTTCTGAGAGATAAGATACCACAATTCTAGTGAGTCTCTCACTTTGAATTTTAACAGCCTTTGTACATTTTCGCTCATTAATAGAAAATTTTGTATTATTGTATCTCTGTGTTTATGGTTTCATCCATAATACATTTATGTGACATTATTGGATATCTATGATATCTCTTTACAATTATTTATTATATCTCTTCTCTCATTTCATGTAGAAAATAATTTGGATCAGTGATATTAGAGTAGGCTGCTCTTGATCAGTTTTTAGTGCATGTCCCTGATGAGGTCTATATAGAAAGTAGGGTCTCAATATTGTATCTCTTGAAGAAAATCTCTCTCTAACACCTAACAAACCCTCCATGGAGGAAGAAAATAAAAATGACATATTAGACAATTCTATTAATATGTTGCTTGAGAGAGCTCTCACATGACAAATGGATGAAATGATGGATAATTTTTCCCACATCCTTCAATGCCTTCCAATAAAAATAGGCGTGTATTCATCAAGTGGCCACTTTGGAGGAACCTTTCCCTTCAAGGTACAAGTTAGTTTTGATATTCCCATATTTGAAGGACAGATAGATGTACATGCCCTAGAAAAATGGTTAAATTTGCTAGAAGGTTATTTCTATGTTTATAATTTCTTTGGTAGGGAAAAGATCACCTTCGCACTCCTGAAGGATCCCCCCCATGTCAAAAATTGGTGGGAAACTTATTGGGAGAAAAATTCCACAGAGGAGTTTGGAATATATGGGTTCGATCCCAGTTGGGATTTATTTTTGGATGCGGTAAAGGAACAATATTACCCTGTTGGAAACTATGAGGACCAGTACATGACATGGACCACACTGCGTGTTAGAAAAACATGATCAAGGAGCAATAAAATAAAATAAATGCGGAAATAAAACAAAGAATATACAGAATATAATAGAGACATAGATATACATGGTTCACCTAGTGTGGGCCATGTCCACCAAAGAAATTGCTAGGTCCTTCCTTTATTATTATCCAACAAATGAAGGGATACAACCTAAAGCACATCTGATGTAACTTCCTCTTCTCTCTCTCATAGTATCCTCTTTCAAAAAATAATATTCACAATGATACATAATTGCAATATATTTCCCTCATAAAAGAGGGTTTCCTTCTAGGGAAAAAAACCCTAACATAATTTCTACTGTTAGATCTGTGACCTTATAATGAACGTCCATATTTACAATGAAATTAAAATATACATTTACAAGGAAAATTTTCATTCAAGTGCTTCGGTACCGAACCCCCATTGGGGAATGTTGTCCCCCAAACCCCCTTTGGGGGACTTCTTTCCCCCAGACCCCCCAACTGAGGGGGATGGACCCCCAGGACCCCGTTGAGAGGGTAACCGCACTCTTCACCTCCCTGCATGCAGGATTGTACATTGAGAGGGTAACCGCACTCTGCACCTCCATGCATGGAGGATTGTACATTCTTACAGGGTTTTAAGTCTTCACGGGGTATAAAAATGATTGAAAACAAAGACCTATAAATCAAGAAGATAATCAAGCTCCACAACCAACACTACAGAAAGAGAGCGGTCAAGTCGTTCCAGATTTCATCAATACCTTCCACACCTTTGATCCGGATTATTTTCGGCACGAAATGAGAGCAGAGATATAACAAGAAATATTCAGATATATTGCAAGAGAGACAACAATATAACAGAGATATAGTGGAAATATAACAATATTCATAGATATATAGTAATACACGATTTCTATTAATGAAATAAATGTACAGAGACCATAAAATACAGATTGAAAGACTCGCTAGAATGGTGGCATCTTATCTCTGATAAGAGATGTGACAACTACTCACATCCATGAGAAGATGATTACAATGAGGCTATGAAGGCCTTTTTACAATAAGGAGAAATGCCCAAAACCCTAGACATCCAAAAACCTAACCCTAGGAGATGAAGCGCCAAAAGTCATGTGCGCCCCACTTGGGTAAGTTGGTGCATGATAGCTCGTTGGAAATATATATCTGAGGACTACAAATTTTGAGTGAAAAAAATTGATCTACGATGCATGTATCTCCCCATTTTCTCAAAAATCATCGTTTAGGGCCCTCAAAATGGCCCCGGAAGTTAAAAACTGTTAAAAATAGTAAATTGCCAAAATTGCTAGAAATCTGTTTTGAGCCAGTTGGATAAGGTGGGTGGCCATTGATATCCACCTGGATCAATCCTCCATCCTTAGGAAGAAATGGTCTCCATTGTATTGAGTTCTCGGGGGAGAGGGGGAAGCGATTGCTGAAACTGAATCTTGGTGAGTTGCTTGCCTTGCTAGAGAAGTTGTATTGCTTAGCTTGTTGAAGGTTGTCATGAACTTGTGGTTGGAAGGGTTGGACCTTTTTAACTAGTCTGGCTACATGAGATGAATGTGTGCAGAAGGAATCTTTGCGCTTTGTTGCAACCTTGTCGAACTTCTTCTGTTGGATAGAAGGTGCTTGGGGCGAGGCTGTAGTGGTTGCAGTGTCCTTCTGTTCCCCTTTTCAATAGATTGTAAAGAAGATGAATTTTGTAGTATGAGATACTACCTTGCAGCACTGTTTAGGTGGGTCAGTAGTTGGAACTACCTATGGTACCCTGTAGAGATGACCCCCCAAAGTAAAAATAACACTACGGGGTCGAGACTCATAAATATCATGGCACTTCCACATATATGGTTGGCCCAAGAGAATATCACAGACATATAGTGGGGAAACATCACATAATACCTCATCCCTAAAGGGTTGGATTCCATATGAAAATTGACACTGTTCGCTGACACGAAGATCTCGTCCTTGGCGAAGCCACCTAATGTTGTATGGTTGTAGGTGTGGTGTTGTCGACAATCACAACTATTTGATAACCTCTACTGATATGAGGTTCTTATGGATTCTTCTATCAACAATAAAATGCAACGGGGTCCCCTTCACCAACATCTTTGAATGAAAAAGGTGCCCCCCCTCTTTAGGATCTGTTGGTTCTTCTGGTTGAATTGTTGCGGTCACGACAATAGTAGTGGGGTCTGCGTCGATGATCTGTCTTTTGACATTATTTTCAAAATCAGATTTTGAATTAAGGTTTGGATCCTTCTCTTTGATCTCGGGCACCAATGATTTTTTTGAGCGACATTCATCATTGTTGTGCTAGGGGATTTTGTGGAAATCGCACCATTTTCTGGTTTCCTTCTTTGTCTTCCTGTGACCCTTATTTTCCTGTGTCTTGGACTAGTTTTCAGGAGACTATTTGTTAGGGTTGTCTTTGTAATGCTTTGGTTGTTGAGGATTTGTAGACCCGAACTCCCATTTTCTCTGGTGCTTAAATTTATGCTCGATTTTAACAACATATCGATAGGCAACACTGAGTGATGAGATGTCCAAAAAATCCATTTCAATTTGGATGTATCTGTGTAGAGCCCCACGATATTTTAGAACCAAATTTTGTTTAGAGTCTTTGATACCCATCTTGGTGTACAAGGTATGGAAGGTATTGGTGAAATCCAGAACTGCTTGACCCCTCTCTTGCCGCAGTGTGGTCCATCTCATGTACTGGTCCTCATAGTTGCCAACATGGTAGTACTGTTCCTTTACCGCATCCACAAAAAAATACCAAGTGGGCTCGACCCCATATATTCCAGACTCCTCTGTGGAACTCTGCTCCCAGTAATTTTCTCACCAATGTTTGACATAGGGGAGATCCTTAAGGAGTGCAAAGGTGATCTTTTCCTTGTCGAAAAAATTATGAATAGAGAAATAACCTTCTAGCAGATTTAACCATTTATCTAGGGCATCTGCATCTATTTGACCTTCAAATATGGGAATATCAAAGTTAACCTATACCTTGAAAGGAGACATGCCTACAAAGTGTCCTCTTGATGAAGATACGCCTGATGCTATCGGAAGGCATTGAAGGATGTGGGAAAAATTCTCCATCATTTCGTCTCTCTGTTGCGTGAGAGCTTGCTCAAGCAACAGATTGATAGGATCGTCTGCTCCATCATTTTTATTTTTTTCTGCCATTGAGGGTTTCTTGGGTGGGCGAGAGAGATTTTTCTCAAGAGAGACAAGATTGATACCCAACCTACTATACTCAGAGCTCATCGGGGACATGCACTGAAAAGCGATCAAGAACATCCTGCTCTGATACCACTGATCCGTATTATTTTCAGCATGAAATGAGAGCGAAGATATAACAAGAAATATTCATAGATATTGCAAGAGAGGCAACAATATAATAGATATATAGTGTAAATATAAAAAGAGTCACAGATATACAATAATACACGATTTCTATTAATGAAATAAATGTACAGAGACTGTAAAATACAGAGTGAAAGACTTGCTAGAATGGTGGCAGCTTATCTCTGAGAAGAGACGTGAAGGCTACTCGCATCCTTGAGAATATGATTACAATGAGGCTATGAATGCCTTTTTACAATAAGGAGGAATAAAAAAAACCCTAGACATCCAAAAACCTAACCCTAGGATATGAAGCGCCAAAAGTCATGTGGACCCCGCTTGGGTAAGTTGGTGCATCAACTTCCCGGGGTCGTAACTTTTGCATACGATCTTCGTTTTAGGTTTATGATAGCTCGTTGGAAAGATGTATATGAGGAATACAACTTTTGGGTGAGAAACATCGATATATAATGCATGTTTCTCCCCGTTTTCTCAGAAAAACATTGTTTAGGGCCTCAAAATGGCTTCAGAAGTTAAAAACTTCTAAAAATAGTAAATTGCCAAAATTGCTAGAAATTTGTTTTGAGCCAGTTAGAGAAGGTGGGTGGCCACCGATATCCACCTGAATCAACCTTGCACACCAATATCGGTATCAAAGACTCCTAATGAAATTTTCTTCTAAAATACCATGAGGCTCTACATAGATACATCCAAACTGAAATGGATTTTCTGGACATCTCATCACTCAGTGTTTCTTATCGATATGTTGTTAAAATCGAGTAGAAATTTAAGAACTAGAACAAATGGTATTTCAGGTCTACAATTACACAACATCCAAATTATTATAAATACGACACTACCAAATAGCCCCATGACATGAAAATAAGGGTCACAAAAAGACGAAGAAGGACACCAGAAAATGGTGTGATTTGCACAAAATCCATTGTCACAACACTGATGAATGTTGCTCAAAACAATCATTGGTGGTTGAGATCAAACAAAATGAGACAAACTCTGATTCAAAATCTGATTTTGAAAATAATGATAGAAGATAGATCATTGATGCAGACCCCACTGCTATTGTTACGACTACAACAATTCAACTAGAAGAACCAACAAATCCTGAAGAGGGGGAGAGACTTTTTCATTCACAAATGTGGGTGATGGGCACCCCACTACATTTTATTGTTGATAGGAGAATCCAAAAGAACCTCATCTCAGCAACGTTGTCAAATAGTTTGGATTGTCGACAAAACCACAGTTGCAGCCATACAACATTGGGTGGCTTTGCCAGAGATGAGATATTAATGTTAGCCAGCAGTGTCAATTTTCATACAACATCCAACCCTTCAAGGATGAGGTATTATGTGATGTTTCCCCACTGGATGTTTGTGATTTTCTATTGGGCCAAACATATATGTCGAAGAATCATGTTATTTATGAGTCTCAACCCCATAGTGTCATTGTTACTCTCGGGGGTCATCTCTACAGGATACCAGAGGTAATTCTGAATATTTTCCCACCTAAACAGTTCCTCAAGGTGGTATCTCATACTACAAAATTCATCTTCTTCACAGTCTATTCAAAGAATGAACACAAGAACACCATTGCAGCCTCAGTCCAAGAACCTTCTATCCAAAAGAAGCAGTCCATTACTCTCGGGGGTCATCTCTACAGGATACCAGAGGTAATTCTGAATATTTTCCCACCTAAACAGTTCCTCAAGGTGGTATCTCATACTACAAAATTCATCTTCTTCATAGTCTATTCAAAGAATGAACATAAGAACACCATTGCAGCGTCAGTCCAAGAACCTTCTATCCAAAAGAAGCAGGTCGACAATATTGCAACAAAGTTTAAATATTCCTTATGCAGACATGAATCTCATGTAGCCAGAATAGTTAAAAAGGTCCAACCCTTCTAGCCATAGGTTCGTGACAACCTTCAAAAAGCTAAGCAACACAAATTCTCCAACAAGGCAAGCATCTCATCAAGATGTAAATTCAACAAACTCTTTCCCCTCTCCCTTGTGAACTCAATGAAATGGAGACCATTGATTCCTAAGGAGGTAGGATTGATCCATGTGGATATCAGTGTCCACCCACCTTTTCCAACTTGCTCAAAACAATTTTCTGGTAATTTTGGAAATTTACTATTTTTAGTAGTTTTTAACTTCTGGGGCGATTTTGAGGGCCTAAATGAAGGTTTTTTGGGATCAATATTGTCACTCATATATAAAGTCTCTAATTGAGCCCCCAAAATGAATCACCTTGACGATACCTTTCCAACGAGGTATCATGTTCCCCAAACAGAGATCTTATACCAATGTTACACCCCCGAGAAGTTGATACACCAAACTACCCAAAAGGGGGTCGACAAAACTGTTGGATTTTCATCTTTTGGGGTTAGGATTTTGGATTTTCTTTATGATAAAAAGGCCTTTAGAGCCTCAATATAAGATTATATCCTTGCAAATGAAAGTATCCATTGCATCTCTGCACATATATAAGCTACCACCATTCTAGCGAGTCTTTCACTCTGTATTTTTACAATCTTTGTATATTTTTTCTCATTAATAGAAAATGTGTATTACTATATCTCTGTGTTTATGGTTTCATACCTGATACATTTATGTTATATTATTGGATATCTGCAATATCTTTGTACATTTATTTATTAAATATTCACTCTCATTTTGTGCCGAAAATAATCTGGATCATGGAAAGTGGTAAGTATGGTCGGGAATGGTACGATGGCTCCAAGGGAGTTCCTAGTGGAAAACCCATCCCCAAGGAAGACCACTTACCAGGGAACAATTTCAACCACCAAGGTGAAGCAGGGAAAAAGGAATAATTTCCAACCATATGTCATGAAATCTAAATAAGTCTAAGATACAACATACTCAAATGCCTGAAATATTGAAATGACACTCACCATAATACTTGAATTATACCTCATGGAGCAAGGCCCATTACCTATCGAAAGTCATCTAGTGTGTTGGATTCCATTTAGAAATACACAACCCATGTGGTGGTGAGAACCATATCCATTTGTGAAAAAGGATACTTCTATTCATTTAGTCTCTCGGTACTCCATATATGCAACTTGAGGGCTTCGATATATAATCCCCTTATTTATCCCACAAAATGGGGATAATAGTACATTGTGTAACTAAAATAGATTAAAACATATGATAATTGCATCCACCTTCATCGAAAATATTTATTAGATCATCAACGATGGATATCGACTAGCAGTCAACCACAAATGATAAAAAAACTCTTACATCATCAACGTTCTAGGAGAATCAACATTTTATGTGCAAGTTTTCATTTAATGGAGAAATACCCATAAGAAGTCTTCAACTTAATACAATTGTATCTGTTGTTGGAATATGCTAATGCTTATCTCAACTTCCATTTAACAAATCATAATACTCTTGAATAGGAGGGTGATGCAGACCATTGGGCCATGATGATGATGTGGAGACAATCCAGTGGAATAAATCTATAATAAATATATGCGACATAGAAATCAATGGAGACTCCAGGACCCAAAATGTTTTGTTGGTGTTGTACACAAAAGATCCAAACAAGTAATTGACCATGTAATGATGTGGGAGGCCATAAAAATTCCCATAAATGAGCTCAATACTGGGAAATATTTTCTCCTTTCACCACCTAGCATGGTCAACTAGTGTATGCTAGCCGACCTACTTCTCTTTTCTCTACGCATAATTTTTTCACACCAAGACAGCTGCCATGAAGCCTATTCAAACCCACAAACTGAAATTAGGTGTGGAATGGCAATAATTTGAGATTTTTGTCAACCAATTTTGACAACATTTTTTCTGGCACAACAAATCCATGATGAATACACTAGTCGATTCCATGATATCTGACCTACTTCTCTTTTCTCCACGTAGAATTGTTGTACACCAAGATGGATGCCCTGAATCTTATTCAAACCCACAAACCTAGATTAGGTGTGGAATGGCAAGAATTTGAGATTTTTGTCAACCAATTTTGACAACATTGTTGTTGTAACAACAACTCCATGTTGAATACACTACTCGATTCCATGCAAATCTCCAGTCGACAACCTTGACTTCCATTTTGAAGATCTTGTTCCATCAAAATAAATGCATTTGTTGTATGTGCAAATTTGAAGTGAGACATGTGGCTCTCTTAATCATGATTCCTTGAAGAGCTAGTCAACCTCTCTTCTACAATGCATTAATCATCATATTCTAGAAAACTTGTTCAAGCTACTCTTTGTGCCCTCAAAAAATCATACATTTGCATATTTTCTAGTTTCCATAATACAAAAACCACACATAAATTTAAAAAGTATCATGTAGCTGAAAGTTGGCCAAAACATCATGCACATCAAGGATAAGAAATTTTTATTGAATATGGGGCTATGTGTGTTAGCACCAGAAGTCGCCCTTCAGATTGCAGGAAAGGCAAGCCCTATACCCATCATAATTTTATGTCACAGGTTGGTTATAAAAAGGTCAAATGGGCATAGTCTCAAGAAAATATCGTCTTAACTCAGAAAAATGGACTGATATGCATGAGCAGGTAAGGTCTTAGTTTAACTTCAGACAGTAAGTTGTAGTAAAGGTGAGTAGGAGGAAGAATTTGGTGAGAAAATGTAGAGGTCTACCAAATACATCAAGTATTTCAGTATCCCAAGGAGAAACAATTTAAACACAAGAACTTCTCGAATTCAAATCTCAAAGAAACTGAAAGGAAATATAACAATACTATAATCAAACTTTCATCATAATGTAGTCACAATAATTCAAGTGAATCATTCAATCATGAACTCTTTTAGCATCAGAGGGAAACAAGAGGGAGTAAGAAAGATGACTCTCATTAAACAAGAAGTTTCAAATTCATATACATAACCGAACAACCAGAGAGTTCATTAAAACTTTACAATTCAGGAGCTTTACTCTACCATCGATGCTAACAAAATATTACAACTGAGTATTTATACTCAAAATAGATTACGGCTCTCAAGGACATGATAAGACCACTGCATTCAAAGATTTGTGTTTTATTCTTCTTCTTTCAGACTGCACATGCTTTCCTATGTTAGATGAAAACTCAAACAGTCTGGGATTTACAAGAAAATCCATGACAAAGAACTTCCAACTAAAAATCTTCCCCCCATTGCTAGGCCTTCCATGTTTTCCATTTATATGGTGAAATGAGGTTTCAACCACCTTCCCTATTTTCATTAACTACCTTCACCAAGACCGTGATGAAATCTGACATCCATGAGTGTTCCAGGTAGTTCCCATAATTCCTTTCAGTCAATTATGGTGCCCCGAGGCCGTGAAAATATTTATCTATGACCAAATCGACCACTTTGGTATTTTTCATAGCTCCTTTTCATCGCCCAACACAACCTTGGGCCTTGAGATCTTGTTTGTCCCATACAAAATATCGAGATTTCACATTTCAGGAGTCTTCATCCCTCTTGATTCACAATGTCTCGATGCCCAAAACTACAAAATGGTCTATATGGATCAACGATTGGACCTTCTTAGGAATCGATAGCCACAATGATTTCCTTGAACTCCCTCAGTCATCCATTGCTCGGTCAGGTGCCTACTTTTCTTTTGGCCCCACCTTCCATGTGACCACAGGCTGCGATCGTGGGCCCAACCTTCAGGCGCATCACAATTTCACGTTTTGCGAGTTCATGAGATGCTTGATGATCAAACCTATAAGTCATGAAATTGTGATCCCTCATATCAGGTGCCACGTGTCCCCTTTGATCAGACGACCCAGATCAAGTCGACATTTTGGGACCTCATACCATCAACACTTCTCACCTCAACCCTTCCGAGAAGACTTTCTCTTTTGGATCGAATCCTGTGCCACATGTCCTTCCCAGGATCGGCAACTCAGATCGGCCTCACAATTTCGGAACTCTGTTTGATGCTAAAATTGGTGCAACTGCATGATTTTGATCACCTAATGGTCATTGATCGGATCTGCTTGAAGGATCTTTATTGTTGAAAGTTGATATTTGTCCGCTTGCTTGATTTGTGTCCAAATCAAACTTCTTCAAGTGTTGCACTTGGTGGCTGCCACTAGGGTTTGTGAATGACTACCTGGATGACTGGATGAAGCCTCAGGAAGCTAAAAGGATCAGTGATAGGGATAAGGAGAAAAGCGATCTCCGCTAGGGGAAAACAAAAGGGCTTAATACCAATATATTTTAAGTGATCCGATGAGGAAAAAAGATTGATCAAACAAGTGGATGCAAACAGAAGAAAGACTACAAGCCGAGAGATAAAACCTACGATCAGGTCTGCAAAAGGATGAAGCACGAATAGAATCATAGGCTTAGGTATAAAGCACAACTCACAAGACTTTGACAAGTTTATGTGCTAACAATGTGCACCACCAATCACCCAAAAATGGTATAATGATAGAACCATTAAAATCAAAGTATTCAATGTTTTCTAGAGACAAGTCGACTCGAGCGACCAAATTCAAAGTGAATCTTATTCTATTACTCATGAATGGTAAACTTGTGGATGCATCCATTTGACTTATCCTCAAACTATTGCACCAAATTCCTATAACAAGCATCCCATTCTCAATGTGGAGTTTCCTTCGAAAGAGATTGTTGGAAGAAAAACTTTATTTTTTGTGTTCACAATGGTTGATTATATTTGTAGGGGGTATCTTTCAATAAATTCATGCATATTTTTCCATCAAGTCAACTTCACACTCGACTTACAAATATCTATTTTTAAGCATCTAATAATTTTTTTCATGTGCACATTCTAGTTTTCTTTGCATTCTTATCTTCACATCCAACATGTTTGAGTAATCATTCATCACCAACCAAGCTATATCCACAGGCTCATCTACAAGCATTTGATAATGGACAAAAAATATTTTTCATGACATCAACATTCAACTAGCATCTTCAATATTGATTCCATTGATGAATAGTTTTGTTTCAAATCACATGGAAACCAAACTAAAGTGTTGTAGTCGAGGGAATAACATCAAGCATTCAAGGATAAACTACATTGTGAAGCACATACAAAAAACACACACAACCCAACAAAGAAGAGATAAATTAGGGGAATCCATTTAAGTTTTTATTCTCTCTTCATGGGTATTTGTACAATAGAGATATGGTTGGAGTGGTTATACCCACTCGAAATAATCATTCATTATGTTCTCTTTATGCATTTATTACATATTTTCTTATACATTCTTATACATTTACATAGACTATAGGGCCTCCTGAATAGGTACTCATCATTCATGGTGGGGGGGAAATTGACAGAAGTGGGTCAGTTATTGGAAGGAAGTATGGAGGTTGCTTTTTGTCACCCTTAAACATGAAACTTGTTCATGTATGGTCTTACATTTGGGTAATCTATTTGTCTCTAAGTCATACTAATCCTATGATTCATTATACTCATTTGGCCCACCTGACGAATACCCCAATTATTGTCCCACTATGTTTTTTTCTATCTCTCATCGATTCAACGCTACCAAGTCATTTGTTGTGTCTTACAATGTTCAAGAGAATTTTTTTCCCAAATCAACCACTATGCGGTATTACCAACTTTCATCCTCATGTTAGTTTTCACTCATCTGATCTATCATCTTACATCACTTTCCTATGTAAATTTTGTGTCGATGATGTGGGAAACATCATGGCCCTCCTTTGACAAGTCTATTACTATCAAATCCATCACATTATCTAGGAATTAGACTTAGAAACTAGTTAGTACCTTGGAACCTACATACCCCAATGGAAAGTCTCCTAAATTTTGACAATAGGTTTACATCTTTGTATTTTGATCGAATGATTCTATGAATGTTCCACTTCAACTCATTTATTCACATTCATTGGAATTTACTAAGGTACCTTGGGATTTAATGTCATAATTGGTGATTTCCCTCACACTCTTTAATGGTATACATCAATGACCGATAATAAATTGGTTTCTAATATGTTTTTCATTATTCACGTGGTTATAATCGTGTCATTTCAGGATCAGAATGAAGACCCTAGGAAGTCCTTATGAACCTACCTCTATTACATTCCTCACCCAGATTTCGATGGAGATTATTGTAATACTTAGAAGATTCTAGTATGGCCATCATGCTGGAAATATTACTGATATATATGTTTTGACATAGATCCACTTTGTATTGGTTTGTGGCTATGTTTTTTCATATCATTTATCCACTGTGTATTCTTTCATGGATAATACGTCATTTCATCATGGAAGGTATGGATCCATATTGTATCTTTGGTGGCCATATCCTTAGTCAATTATTTCATGGATCCACAATCTATTGGTCGGCGTCCATGCTTTGATTCATTTTATTCCAAGAATGGGTATGTCTACCTTGAGGATGATACATATATATTTTTTGATGTTTGTTTGCAGTTTCTGTCGACTTATCCTATTCTATCACCCACACATACATATTTTTGTAAAGTGTTTCGCCCATCATATTTTCTTCTAACTTCACACTTTAGGGGGAATTTGTTACACACTTAAGTGTCACACTACCAAATGTTTCACTTAAGTGTCACAACTATTATACACCTAAGTTTTTCACTACCAAATGTTGCACCTAAGTGTCAAACTTAAGTGTCATACTTTACCAAGTGTCACAATTTTCTCACTGTGAGAAAGTGTATGTCATAATACCTAGACATGTGGAAGAAGAAAATTATTAGTTAGGTCAAAATACTACCTTTTCCCTTGAGATATTGTCCTTTATTTATCTTCATCACCCCCTACGCATATACAAACAGGAGTAAACCTTGAACATCACTTCCAAAGACACTTAGAGGGACTAATAGTCTCTCCCTATTCTAGATTATGGGGGGCGATGAAGTTCCCCTAAAGATAGGTGAAAAATCCCTTGGATCAAGGTTTCTTTGATCCAATATAGAATATAACAAATGGTGTGCTACTTCCTCCCTATACCTACATCAACAAAAATAATAAGAAAACAAGGATTGATGACTTACCTCTTCTTTTTCTTGTCCTTGCTACTCCATTCCCTTGATCTTGATGTCCAAGTTCTTGGCACAAGAAAAGTACTACAACGAAAAAAATGAAACCTTCTTAATCCAAAATGTATTGTTAAGAAAAATGTGTTTGATAAATTACTATTTTTGACACACTAGTTCAGTGAGAGTTAACTGACTAGTTCTATTTTAGACTTTCTATTTAGATCATCACTATTATGCTATTATGCATGCATGCATTGCTAAGGAAATCTAACCACATGATTTATTTTATTAGTTATGGAATGGTATGTTCTATATATGAGTGTATTCCACTCATTCATTATATCATAATAATCATCACAATGATCACAATGATCATCATTAATTAGCTCATTGGAGTAGTGTGAATATATTTTTTCATTCTTCCATATTGAATCTCTCGTCCTTTATTGACAAGATTTGTTTGTATTTTCTTTAGCTAGATCTCGAGTGTAGGTTTGGATGAAACATTGACATGGTATCAAAGAAACACTGCTTGGAGCAAGCCAGAAAAGCCAGAGAATAATGAAAATCATAGTTTCAGCAAGAAAAATCTATGTAACATACATTGTCGCAAGATTTCTTTGTCGATAAGTGCGACAAGTTGAAGTTGTCAAAACTTTCCCTGTCGAAAGGTGAAAAATTTGTACCCTATCATTAGAGTTCTTTAAATACTAGACTTTTTGCACCCTAGTACACTACAGAGTGTCACAATTAGGATCTTCTCACTCTGTGTATGAAGGACGGGTTCAACAACCTCTTAAAGTGGCCCATTTATTTGTAGTGATTTTTCAAAAAAGATTAAATTTTTTAGGAAACGACCCATATGAAAAATAAATCGAACCATTCTGCAAGTGGTTTTTCAACCAGTTGGAGAAATTCCTCAAAAGTTTCTCAGGAAGGAAGTCGGAACACCACCTCCAGAAATTGATACAAATTTTCCATTTGATGTGCCCTTCAACAGTGATTTCTCAAGTTTTTCACTTGCATATTGAGGGAAAATTATAGGGTTTCTTAGAAAAAGTGGGAGAGATGGATATGACACCTATTCTACAGTAAAACATGGTGTTAATCCTTACACCATACAATTATTTTGATTGGAATCCCAAGGTTGGATTCCAACTACAAAGGAAAGGACTATACAATTTGATGATGGGGACAAAAACATAACCTACATCAACAATTGAGAAGATCATATGGGAAAACTGAAAGGATGAGGCCATGGAACTTCGTATTGAATTGATTTCAACTAATCTATGGTTTTTCCAAATGAAAGACTCCAAACAATCTGTACCACCTTTGAAATTCTATTTGGAAAGAAGGATGAGATGAGAGGTCATATGCTTGAGCTAGAGTTGAATACCTTGGATCCTAAATTTTTTGATAATATAAAGGATTTCCTTACCAAGTTTAAGTATTTGATATTTATATTGGCATATTGTGGTATTGATAAGTCTACACAAGTAGAAAAACTTATTCTACCAATCTTGGCTAAGTTACGACTAGAATATGCTATCTATGTCTCCACTTTCCATTCTGGCAGACATCTCTTGGGAACAAAGTGGAAGATACCTAACATAGAGAATTTCATTGATTCTCTCACACATGAGTAGGAAAAACACATTCATATGGGCCTAATAAATTATCCCAAAGAACATGCACTTACCATGCATGATGGAAAAGGATAATCCAAACAAAACAGAAAAGAGAAACAAAATGAGAAGTAGGGATATTCCAAACCCTTCAACGATTCTTCAGGTTCCAAAAACTCTTCATATTCCAAGAAGAAGAATAAGGGAAAGTAATGAAATTACTTCAATAAAACAAATCATGAATAATCCACATTCATGGAGAAGTATATTGATATTATGGAATAGGTACTACAACAGAACAACTTTGGAAACTTCATTCCAGAAGGATTTAAAAAGAACAAGGAAGAAGATCCTTCTTCTAAGAAAGGTAATCATCATGACGGTGTTGCAATTAATTTCTCATATGATTCATGTATTATAGATTCTAGCACATCCCATGAGATGGAATAAAAAGAGGAAGTTTTCACTTCTTTGAGTTCATGCTCAAGACCCCCTATTCTCATGGGGGATGATATTCCAGTGGCAGTAGTAGGAGAGGGAAGAGTGTAACTCCATAATGGTAGTTTGGATAATTTTTTATATGTTCCAAATCTTTAATTGAATATGCTCTTAGTTTATAAGATCATTGAGAAAGGTAAAAGGATTGAATTTACATCAGATTTATTTTTTGTACTAGACATGCTTGACAAGTGCGTTATTATAATTGGTGAGGTGGATCACAAATCAAGATTGTATAAATTCACTAAGTTTGTTGAAGTTGAATCCTCTTTACTACTTAAACATAAGAAGCGTAATTTGCATGCACCTCAAGTGCAACATGCATATACTCTTGTATGTCCATCATTTCCAAACATCAGAGATGATTCCATACATGCAGATTATGTACATGAAAATAATAAGGTAGTACAACCAGATAAGAAGCCAACATCAAAGATTTTTCAAATGCCCAATAGAGAATATTTCACACTTCAGGAAACAAGTGTCCTTGGAAATCCATTGGATTTCAGGAGGACTTGATCTAAGCATTATGATCCTTCTCATGGACTTTCATCTTTTGAACCTGCGATGCCCATGCATTTATATATGGTTCAATATTTAGATCCACATACCTACAGTAAGGTTGTGGGAAATACATTATGGAAAGAATCCATGTAGAAGGAGTATCACTCACTCCTCGAGAATCAAAATTGGGATATGTTTCCACTTCCACCATAAAGGAATATTTTTAGGTGCAGATGGGTCCACAGGATCAAGAGGTACAAGTCTAGATAGATTTCCAAAGAAATTCATCAGATCCATAAATATTTCTACATCTTCACGAAGACTTTCAGTTGATATAAAAATAGGACTGCAGAGCAATAAAATAAAAAAAATGCGGAAACAAAACACAAAAGATACATAATACAAGAGAGACACAGATTTACATGGTTCACCCAGTGTGGGCTACATCCACCAGAGAAATTTTCAGGTCCTTCCTTTATTATTATCCATCAAATGAAGGGATACAACCTACAACAAAACTCGTTGTAACTTCCTCTTCTTTCTCTCATAGTATCCTCTCTCAGAATACAATACTCGCCATCATACATAGACGTAATACATTTCCCTCATAAAAGAGGGTTTCCTTATAGGGAAAAAAACCCTAACATAATTTCTACCATTAGATCTGCGAACTTATAATGAACGGTCCAGGTTTACAATGAAATTAGAATATACTTTTACAAGGCAATTTTTCCTTCAGGGGCCCGCTTGCCCCTGAACCCCCTAGCCTGGGGGATAGCCCCCCCAGACCCCGCAGAGGGGGTACCCCCCCTCTGAACTCCCCCAAGTGGAAGAGTGTACATACTTCTTGGGTGTAAAGTCTTCATGGGGTATAAACACAGCTGAAAAACACAAGACCTCTAAGTCAGGAAGATAATCAAGCTCCACAACCAACATCAGTGAGCATAAGTTTTATACTTTACAGGATCTTCTTAGAATGCAGAACATACTTTCTTAGCAGTTACCTTTTATTCTTTTGATGCATTGTCTTTTGAGGGGGGGTTTTATTCCCACATGGTTTTCCCTCTTTCCTCGTTTTTATTTAGTTTTCATTAGTTGCAATGTGCATGAGTACCTAACATGGACTAGTAGCCCATAATAATTTTACTCCATAGTGATGTTCATGGGGTTGTTGGAGAAATTACTATTTTCAACACACTAGTTCAGTGGGATTTAATTGGTTAGTTATGTTTTAGACTTTCTATTTAGATAATCATTATTATGCTATTATGCATGCATACATTCCTAAGGAAATCTAACTTCTTGATTTCTTTTATTAATTATAAAATGTTATGTTCTATATATGAGTGTATTCCACTCATTCATTGTATCATAATAATCATTAGCATGATCACAATGATCATCATTGATTGGCTCATTGGAGTAGTGAAAATATATTTTCTCATTATTCTGTATTGAATATCTTGTCCTTTATTGATAATCTTTGTTTGAATTTTCTTTAGATAGATCTCCAGTGCAGTTTTCAATGAAATATTGACATGGTATCAAAGACACACTACTTGGATCAAGAAAGACAAGCCAGAGAATAAGGAAATTCATAGTTTTAGCGAGAATAATCTATGCAACAGACATTGTCGAAGCCTTTCTTTGCCGAAAAGTGGGACAAGTTGAAGTTGTTGCAACTTTTCCCTGTCAAAAGGTTCAAAATTCGTACCCTATCATTAGAGTGCTTTCAATCCTAGACCTGGCACACCCTAGTAAACTATAAAGTACCACAATCAGGATTTTGTCACTCTATGTATGAAGGACAAGTGTGATAACCTCTTAAAGTGACCTATTTTTTTGCTGTGATTTTTCCCAAAATATTAAATTTTTGAGGAAACGACCCATGTGAGAAGTAAATCGAACCATTATGCAAGTGTTTTTTCAACCATTTGTAGAAATTCCTCACCGTTTTCTCAGAAATGAAGTTAGAACACTACCTCCAGAAATTGATACGAATTTTTTATTTGATGTGCCCTTTCAACAATGAATTCTCAAGTTTTTCACTAGCATATTGAAGGAAAATTCTAGGGTTTCTCACAAAAAGTGGGAGAGATGGATAGGAAACCTATTCTATAGTAAAAATTGGTGGTAATCCTCACACCATAAAATTATTTTGATTGGAATCCCAAGGCTGGATTCCAACTACAAAGGAAAGGATTGTACAATTTCATGATGGGGACAGAAACAAAACCTACATCAACAATTGAGAAGACCAGATGGGCAAACCGAAAGGATGAGTCCATGGAAATTCTTCTTGAATTGATTTCAATTGATCTATGGTTTCATGTTTCCACATGAAAGACTCCAAACACAATGTGGACCACCTTAGAAAGTATGTTTCGAAAGAAGGATGAGATGAGAGGTCACCAAGGTAGAGTTGAATACCCTCAATCCTAAATTTTTTTATATTATACAAGATTTTGTTACCAAGTTTAAATATTTGATATTTATCTTGGCATATTGTGGTATTTATAATTCTAAACAGGTAGAACAACTTATTCTAACAATATTTTCTAAGTTAGGACCATAATATGCTATCTATGTCTCCACTTTCCATTCTGGCAGATATCTCTTGGGAACAAAGTGGAAGATTCCTGACATAGAGCAACTCATTGATTCTCTCACACATGAGTAGGAAAAATGAATTCATATGGGCCTAATAAAGGATCCCAAAGAAAATTCACTTACCATGCATGATGGAAAAGGATAATCCAAACATAACGAAAAGGAGAAACATAACGATAAGGAGCGATATTCCAAACTGTTCAACGGTTCGCCAGGTTACAAAGACTCTTCATATTCTAAGAATAAGAAGAAGGGAAAATAATTCATGTAATGAAATAAAACAAATCATGAAGAATCGACATGCATGGATAAGTATATTGATATTATGAAATAGGTACTATAACAAAACAACTTTGGAAACTTCATTCCAGAAGGATTTAAGAAGAACAAGGAAGAATATATTTCTCGTAAGAAATGTGATCATCATGATCGTGTTGCAATGAATTCCTCATATCATTCATGGATTATATATTCTGGTGCATAACATTATATGGAAGAAAAACATGATGTTTTCAATTCTTTGAGTTAATGCTCAATGATGTAGCCCCCTACTCTCCCTCAGGCTACACGAGTTGCCAATCAAGGATATTCGATTCTGTGAGCCAAATAAGCTCTTTAAATTCTTGATGGTCTCACTCTGTAATTGAACACAATATCTTTTGGCCTTTTGGCACAGGTCCTATGGCACCTGCAACCTCTCCCTTCATGTTGTTGAACTATTTTGTTTCAGGCGCTAGCCCCTTCCTAGATGTGACCTTGGGCTCTGACCTCACGTAAACATGTGATTGCAGGGTGGCCAAAAGTGGTTTTAGACCACACCACCTTTCTTCCCGCTATTCACCATCAACCGCCATGCATCCCTTTTGCAATATCATGGTTTCAATTACGGCCTGTAGTAAGATTTTTAAAACTCTTGCATCTTCTGACCCCACAATTGAGAGTGATTGTTGATCTCGTGATCTCAGATGAGGCCTCTTGATCAATGAATCAAATCTTTCCCTTTCAAATCAATGTATAATATCTATCCCTTTCAAATCAACTATCATGACTTGTTTCACGATTCAGGTTTCAGAGTTTTCAACTCTCAAACCTTACTTTCTCCGCAATGATAGATCTCTTTCCATGTGTCCTTCTCAATCGACACCTCTAATCGTTTCAGGATTTCAGAATTCGTAAATATGAACTATAAACTCTCATATTCCCATAATTTATTTTATTTGAAGCTTTCGATACACAGACACATGTCTTATGCATATCGACAGTTGCGATCCCTTCGAGTTTTTGGACTTTGGAAAACTCCAATCTCCACTTCCACCTCCCCTCAAAGTGTGCATATTTATGTCGTGTTTGCTCCTGAATAGGATGACTGAGAGTCACTTCGGGTCCTTACCTGGAGTTCAGAGATTTTTTCCATCCATCCCTCTGGATCTGGCAGTCCAGTTTCACTTCAGATCCTCAAGTTTAGGAAGTTTCAACTCTCAAATAAAACTCTCAAAGTTATTTTTCTTGAAGCCTCTGATATGATGACATGTATATTCTAGTGACCAATGATTAGGATCTACTTTTCCTATTTCACCTCCTCCTTATCCACAAACTTTTGCATTTGTGGATCTTATGCCACTTGTTCTTCTTAATTATGGATGGTCCAAAATCACTTTGGGACTTTAGGACTTTGAAATTCCACTCTCCTCTGCACTTCAAGAGACTTAAAGTTTTCATACCTTATCCAGATCCAATGATAAGGATCGATCCCTCTCCCTCCTCGATGGATCTTGAACGATAATTCGTGAAGTCTTCAGAGATTCAACCTCCTTTGAATATTTATCCTTGCTATCTATTCTGATCTTGATACGCTTGATGATTTTTATCTCCCACACACTCCTTACATTCCTAGGATCTCAAAAAACTTGAATCGAAGGATTTCTTTGAAATAAATTCTTCCCACACTCCTTGTGCTCCTTTGTTTTGTTTCTTCGACACTTAGTCTCTCCTTGATGTTTTTCACTCCCTGCACTTGGTATAAGTTCTCACTTTTCCTTTTGAAATTTCTAAGTCAATTTAAGACTCTATCGACACACTCCTTGCGTACAATATGCACACCTTGCATATGAGTTTCATAAGAGAAACAATTGAAACTTATCCAATTTCATCACAAATTCATATGATCAATTCTAACAACCATACAAGAACTAAAATGAACTAAAGAACATATAAAATATATCATTCCTTCAATCACACATCATAATGAACACTGTCCAAGGAATTGGAAAAATTATGTCTGCTCTATTCATTCATGAAATAAAGTTACATAGTATTATAGTTCTTCACTATGTCTTTCTTCTACTATGTTACCTTACTCTACTCTTCTCCCTAATCTCTTATCTCTTATCTCTTACAATACAAAAACAACAAATCTATCTAAGGAGTGGCTCCTCGATCTCTTTTCTGTCCTATATGCAACCTATCCTATTAAGTTCTAGTGGTTACCTACTTTGTCCTATTACAATAACTATCATTTATTACCCGATAAGGGCTCCCACACTCTATTTGTAACTCCTTATAGTCGTATAATACTTTACAAACAATATATATTAAAAAATGTTGTTTCCAAAATATCTCAACAACTCATTTTCCTTCTGAATTAAATGTTGATTTGAAATTTTGTCATGTTGAGATATCATATATTTGCCTCCACACTTTCTCCTTTGAATTTGAAGGCGATTCTTCTGCACATAATCCTCTGGATAAAATATTCATGGACTCCTGTCCATGAGCTCCTGCACTATTTTTCCATGCTTCAAAATATTTTGTTCAGTGACCCAACTTGAATCTTCCACCGGATGCTCTTTCCATTTCACTAAGTATTCAGGACGTTGTTGGAAATACTAAAACAACTGAGAGGGGGGGTGAATCACTTGTTTATGATATTAAACAATTTTATACCTTTTAAATATTATTAATCTTCCTTCAAGTGATCATCAACAATATACAACATATGGACAGTAAAAGTAAAGACCATTAGTCACACATAAAGTACACACAGAGACATATTTTCATGAGGAAACTTGTAAAGGGAGAAAAACTCTTCTTCTTCGAAATGATAGGCAGTATTTTTCAGTTCTGTACATCATTTACAATTGAGCACCAACTCAATGTGAGGCTGCTACCTCTATTTTACAAGCTGCAACTTGTTTCAAAGCACCAACTCTCTGGTTTCTCTAGCACCCACTAGAAGGAAGCACCAACTCCCTAAATATTCCATCACCAACTGGATGGAAGCACCAACTTCCTGAATGTTCCAGCACCAAATGGATGGAAGCCACCAATGTCTAGTTACACAGGCTCCAACCTGCATAACAGAGAACACTAGTTCTCCCTTGCACCTCCCTGCCACCCTAGTTTCTCTGGCTGCAACCAGATGGAAGCTACAACTTCTTGTGTTCAATCTCCCACTTGAACCTCTGAGGACAACAGTCCTCCCGAGCACCTCCCAACCTCCCTAAAATATAAATGGCTAAATAAACATTCAACTTTACAGATAAATCAGGTCTTACCAATCTTTCTTTGTTCTGTAAATCTGGTCTTCTGCACACTGTTCTGCAGCTCTACTCTTCCTCTGTCTGTTCAGCAGGTATGCTTTGCATCAACTCGTGCTCTCATTCTTCTCTTCTTCAACTCTCTGTTATTATACTCTGCATTTCATCTCACCCTTCACATATGCTCAATCTCCTCCTGCGCATCCTCTTCGTCTCTATTCTTACATTTTCATTCTTTTTCACTTACAGAACGACCATCTCGACACAGTCTATTTCATATTCTTTTATACACAGGAACACGACGGTTCAACTTCCCAACTCCTTAGGAAAAATGTCGACAACTGTCTAAGAAACTGAAATAATAATTGATTCGCAATCAAGAATCCGTTTTGTTTAGCAGAATCGTAACTGATGAGTTACCTATGTGTGAAGGAACAGTAACCCTTAGATCTCATTCAAGTCTTATCCGCACCATAGGATGAATTTTATAAATCTTTCCTTTAATTTGGGTTTCAGCATTTTGTCATTCCTTTGCCCAAGTTTCTCAACACTTTCACATCGCGCTCTTCGTAACTTCAAATTGGATCTTATCTGGACTGAATCCTTCTCTTCTTGTGACCAAGGGTTGTGACCAAGGCTTTATGTGAAAGGCGCTTTCGTGATTTCGCATATCGCGAATTCGTAAGTCCTTATGTTCAATGTTTCTGTCACCTCCAAATATCGATCTGCAAAATTCCATAATGAAATCAGATTAACGATACAGATTATATCTAGATCTGACGATTCATGTTAAGTCGGGATATTACTCATCGTTATTTTGACACTCTGGACGATCGATGTTTTCATCAACTCGAATTCTCGATTCTTGACATTCAGTAAAGAACTCGAATCAATGGTCCAGATCACTTCTTGATCTGATGGTCGTTGTTACATCGTAATTTCCCCTATCGCAATTTCATAAATGTTGCATAGTTTCTTCTGCCTCTCCATATCGCAATTCATGAAACTCCGATAGGGGATTAGATCAATGGTCCAGATCAGATCTTGTCTTGATGGCTGTGATTGAATCATGATATCACATATTGCGAAATCAACATTCCTGTTGCATTGTGTTCTTTGCCTCTCTATGTCGTGATTCACAAAACTCCGATGTGGAGTTTGATCAATGGTCCAGGTCTGATATTGACTTGACGGTTGCGATTGAATCGTGATATCGCATATCGCGAAATCGGGGTTCTTGTTTCATTTGTTTCAAATCGTGATTCACGAAACTCTGATACGGGCTGTGATCAATGGTCCCGGTATGATCTCGATTCAATGGCTGTGATTGAATCGCCATATCACATATCGCAATTTCGGCATCCTTGTTGTCAAGTGTTTTTGTCATTTCAAAGTCACGATCCCCGATACTCCATGAAGAAAATCAACAGTTCAGATGAAAGCTAGATCTGACGGCTCAGATTTCATCGCGATTTTTAATATTGTGATTGCGCCCTCTTCTCCTTGCTCTTTAAAGACCGTACAGGTTCTCCTCGATCCAACGGTGGTCAGACCCCGCACTTGGATCTGACGGCTGAGATCTGTCTCCCTCTTCAATGATCAGAGATTCTTCTTCTCAAACTTTCGCTCATGTGCTTCTTTCGATCATTCACTACCTTCGATCATTCGCTACCTTCGATCTTTCACTGCTTTCGATCATTCACCTCTCTGTACTTATCTTCTATTTGACTGTCAATTACAAACTTGTTGTTCTCATGTCATCTTCATTGTTGCCATCAATGACAAGCATTCACTGTCTTTTATCTGTCTATTAAATAATTGCCAACAATTTCCCCCTTTGGCATTGATGGCAACACAAGCACCCACATGTATTCAGATCTTCCAAGTACCCACATGTATTGAGATCTTCTCTCCTTCTCTTTTCTCCCCCTTTGACATCAATGTCAAAGAAGAAACATTCTTCCCCTGATCTATTGCAAAAACATACTCCCCCTATCGACTATAATCATCTCAATAAGTACTCACCCTGACCAGGTGAATAGATTAAACACCAGAGATTATAACCCCCAACTTTTGATGAAGGTATCCAAAAGGTGTCGCTACTAATGGTTTAGTAAAGATATCAACAATCTGTTCTTTGGAAGGAATATAATTCAGCTGAACAATTCTGTTTGTAACTTGTTCTCGGAGAAAATGGTACTTGATTGGAATATGCTTAGTCTTCGAATGAAGAACAGGATTCTTGGAGACACTAATGGCACTTGTGTTATCACAATGAATTGGAATAGGATCAGTGTAAGTTACCTTCAAATCTGCAAGATTTTGTATCATCCATAAGATTTGTGTGTAGCAAGTAGCAGCAACAATGTATTTTTCCTCTGTAGTGGATAATGAAATAGATCTTTGCTTCTTACTAAGCCATGCAACTAATGAGTCACCCAGAAAAAATGCTCCTCCACTGGTGCTTTTTCTCTCATCAACACAGTTCGCCCAGTCGGCATCTGAATAAGCAATTAACTGGAAATTCTGATTTCTAGGGTACCACAGTCCATATGTCATTGTTCCCTTCAGATATTTGAATATTCTTTTAACAGATACCAAGTGACT
>JZKD02S1721347.1:55458-65719 GCA_000966675.3 Picea glauca
CTCACACATCGACGAAAAGAGTGCAAACAAGTATGTTTGATTTTAGGTGAAGGTATTTGAGGCTTCACACTAGGAGGGTGTGAAAGAACGCTGCGGGTTCTAATAGCCGTGCACAGAGGGTGTATTTCTGAACTCTGCGGATTTAGACAAAGACGTCCTGTGGCAAAGGAACTAAAGTCAACAACTCGAATGATGCAGGGGGTGCGCCACCTAGGCACGTCTGCTCACACAGGGCCTTCTTCTTCTCGGCCCGAAGAACTCAAAGGTTCTTCTATTTCCCTATCGGGAAATCTGCACCCACAACAATCTTTCCCCGAGGCCTCCCCTTTACCACTGGGAATTTAACTGAATCTCGCTCTCTCGTGAGTTCGTGACTTAAACCTCCAACTCTTCCTTTCAAATCTTGCGATACCCGATCTAATGATACGGGTATAGCTACTTCCACATGCAACCATGGACTAGGCTTAATTGTTAGCGCCTCTCGCAACCTCTCAACCTCATGAGTTTGTGAGCCAAAATCTTGTGCCCCCCATTGCGATCCTCCAAGACACGATCGGTCAACCACGAGTTGCCTCCTACCCCACCGGATTTCCCTATTCGCAAACTCACCCCCTCGCGAGTTGAATCATCGGGCTTTCCCCCTCCTATTCTGTGAGTTCCTGAGATGCATGGTCCCACCTTATGCGCTGCCATGCGTCCATAGGAATCTCGGTTCATTGGCACTTCGCAACCCGGCGTCCACACGAGTCTCGGCTCCTCGATAATGGGCGACCTGCGAATCCTTTGTGCCACCTGTATTCCACTCATGCTCCACTATGGCCCACACTGCTCCAGCTGTCGGGGTATCGCTATCTCGCAACCTCGCGATCCTCGTGGCAAAATTATCGGTCCTTTTCTTGTGAGGTCCCACGACACGATCCCTCGCGCAGATCCAACAGTCCTCTTTTGTTCCAGATCCACTGAATGTCCTTCTCTCGCCACCTTGCGACCTCGCGACTTGGAGTACCAAATGTTGGACTCTCAACCTGCGAACTTCCGAGTTCGTGAGATCCCCCGATCTCTCGCCACCTGTCCTCCTTAGATGGATGGCTGTGATCTTCTCACTCCTTCGTCACCTCACATCCTCGTGCCTCGCGACTTTTCACACCCAATACTTGGGCCTTTACCCTGCGAACTCCCGAGTTCGTGAGATCTCTTGATCTCTGCCACTTGTCCCCTCAGATGGTCGGTTACCAATATCTCACCGCTTCACGTCCTCGCGCCTCGCGACTTTGGACACCCAATACTTGGGCTTTCACCCTGCGAACTCCTGAGTTCGCGAGATCACCGATCTTTGCCACCTATCCTCCTCAGATGGACAACTCCAAATATCTCGCCACTTCGCCACTCAGAATCTTCTCGCCGTAACCTCCTTGCACCTCTACAAGATCTGACGATCCTCAAAATTTCATGAAATCTCTTCAGAAGATTTTGACCGTCCATTAACCTCCTTACACCTCTGCAAGATCTAACGATCCTCGAAACCTCGCGAAATATCTCCAGGAGATTTTGACCATTCATTCTTTCCTTGTATAACCCATGAGGTGAAAAAGGGTATCTCTCTACGAGATTCCTTCGTCGCTTCGCCAACCTGCGACGTTCTCTCCAACTTCAAGTCACACTTGTCTGCGCTGATCTTAGCAACTCAGAGGCCTAACCTTCCTAAGCTCTTCTAAATTACTTCAACCTCAACGAGGTTCTCTGCACGCACTCCTTGTGGAAATCCTGCGAACACTTCAGCTGTTCGAGCTTCCTTTGACTCTGCATATGCCCGTAGCAGCAGTCCTTCAACACTTTTGCTCAGTTTCACGACTAAGATTTTATCCCTTAGCCTGCGCACTCCTTGCATGGCTTCAACAACCCACTTTCGCTTCTGAGCGAATTGAGGACAAGAGTTTAACTCCCGAGCCTTCTATCAATGCACTCCTTGTGGACGACCCCAACTGCACTCCTTGCAGGAATCCTTTCTCAAAAGAGAGAAACAATTGTAACTCACCTCACTTCCTCTCAGATTTTGATATTAACACACGAAATCATACACACAGCATAATAAAAAATGCATAACAGGCAGTAATATACATAAGCAGAGCATTCAACACACATACACAGAGAATAACGCAACAACCATGAATCTGAATCAACTTCTTCTATTAATTCAAGATCTGTACATGGGTGTTTTCTACAACTCTCTTCTATTCTCCTATGCTCTAGACTCTTCTTTCTCCTGTTGCTAATTCTAATGTTACAATGGTACAAATGAGGGTGTCTATATTCGGTTTTCCCTCTTCCTTCTAGAACTGTCTAATCTAAGAATTCAATTCTATCTACCTGCAACTACTACTATAAATGCCTTCATCTATCTCAGACGAGAGCGTATGGCTCGAGGTCTGATTACATTTTTACCAAGGCGCCTAAATTAAATGATCTCATTTATATTTATCACATCAACTTCAAGGGACAATTTAAAATTCAAAAACTTGCGATGGACGTCTTCCATCTGACTTTCTGCTTCCACTTAAGTTTTTTTTGTTTGTCGTGAGGGATTCTCCTGCATCATCGAAGAAGGCCATAAGGTTGATGAATACCTTGAAGGCAAGGTTGTGGAGAAAAATAAAGTTGCAGACAGAATCTCTGAGGAGTTATGTGAAGCTCTGCCAAGTGGGCATTGATCATATGCACAGTGATGTATTTAGAAGAACTTTGTTGTGAGTTCTTAAGAAGCCATAATCACTAAGGATTCTGAGAGCTCTGCCAAGTGGGCATTAAGCAGGTCCATAGGGTGCACAGAAGAGGACATAATTGTTGGATTTTATGTAAGAAGATACTCTGCCAGGTGGGCATTGAGTAGAGGTGCAGATAGGCACAGGAGAGAAGAACTCTTTGAGTTTTGTGAAATTGAAGAAGAGTCCACTGAAGAATCTTTGTAGGGTTGTTGAACACCCAAAACACTCAGCAAGATGTTGCTTGAGGCAGGGGACAACCAGGAGGGCGTCAAATTCTCCATCTGTAGGAGAAGGAAGAAGGAATTATTCCCTTAGGGGTCTGAGTATTTGGAGAAGCTTAGAAGAGATAGCACTTTTGGTGTGCGAAGACTCTACAGGAGAGAAAACGTCAAAATCATTCAAGGATTTGAAGAAAATATCAGGAGGAACAACGCATCTTATACACGCAGGTGAGTTATTTTGTGCACAGTAGCTGTAATAAGTCATAGGGACGAACAAAAGGTTGAGGCCTTTGAGATCTAGGAAATTCTTCCAAGTCTGGGAAGAAAAGCGTCGAAGCTCAGGAGGAGCATAGCTGCCATCGGATTAAGCTGAAGGGATTTGGATCATTGAAGTTTCACATACGGGGAGTAGAGAAAGTGTGCAAGAGCATGAAAGATTCTAAGCCATTGGATCTCGCTCAGAATAGCTGACATTCATTGGATATGTCGAGAGTTGTACGAGGTTTAAACCCTCACGCAAGAAAAAAAGAAGTGAAAGTCCTAAAGAGTTCGTATCGGGATATCGGTGTTCGGGAATTTGGGAGTCCAGAGGATGAGAATCTGAGCACTCGACTTTAGAAATAGCGAAAGAGAGAATTAGATCAGAGCCATTCGTCTGTGGGAGGATGCATGTCACAGAATCCTCCATTTTGGAGATTCGGGCACTAGGACTCACAGAGGCGAGTGTATTGACTTCATGAGTAGCGAAGTCCTGAAAGAATATGAGTCGTTCGTTGGGAGCGGATACGTGTCACAAGATCCTCTCTATCGGGGATTTGGACATCAGAGTTCAGAGGAGGAAGTCTCTTGACTTCACGAGCGATGAAATGGTGAGAGGATCAGAACTTTCCATCAGAGGAGGATAAGTGGCAGAGATCTAGGGATCTCGCGAACTCAGAGGTTCGCAAGGCGAGAGCCCAAGAGTTGGGCGCTCCAAGTCGTGAAGTTGCGAAATCGTGAGGAGAAAGGATAGTCGTAGGATCCAAGTCGACAGGGGCCATTGGATCACTAGAAAAATCTCATTCCAGGGTTTCGTGGGTTGAAGAACCTAAGGTTTAGCATCAAGACTCGCGAAGTGGCGAGTAGTGAGAACGCGAGAAGAAAAGTCAACATTGTTTCTTGGGGTTTCGTGAAAGGAAGGTGCCAAGGTTGGATTCCACAACTTGCGAAGTGGCAAGTAGTGAGAGGAGCTAGCATTAAGCCTAGCTGGTGGTCACGCGCGGAGGGCACTGACAAAAGAGGAGCTATACCCATTTTGTGATCTCGGGTATCGCAAGATTGGGGAGGAAGAGTTGGGAGGTTCGACTCACGAACTCGCGAAGTGGCAAGTTACGACAAGAGGCTACGAAATAGGGTCGCGGTCATATAAGATATGGTCATCTGGGCCAAGACATAGCCAGGGAGCTAATGATTGTTGAATTCATTTCGGCGAATCAACATTTAGGTGATCAGGAGTTCGCGGGGACAATATTTCTTGTGACATCAGGGATCAGAGAATCCCGAAACCCGAATTTAAGTCAGGGAGGCTCACGGTTGAGTGCAGAAGACCGTGCAGGTAAAGAGAAGGACCTATGGATCGGGAATAGTATATTCTAATAGGGAATCCAAAGGAGTCGCTTCGGCTCAAGAGAGATAAAGAACGATCCTGTGAGTGGATCTCAGCCTGAGGGCTAGGAGTCTGCGTCAGTTTTGGTATCATACCACATAACTCTATTAGTATATTTCAAGTAGAGGCATAAGGCAGGAAGAAAATAGAGTATTGAAACTCTATAGGGATTTGTTTGTAGGTAGGAAACATTCCATAGATAGTCAGTAGGACTGTTGAGGAAGATGAGACACTCGGGGTTACAGAGTGACAACAGATTTTCCAGGAGGGCAATAGACAACAACATGGCTACTGAAGGCCGTAGATATGCTAGAAGGAAAAACTTAGAGCTATGGAACCAATAATACATAGATGAAGAGCTTGTTGATATAAGTGCGGAGATATAAAATCTTTCATTGCAGATGCAGTAAAAAACTAAGCCAAGATGGGTGTATGAATGGCCCATGAGAAAGGTGAAAGCAAAATGGTCAGTCAAGGAGTTGATGGTCAGAAGAAAACATAGGTTGTTAAGAGGATGGTTGAGGTATGCTGAAAACCTCGATGGACCTGAGGAAATGGTTCTGATATGTGAACCAGAGACTGGGAGAGATCTCAATGATTTTGAGGATGAATGGGGATCGACTGAAGATCTCAAGAACTGCCAAGTGGGAAGAATAGAAATTCCCAATTTCCAGGAGGGAAAAGAGTTGATATCACTGCGGGATCTCATAGACTGTCATGAGGACAGCTAAGGAATTTCACATTGCCAACTGAGCAATGAAATGAGATTGTTGCGGGATCTCGAAGACTGCCAGGAGGGCAGTGGAAGCATCTCAATTTTCCAGGTGGGAAGAGATAAGAATACGAGACTACCTGAAAGTCTCATGGAATCGGAGGTGAATTAAAGTCAGCAAGAGGTGTTGATGAAAATGGGATCAGTTGATCTCATAATCTGCCAGGAGGGCAGTGAACAGATCCCATATTACCAGGTGGGCAGGGATGAGAAGATGAGGCTACATGGGGGTCTCATAAACTCAGAGGTGAGTTGGAATCAACCTGAGGAGCTGATAGGGTAGGTGAGATCAAATATGGATTTAGATCAGCAGATGTAGCTGACAAAGGAGGAAGATCAGAATAACATTCTGATGATTGGGGGAATCAAAATATTCCTACCATTTGCCCAGGAGGAGGCAGAAATCTGTGTTGCAGATGCAACAACAATAGAAGGACAGTTAGCTGAGACTATCAGGGAAGAAGAATTGGAGAAGATATCTGAAGCTTCCCAAGCAGAAGAGGAAAATGAGAATTATGAGTAGTGTCTCAATGCATTCAGCCAGGAAGCTGAGGAAGCTGCAGCACTGAAGCTGACAACAGAAGAAGAAGATGAGTATTCTGAGGAGTGCCTCAATACTTTCAGCCAGGAAATTGAAAGGACTGCAACATGGGAGTTTGTAGAAGCTGAAGAAGAAGACGAAGCAGACAACATTAGCTTTGTTGATATGTGGGAATAGATTGAAGCCCTGGAGAGAAGAGTGATTGTGCAAGGCATGCACATCCAACAGGCGAAGTTGGAAGCAGAAGAAGAAAGCATGGGAGATCATAGTGATCTACCCAATTGCAAAAAAAATTTGCAGTCGAGGAGACTACATGAACAGGGCAAGCCACAGGAGCAGCTGGACAAAGCGATTGAGGAGATCCAAGAGCTGATGATAAGGTCAACAGAGACTGCCAGCAAGGAGAAGCTGGGTAGAGAAGAAGAAGTAGCAGCAACAACAACAACAGAGAGATGCAGTGGATGAACAACTCCAAATATTTTTTTGGGATCCAGGAGGATTTCAACAGATGAGATGGGAAGCTCATGAGTAGGAGCTCATGAATTTTTGCAGCTGAGGATTATGATGTAGGAACATCTCTCCATGTCGGCCAACCATCCAGCCAGCCACGTCAGCGAATTCAAATCGCGTGTTGAAGAGAGGCACAACCTCATTTAAAATTTGAATGAATGTAATTAAATGACTTAGGCTGTTGAGCCATAGAGCCATGCCTTTGCACAGGTTGTAGGTAGATAGGCCTTAAATGTTTGTAAGGTTGAGATCTAGATCTGATATGTGGACTAGACAACCATTCAATGTAATTGAATAGGGTAGGTAGATTGGAGGGAAGAGATCAAAGAGCCCTCTCATGTAAAAGAGATTTTGTATCTCATTTCATAGTAAGTGGTGGTTGTAAGAGATAGAGAATCTGTGAGTAGAGAGCAGAAGAGAAGGAGCCGAGACTTTGTTATAGGCCTTGCTCAAGAACACCTTGTACAAATAGGCATTTTCCATTTTAATACAAACAACAGCTTTTCCTACATCTTTCATGTGTTAAATGAATGTATAAGAGTGTTCTTTATAGGATATGAATGTATGTTGTAGATGTATGATGTAGGTTTGCATTTGCAGGAGTATGTTTGATTTCAGGTGAGGGTCTTTGAGGCTTCACACTAGGAGGGTGTGACAGAACGCTGCTAGTTCTGATATATGTGCACAAAGGGTGTATTTTTGAACTCTGTGGATTCAGACAAAGACGTGCTACGAAACAGGAACTAAAGTCAAAAACTCGAAGAAGGCCGTAAGGTTGTTGAATACCTTGAAGGCAAGGTTGTGGAGAAAAATGCAGTTGCAGATAGAATCTCTAAGTAGTTCTGTGAAGCTCTGCCAAGTGGGCATTGAGCATATGCATAGTTATGTATTTAGAAGAACTTTGTTGTGATTTCTTAAGAAGCCAGAATCACTAAGGATTCTGAGAGCTCTGCCAAGTGGGCATTGAGTAGGTGCATAGGGTGCACAGAAGAGGACAGAAATGTTGGATGTTTTGTAAGAAGATACACTGCCAGATGGGCATTGAGTAGAGGTGCAAATAGGCACAGGAGAAAAGAACTCTTTGAGTTCTGTGAAATTAAAGAAAATTCCACTAAAGAATCTCTATAGGGTTGTTGAACACCCTAAACACTCAACAAGAAGTTGCTTGAGGCAGAGGATAGCTAGGAGGGCATCAAATTATCCATTTGTAGGAGAAGGAAGAAGGAATTATTCCCTTAGGGGTCTGAGTATTTGGAGAAGATCAGAAGAGATAGTACTTTTGGCGTGCAAAGACTCTGCAGGAGTGCAGACGTCAGAATCCTTCAAGGATTTGAAGAAAATCTCAGGAGGAACAACGCATCTTATACATGCAGGCGAGTGCTTTTGTGCACAACAGCTATAAGAAGTCACAGGGACGAAGCAAAGGTCGAGGCCTTTGAGATCTAGGAAATTCTTCCAAGTCTGGGAAGAAAAGCACAGAAGCTCAGGAGGAGCATAGCTGTCGTAGGATTAAGCCGAAGGGATCTAGATCGTTGAAGTTTCACGTCCAGGGAGAAAAGGAGGAGCGCAAGAATGGGAAAGATTTTGAGCCATTGGATCTTGCTCACAATAGCCGAAATCCATTGGATCTGTCGAGAGTTGTACGAGGTTTAAACCCTCATGCAAGAATAGAAGAAGCGAAAGTCCGAAAGAGTTCGTATCAGGATATCGGCGTTCGGGAGTTCAGGATTCCGGGCACTCGACCTCAGAAATAGTGAAAGGGAGAATTAGATTAGAGCCATTCGTCTGTGGGAGGATGTGTGTCACGAAATTGTCTATTTCAGAGATTCAGGCACCGGGACTCATAGAGGCGAGTGTCTTGACTTTGAGAGTAGCGAAGTCCTGAAAGAATCTGAGTCGTTCGTTGGGAGAGGATACGTGGCACGAGATCCTTTCTATCGGGGATTCAGACATCGAAGTTCAGAGGAGGAAGTCTCTTGACTTTGCGAGTGATGAAATGGCGAGAGGATCAGGACCATCCATTGGAGGAGGACAAGTGGTAGAGATCTAGGGATCTCGCGAACTCGAAGGTTCACAAGGCGAGAGCCCAAGAGTTGGGCACTCCAAGTCGCGAAGTTGAGAAATCGCAAGGAGCAAGGACAACCATAGGATCCAAGCCAATAGGGGTCATTTGATCACTCACGAAATCTCATTTCGGGGTTTTTTGGGTTGAAGAACTGAAGGTTTAGCATCAGGACTCGCGAAGCCACGAGTAGGGAGAACGCGAGAAGAAAATTCAACATCGCTTCTCGGGGTTTCATGAAATAAAGGTGCCAAGGTTGGATGCCACAACTTGCGAAGTGGCGAGTAGAGAGAGGAGCTAGCGTTAAGCCTAGTCGGTGGTCATGCACATAAGGCACTAACAAAAGAGGAGCTATACCCATTTCGTGATCTCGGGTATCGCGGGATTGGGGAGGAAGAGTCGGGAGGTTTGACTCATGAACTTGAGAAGTGGTGAGTTGCGACAAGCGCCTACGAAATAGGGTCACGGTCATATAAGATACGGTCATGTGGGCCAAGATATAGCCAGGGAGATAATGATTGTTGAAGTCGTTTCAGCGAATCGACATTTCGGTGATCGGGAGTTCGCGGGGATAGTAGTTCTCGTGACATCAGGGATCAGAGAATCCTGAAACCCAAATTTAAGTTGGGGAAGCTCACGGTTGAGTGCAGAAGACTGTGCGGGTGAAGAGAAGGACCTGTGCATCAGAAATTGCAGATTCTAGTGGGACTCAGAAGAGCTTCTTCGGTTCATGAATTAAAAAGAATGATCCTTAAGACCGGGAGGTCAGTGCAGAGAATCTGTCGAGGCAGAGAGGTGGCGTCTGCATCACCATGAAAAATTCTTACTTCAAATATGCTTCCTGGAGATGACCATTCTTTAATTGCTCTCACCTTTTCTGGATCCATATTCAATTCATTTGAATACATCACAAAACCCAAGTATATCAGTTATGTCTTTATAAAATATTTTTTCTTCAAGTTTATCAACAATTTTGTTAGAAAAATAGGACCGCGGAGCAATAAAATAAAAAAAATGCGGAGACAAAACACAGAAGATACACAATACAAGAGAGACATGGATTTATGTTGTTCGCCCAATGTGGGCTACGTCCACCAGAGAAATTTCCAGGTCCTTCCTTTATTATTATCCAACAAATGAAGGGATACAACCTACAAAAAAACCCGCTATAACTTCCTCTTATTTCTCTCACAATCTACTCTCTCATAATACAATACTCGCCATCATACATAGCCACAATACATTTCCCTCATAAAAGAGGGTTTCCTTTTAGGGAAAAAAACCCTAAAATAATTTCTACTGTTAGATCTATGACCTTATAATGAACAGTCCAGATTTACAATGAAATTACAATATACTTTTACAAGGCATTTTTTCCTTCGGGGGCTTCACCCCCGAACCCCCCAGCCGGGGGGATATCCCCCCTAGACCCCGCAGAGGGGGTACCACCCCTCTTCCCTCCCTCGCGTGGAATAGTGTACATACTTCTGGGGTGTAAAGTCTTCATGGGGTATAAACACGGCCTAAAAACACAAGACCTCTAAGTCAAAAAGATAATCAGTCTCCACAACCAACAATCTCCCACTTGGAGACCGATTTCAACAACTACATCGCTGTTGTATATGTTGGACTCTGAACTTTCTTGGACCTGGAAAATTTCTCATCTTCATCTTCATTCTTGAAGACCAACTGAAACTAAGCAAGAACTCAGTTTCTCCCTGGTTACTCCCTTTGTTAACATGTCTGCA
>JZKD02S1721347.1:95450-109191 GCA_000966675.3 Picea glauca
GTCCTGGAAATATGAAGAAGAAGGATCCCTTTTTTCTCTTTCCTTCATTTTACCAGATTGGCTCCAAGATGTGCACCAGGAATGGCTTCAAGATCCCAAAAGTTTGCATTTGATCCAACAATTGAAGACCAAGGCTCCGGCTCCCCCAGGGTACTCTTGTATTCAACTTGAGCTTCTCTATAAAGGCCATTTGTATTTAAGTAAACAATCAAATCTTAAATCCACGGTACTTTCTAAGCTTCATGCTACACCCACAACGGGGCACTCAGGGTTCACCAAAACATATGACAGGGTCAAACGTTCTTTTTCTGGGATGGTATAAAACAGGACATCCAGGAGGTGTGTCAACACAACAAGGGAGAAACAATCAAATCTCTGGGCACACTACAACCACTTTCGATTCCACCTGCTATTTGGAAGGATATCTCTATGGAATTTATTATCGGCTTACTCAAATCGGGGAATAAATCAATCATAATGGTTGTTGTGGATCGCCTTTCCAAGTATTCTCATTTCTGCGATCTTCAACACCCATTTACTGCATCCATGGTGGCTCAAATTTTCATGGACCACGTCTTCAAGCTTCATGGCATGCCACACTCTATTGTTTCTGATCATGACCCAACTTTCACAAGCAATTTTTGGCCAGAACTATTTAAGCTACAAGGAACCCAATTGCATCTCATCTCAGCTTGTCATCCCCAGACTGATCGTCAAAAAAAATTTGTCAACAAGTGTTTGGAAACATATCTGAGGTGTTTTTCCTTTTAAAAACAACATGAGTGGGCTCAATGGTTACCCCTAGCTGAATGGTGGTACAACACTTCCTACCATACAGCTACTCGCATGACTCCTTTTGAAGCAGTATATGGATAGAAGCCACCTTCAGTTCTCTCATACTTACCGGGTACCTCAAAGGTCCAGGCAGTTGACCAAACACTTACAGTTTGAGAGGATATTCTCCATACCCTTAAAGAGAACTTGGTCATGGCACAAAATTGCATGAAGCAACAAGCAGATCAAGGTCTCTCTGAACGTCAATTTGCAGAAGGGGATCAGGTGTTTCTGCAACTGCAACCATATAAGAAAAATTCCCTCAAGGTCGAGCATTGTCAGAAGCTAGCGCCCAAATTTTAAGGTCCTTATACAGTTCTCAAGCATGTGGAACAAGTCGCATATCAGTTAGCTCTTCCCAGCCAGTCGAAGCTACATCTTGTTTTTCATGTTTCATGTTTAAAGAAGGTGATTGGAACCAGGTGCCAAATTCAAACCAACTTTCCAGAGTTAGCTGAAAAAGGATCCATTTGGCTACAACCAGAAGCAGTTTTGGACCAGCGTGAGTGTTACCTGCATCAAAGAACCATCAAATAAGTGTTATTCTAGTGGAAAGATACGACTCCAACAGATGCCACTTGGGAACCAACGACCATTCTGCAGCAGTTTCCACATCTCAAGCCTTGACGAAAAGGTTGGTTTTAAGGGGGCGGACATGTTAGGGTCCTAACCTGCACATAGGTAGATCAATATATTCGGATGTAATAAAGGTCAATATTAATAATGCCTTTCAATAAAATAGAATAAGGCAGATGTAACAAGACCTAATAGAATCGTTCACTTCTAGAAGGATCTTCTTCTAGATGCTTCTCTTGATAGACATATTTAGTATAAATAAGGGTCGAGGGTATGAAAATCCTAGCTTGGATATTATTGTAATAGAGCACTTCTTGACTGGATGTTACCCCCTTGAAGAGGCCTGTGAACATTTCTTTCTGAATCAAAGTGCTATTTCTGTTGTTGTTCTTATATCATTTATGTGTTATTGTGGAGATTATGTTGGTTATATTATTGTTATTCTTCCATTTCTAGCATTTTATTTCTTTTTTGCGTATTTATTATATCTGGTATCTTGCAGAATCTCATGTAGTAGCCTGGAAGGCCCATGAATCATCTGACCTCTGTCACATTCTTTGGTGCTGACCATTCTCTAATGGCTTCAGTCTTCTCGGGGTCCACTGCTATCCCATATTTTGAGATGATATGCCCCAAATAATGAATTTGTTTCTGATAAAATGAGCACTTGATCAATTTGGCATATAACTGATGCTCCCTTAATACTTGCAACACCATCCTCAAATGATGTTCATACTCTTCTTCTATCTTAGAGCATATAAGAATGTCATCCAAAAAGACAATGACAAACTTGTCTAAATATTCTCGGAAAACACCATTCATTGAGAACATGAAAACAACTGGTGCATTTGACAACCCAAATGGCACCACTGTGAACTCATAATGGACATACCTTGTCCTAAAGGAGGTCTTGTTGATATCCTCCTCCTTAATTCTTACTGGATGGTATCCTGATCTGAGATCTATCTTTGAAAAGATCTTTGCATCCTTCAATTGATCAAAAATATCATCAATCCTTGGCAGAGGATACTTGTTCTTTACAGTCACTTTATTCAACTATCTGAAATCAATGCACAATCTTAACATTCCATCCTTATTTTTCACAAACAAGACTAGGGCACCCCAAGGGGATACACTTGGGTGTATATACCCGTTCTTTAGAAGTTCTTCAAGATGCATTTGCAACTCCTTCAATTCTGGTGTACTCATTCTGTAAGGATTATTTGACACAGGAGTTGCTCATGGTGTCATATTTATAGAAAAATCGAGGTCTCTCCTTGGGGGTAGTCCTAGTACTTCCTTGAATACATCTTCAAACTCTTTTAGGACTGCATAATTCTCCAAATTTGGCACCTTGTCTTCAGGTGTCTCCTCCTTATGAGTTGCAAATATTTGACATCCTATTCTATAACATTTCTTCAGCTACAATGATGAAATTTCTCTAATGGTTACTGCCTTGGGAATTCCCTGCACTTTCCTTTGGTTCCCTTTTTCATCCAAGAAAGTGAATGCTTTGTTATGACAATCCAATAGAACATGATGTGGTTCCAACCAATCCATCCCAATTAAACAGTCATAGGAACCTAAGGATAAGATATTCAAATCTTCCTTGGCGTTCAGTCCATTCACATCCATGAGACATGACTTAACCATCTCATTAAACTTTCTTTTGGTTCCTGTAGCCAACTATACCAACCAAGATTTTCCATGCCTTCTTTTTGGCAATTGAAAACTTTCTACCATCTTAGGATCTATATAACTATGACTAGCTCCTGAATCAATTAAAATATCAATGGTTTGGTTGTTAATCATACCTTCCACTTCAATCATGTGTGACTGATATTTTTCTTGCTTGTTATCCAGGGATGCATAGATCCTTGGCACATTTCTGCCCATTTCCTCCACTGTTTCATCTTTTTGTACATTATAAACAATCCTTCATTTTTCACCTCTGTGAGGACAATCTATGAATCTATGATCTCCTTTACAACCCCAACATTGAATAGGTGGTTGCCTTGGCCTTTGGCCTTCTGCCTCTATCGTTTTGGGCTCTTTAGAAGTTGGTGGTCCCTGTGGACTATTTCTAAAGAATGATGGTTTAAATCCTTTCTTCCTTTGATCCACCTTGAACTTCTTTTTGTCTTCCCAAGATTTTTGGAAATTTGGCCTTGCCTTCTGCTGATCATATAGACATTTAGCTCACCTTACGGTCTCTTCCAATGTCTTGGGATCATCATATTGTATTTTTTCACTGATGGCTGTTGGAAATCCACTCAAATACCTTTGAATTTTAACTATCTCATCCTTGATGAAGGAGACATACTTCAACAGTTCTAGGAATCTTGTCATAATACCTCTTAGTCAAGTATTTCTTCTCAAAATACTTCTTAAATTCCCTCCGAGTAACTTTCTTCTCTTTAATGTGTTGTACCTTCACAAGCTGATCCCACCACATGGATGCCTTTCCTCTGAGTTGATAGATGGAAATTCTACCATCTGCATGGGAAGAATAATTGTGTAATTGAAAATACTTCCTCATTCCCAAAAACCATGTTTTTGCATCTTCATCCTTCTTGTGCTCATAATCAAATGTAGGAGGTTTGATTTTGTTCATTTCTCCTCGTAGCTCATGCACCCCAGACCTCTTATGTTGTCTGACATGGGATGGACTTGTGCTGCTACTTGCTCTTTTCTTGGAATGCTTTCGGGAGTGATGGTTGTGTCTACTAACATTTCCTGATCTCTTTTTCTCATCTGAAGGTTTGTGACTTCCAGATTTGCTTGAGTCACTTTCTTTTTCCAATTTCTTTTCTATTTTGTTCATAATTTGCAATAACTTCATGTTGAAGTCATCCCGTTGCTCTTTGGCTCTCATAAGCCTTTCATTATCATCTTTATGGATTTGGACATCCTTTTTCAAATTTTTAATAGTCTCTACCATATTCAGTTTTTCATCCCTTTCCTCTCCATGTCCATTGGAGTTTGTTACTTCAATGTCGAAATGGACATTCATCCCTCTACTCTCATCTTGTTGACTATAGTTTCCTCATGTCTCTTCCATTCCTATGGAGTCAGTACTTGATCTGATCTGATCTAGTTGTTGTTAGTTCTCCAAAATGTGTAACCATTAAAAATTATTAGTTTAACTAAATCAACAATCCACAAGAAATCTGAACTATTTCGGCTCAATAATTATATCAAAATTATCTTTTCTGATTTCTTGGTCTTGCCACCATGACAATTCTGAGACACGACCCAAGTTTTGAGAACTTAGCAAGCACTATATCATTGCGCAGAGATACATCGGGTGCAAGGTGGTTTACCAAAACCACTTTTGCATAAGTTCCAATGTCACGTGCTTCAATATGTCAAATCCACCATTCGTGGGATGGGTGACGGTTAGTCAGATCACTCTATCTCATTCACTCATACATCACAGTTGTTTGAGTTAGGTGAACGCTACCATGTAATGAACTCAAAACGTTTAACCGTTTGAATTGGATTAGCCAAGCATGGCAACCCATTGCACTTGTGCACAAGTCTGTCAGGAATTCATGATTGAGGTTCTATAATTACCAACTCTCGAGCAATCTCCAATTTGGTTCAAACTTCTCATCTCTGTAAACATATTTCAGTGTCCACAAAACTGAGGTATATGGACCCAGTTAAATTCAATGAGACTGTTTATTTGGGCGACATGCTAAATTTTCCTGTGAGTACGAAGGAAAAGGTAGTCGCCCAGATACTGGCGACTACATTTCACATAGTACCTGTTACTGATTCAAGATTGGAAATCCGGCTGAATCCAATCATGAGGGATTTGGTTATCAACATACCAACTGCTAAGAAGAAAGGAAGCAAGTGACAGAAGAAAGAACCCGTCGCTAAAGCGACTGAGAGTCTTGGAGAGAATCAACCGTTCTAGTTAGATTCTTTAAAGGAGGAGCTAGCTAAGCTGGAATGAGCCCTCAATACAATTGAGTATATTTCAACAATTTTTGGACAGATGATAGAAGAGGTAAGGAATCTTTGGATATGATAGACCTATTCTTGTATGGTCTCTTTGAATGGGGCCATTTCTATTTTGAATCATCCCCTTTTGTAATTTTGGATTTTGAATGAATATATAAGCACATAAATGGATTTTGTACTTCTTAAGACAAGATTCCACTGATGATGTTACAAATCTTGTTTCCTTTAATATTATGTGTCTTCTTGTAACTTATATTTCACTTTCAACTGTTTGAATAAAACCCAGAATTCATCTCATTTGCTTGAATTATTTTAAATAATACTTCAATGTAGTTGTGTATTCCTCTTTCTTTGAATAGTATGTAATTTTTTTTTAATTAAACTCATGCTCGCAATCTTAATTAGATTTTTAGAAGATTTTATGCACATAAAAATTCAACCTGTGTACCTTTATTATCGTGCAACTAACTTTATAAGGTAAATCATGTTTTCGTGCATCTGTATCTGCTATACATTTCCTCTTCATTGTGCCAATAACTTGCACGAACTACTTTTGTGTTGCATGCCAATATCCTCTACACACTATTTTTGTATTGCACTTTGATATTCCACATGCATTTTTCTCTATGCATTTCACTGTGCTAAATTTTAATATGCCTTACCACGTACAATAATCTGTATGCCCCACCGAATACTTTGTCGCTACCACGCACAACAACTTGCGGTCACACTTTTTTTCATTGTAACGATACGACACATACGCCTACTGTGTGCGAACCAACCAAATTCATTGTCCCTCACAATACTGCACACACCACGTGAACCTTTACTATGTATATGCACTTCGTGCAATTTTAAATTTAGCGTGTGAATCTCTACATATTATTCTTCTGCGCGATGGCTCAATTTTCCATTAATGAAATATACTGTATACCATACTGTAATCTCGTCTCCATTCGTCTGGTTTGGCCCATTCAGTCTTAATGTCAAAAATTGACGCTCTGATACCATACTATGACACACCCCATCCACCCACTGACCGGGGAATGTCACTTACTCAAACACTTAGCTTAGTTGTAACAACATAATGTAACACCTAGTATTCAACTGAGGTATGTCACATAATTTTTTTTTTCTCTCTAAATATGTATATACACACACATGCATACATACATACTGAAATGCATGCAATTAAACATATACATACAATTCTCGAGTAGAATATTCACATATAAAATATAAACAAACAATTTTGTTCTGTAAATATATGACTTTCAAACCGATTTAATAGTGAACATAGACATGTAGCGTATACATGGTATATCCTTAAACATACAGACAGTTATGCTCACACAAGCAATAAAACCCATAAAATAACACATATATGACAATGCAACATGGAATACAACACATAACCGGTACTTATGTTGGTAAGAATGTCACCAACTACGTGAGGTATCCACTGACCTCAAGGTTGTGTGCTCTTTAGTTACTACGTGTTGTATCCTCTATATTTAAGGTTTCACGCACCTTAGTTACTGCATGTGGTATTCCTAAATGTGCACATTACATCTGTTTACTACGTAGTATATGCACACACCATGCCATGAAAGGTGTATTACAAAAATGATGTCTAAACAACTCAGTAGCTTAGATATACTTGGATTATATTTACATTTGGGTTCAACCGAGGGATATTACAATAGATCAATTGAAATCAATTCAATAAGAAGTTCCATGGCCTCATCCGTTCGGTTCACCCATAAGGTCTTCTCAATTGTTGATGTATGTTATGTTTCTGTCCCCATCGTCAAATTGTATAGTCCTTTCCTTTGTAGTTGGAATCCAGCCTTAGGATTCCAATAAAAATAATTGTATAGTGTGAGTATTACCACAAAGTTCTACTATAGAATAGGTGTCATATCCATCTCTCCCACCTTTTTTGAGAAACCCTAGAGTTTTCCCTCAATATGCAAGTCAAAAACTTGAGAAATCATTGTTGAAAGGGCACATCAATTGGAAAATTCGTATCAGTTTCTAGAGGTGGTGTTCCAACTTCTTTTTTGAGAAAATGGTGAGGAATTTCTCCAAATGGTTGAAAACCCACTTGCATAATTGTTTGATTTACTTCTCGCATGGGTCGTTTCCTCAAAAATTTAATATTTTGGGAAAAATCACTGCAAACATTTGGGTTACTTTAAGAGGTTTTTTCACATGTCCTTCATACACAGAGTGACAAATTCATGATTGTGACACTCTGTAGTGTACTAGGGTGTAATAGTTATAGGATTGAAAGAACTCTAATGATAGGGTACAAATTTCACATCTTTTGATGGGGAAAAGTTGGGTCAACTTCTACTTGTCGCACTTTTTGGCAAAGAAAGGTTGTGACAATGTATGTTACATAGATTTTTCTTATCGAAACTATGATTTTCAATATTATATGTCTTGTCTGGATTGATCCAATTAGTATGTCTTTGATACCATGTCAATGTTTCATCGAAACCTGCACTAGATATCTAGGTAAAGAAAATATAGACTATGCTTATCAATAAAGGACGAGAGATTTAATATGGAATAGTGAGAAACTATATTCACACTACTCCAATGAGAAAATCAATGATGCTTATTTTGATCATTGTGATGATGATTATGATAGAATGAATGAGTGGAATACACTCATATATAGGACATAACATTCCATAATTAAGAAAATAAATCAAGCACTTAGCATTCCTTAGGAATGCATGCATGCATAATGGCATAATAGTGATGATCTAAATAGAAAGTTTAAAATACAACTAGTCAGTTAATGCCCACTGAACTAGTGTGTCGAAAATAGTAATTTCTCCAACACCCTCCTCAACATCACTATGGAGTAAAATGAGTTTGTCCTATGAGGCCATGTTATGTGTTCATGTACATTGCAACTGATGAAATTTAAATAAAAATGAGGAAAGAGGGAAAACTATGCAGGAATAAAATCCCCCCTCAAAAGAAAATGCATCAGTAGAAGAAAAGGTAGATGCTAGGAAACTTTATTCTGCACTCCAAGAAGATCCCGCAAAGTCTGAAACTTTAGATGACTGAAATTATTCATGAAGATGTAGAAATATTTATGGATCTTATGAAGTCCTTTGGAAAACAATGTAGCCTTGAACCTCTTGATCTCATGGACCCATCTGCACCTAAAAATATTCCATTTTGGTGGAAGTGGAAACATATCCCAAGTCTGATTCTCGAGGAGTGAGTCATAATCCTTCTGCATGGCTTCTTTCCATAATGGATTTTCCACAACCTTATTGTAGGTATGTGGATCTGAATATTGAACCATATATAAATCCATGGGCATCGTAGGTTCATAACATGAAAGTACATGAGAAGGATCCTCATGCTGAGATCGAGTCCTCCTCGAATCCAACGGATTCCTTGCAAGGAAACCTTTTGTCTAAAGAGTGAACTATTCCCTCTTGGGCATACGATGAAGCTTCGACGCTGGCTTCTTATCTAGATTTACTACCTTCTTATTTCCGTGTAACAAATATGAGTGTATGGAATCATCTCTGATATTTGGAACTGATGGACATACAAGAGTATATGCATGTTTCACTGGAGGCACATGCAACATACTCTCCTTATGTGTAGGTGGTAAAGAGGAGTCACCATCAGAAAACTTAGTCAATTTATAAAACCTTGATTAGTTATCGACCTCACCAATTGCAATAATGGAATTGTCATGCATGTCAAGTACAAAAACTGAATCTGATGTAAATTCAATCCTTTTTCCTTTCTGAGTGATCTTATAAACTGAGAGGATATTCATAGAAATATTTGGAACATGTAAAAAATTCTCAAAACTACAATTATGGAGCTCCACTCTTCCCTCTCCTACTAGAGCCACTAGATTTTCATCCCCCATGAGAATAGGGGGTCTTGAGCATGAACTCAAGGAAGTGAAAACTTCGTCTTTTGCTTCCATATGATGTGATGCACTAGAATCTATAATACATGAATCATATGAGTGATTAATTGCAACATGATCATCATGAATACATTTATTAGAGGAAGGATATTCTTCCTTGTTCTTCTTAAATCCTTATAGAATGAAGTTTCCAAAGTTGTTTTGTTGCAGTACCTATGCCATAATATCAATCTAGTTTTACATGCATGTGAATTCTTCATGATTTGGTTTATTGCAGTAAGTGCATTTATTTCCCTTCTTCTTCTTCTTGGAAGATGAAGAGTCTTTGGAACTAGAAGAATCGTTGAATGGTTTGGAATATCCCCCCTTCTCATTATGTTTCTCCTTTTCGTTCTGTTTAGATGATCCTTTTCCATCATGCAATGTAATTTCATGTGATTTTGGATCCTTTATTGGGCCCATATGAATGTGTTTTTCCTACTGATGTGTGAGAGAATCAATGAACTTCTCTATGTTAGGCATCTTCCACTTTGTTCCCAAGAGATATCTGCTAGAATGGAAAGTGGAGATATAGATAGCATATTTTGGTCCTAACTTAGCCACGATTGTTATAATGAGTTGTTCTACTTCTGTACACTTATCAATACCAAAATATGCCAAGATAAATATAAAATATTTAAAGTTGGTAAGGAAATCTTGTATATTATAAAAATTTAGGATCTTGGGTATTCAACTCTACCTCAAACATATGACCTCTCATCTCATCCTTCTTTCCAAATAGACTTTTCAAGGTGGTCCAGATTGTGCTTGGTGTCTTTCATGTGGCAACATGAAACCATATATCAGTTGAAATCAGTTTAAGAATATGTTCCATGGCCTCATCCTTTTGGTTCACCCATATGGTCTTCTCAATTGCTGATGTAGGTCATGTTTTTGTCCCCATCATCAAATTCTATAGTCCTTTCCTTTGTAGTTGGAATCCATCCTTGGGAATCCAATCAATATAATTGTATGGTGTTATTATTACCACCAAGTTTGACTGTAGAATAGGTTTCATATCCATCTCCCCCACGTTTTCTGATAAACCCTAGAATCTTCCCTCAATATGCAAGTGAAAAACTTGAGAAATCACTATTGAAAGGGCACATCAAATGGAAAATTCATATGATTTTCTGTGGGAGGTTTTCTAACTTCCTTTCTAAGAAAATGGTGAGGAATTTCTCCAAATGGTTGAAAAACCACTTGCATAATGGTTTGATTTACTTCTCACATGGGTTGTTTCCTCAAAAATTTAATATTTTGAGAAAAATAACTACAAAAAAATGGGTCACTTTAAGAGGTTGCGCACATGTCCGTCATACATAGAGTGACAAGATTCTGATTGTGACACTCTTTAGTGTACTAGGGTGTGATAGGTCTAGGATTGAAAGCACTCTAAGGATAGGGTACTCCTTTCACACCTCTCGACAGGGAAAATTTGCGACAAGTTCAACATGTCATACTTTTCTGCAAAGAAACGCTGTGACAATGTCTATTACATAGATTTTTCTTGCCGAAAATATGATTTTCCTTATTCTCTGGCTTCTTTGTCTTTCTCCAAGTAGTGTGTCTTCGATACCATGTCAATGTTTCATCAAAAACTGCACTAGATATCTAGAAAAAGTAATTAAAAACAAAGCTTATCAATAAAGGACAAGAGATTCAATATGGAAGAATGAGAAAATATATTCACACTACTCCAATGAGCTAATCAATGATGATCATTGTGATCATTTTGATGATGATTATGATATAATGAATGAGTGGAATACACTCATATATAGAACATACCATTCCATAATTAATAAAAGAAATCAAGAAGTTATATTTCCTTAGGAATGCATGCATGCATAATAGCATAATAGTGATTATCTAAATAGAAAGTCTAAAATAGAATTAGTGAGTTAACTCCCACTAAACTAGTGTGTCGAAAATAGTAATTTCTCCAGCAACCCCCCGAACATCGCTATGGATTAATATGAGTCCGGGCTGCTAGGCCATGTTATGTACTCATGTACATTTCAATGAATGAAAGGTAAATAAAAATGAGGAAAGAGGGAAAACCATGTAGGAATAAACCCCCCCCTAAAAAACAATGCATCAAAAGAAGAAATGATAGCTACTAGAAAACTTTGTTTTTCACTCCAAGAAGATCCCACAAAGTATGAAACTTATGCTCATTGATATTCTTTCTGAAGATGTAGAAATATTTATGGATCTAATGAATTCCTTTGGAAACCTATATAACATTGTACATTTTGATCCTGTGGACCCATATGCACCTAAAAATATTCCTTTCTGGTGGAAGTGGAAACATATCCCAAGTTTGATTATCGAGGAATGAGTCATACTACTTTTGCATGGCATATTTCCATAATGGATTTCCCAAAATATGACTATAGGTATGTGGATATGAATATTGAACCATATATAAATGCATGGGAATCATAGGTTCAGAAGCTGAAAGTACATGAGAAGGATTCTCATCTTGATATAAAGTCCTCCTCGAATCCAATGGATTCCCTGCAAGGACACCTGTTTCCTGAAGTGTGAACTATGCCCTCTTGGGAATATGCTGAAACTTCGACGTTGGCTTCTGATCAGGATATACTACCTTCTTATTTCCATGTACAAAATATGCATGTATGGAATCATGTCTGATGTTTGGAACTGATGGATGTACAAGAGTATATGCATGTTGCATTGGAGGTGCATGGAAATTACTCTCCTTATGTGTAATTAGTAAAGAGGAGTCACAGTCGACAAACTTATTGACTTTATACAACCTTGATTTTTGATCCACCTCACCAATTTCATTTATGGAATTGTCATGCATTTCAAGTACACAAACTGAATCTGATGTAAATTCAATCATTTTTCCTCTCTGAGTGATCTTATAAACTAAGAGATTATTCATAGAAAGATTTGTAACGTGAAAAACATTCTCAAAACTACCATTATGGAGTTACACTCTTCCCTCTCCTGTTACTGCCACTAGAGTATCATCACCAATAAGAATAGGGGGTCCTGAGTGATGCAGGAGCATCGCCTTCAAAGTGAAAGGAGAAATCATGGAGGAAAATATATGATATCTCTACATGATATAATTTCAAATCAACATTTAATTCATAAGGAAAATGGGTTGTTGAGATATTTTGGAAACAACGTTTTTTAATATATCTTGTTTGTAAAGTCTTATACGAATGTAATGAGTTACAGATAGGGAGTGGGAGCTCTTATTGGGTAATAAATGATAGTTATTGTAATAGTTTAAAGTAGGTAACCACTAGAACCTGATAAGATAGGTTGCAGAAAAGATGGAGAAGAGCTCGAGGAGGCACTCCTTAGATATCTTTGTTTCTTTTGTATTGTAAGAGATAATATATTAGGGAGAGTAGAGAAGAGTAGGGTAGCAAAGTATAAGAAATACAAAGTAAAGAATTGTAATACTATGTAACTTAATTTCATGAATTAATAGAGCAGACAAAATTGTTCCAATTCCTTGGACAATGTTCATTATGATGTGTGATTGAATGAATGATATATTCTGTATGTGGCTTTGTTCATTTTCGTTCATGTATGGTTGTTAGAAATGAATATATGAATTTTTGACGAAACTTGATAAATTTCAATTGTTTCTCTTATGAAACTCATGTGCAAGGTGTTCATATTGTACGCTATTGTTGCAAGAGTCGACTCTAGGATGTAATTGAGCCAAGCCTTAGCACATTTTAAATGAAAAAATAAGTTATCACTCAGAACTTGATTTGGGTTGCGTGCAAGTAAATTCCAAGATAACCACAAACCACTTTTGATTAGAAGTTTCCCCTTCCAACCCAAGAGGGATCTCTCAAATATATGTCATGATAGAATATCCAATAATCTTAACAATGGGCAGATCTATGGGTAACAAACAGTTTTCAGGTTTTTAGGGCTGATGAGTTGGACCGAGAGGTAGTCCATTGGGCATGGAGTCAAATAATCAAGTAAATAATAAGAGTGTTTTGGCAATGGATATCCGTGGAATAGAGGCGAGGCAGAAGTTGATTACAAAGAGAAGGATTTATAAAAGTATGGAAGAAAAATAAAGAGAAAACATATCAATACATAAGGAGCACTTAGCGATGAGTAAATTCCAAGCATAAATCAACGGAAAAAGATGGTTGGGACAGAGCATCTAGCAGAGGATTAATTCTGAACCTTGATCTTTGCAAGAAACAACCTATAACCAGTCTGCAATAGAGCATCTAATAGAGGATGAATTCTATTACAAAATAGTTACAAATTGAGAAGAAAAGATAGATGGAGTGATATTGAAACTAAGAAAATGGAAAAAATTTGCAAGGAACATCACAAGAATCTATGATATGGATAAAACATGCTTCTACAATATTTTAT
>JZKD02S1721358.1:28874-46003 GCA_000966675.3 Picea glauca
AATTTGCATCTCACAAATTAATTTGACTAAGACCCATATTCAGCAATTTCTCCCCCTTAGGCGCCTAGGGAAGAGAAACACTTGCCTTGGTACATTATTTTAATTAAAAATTTAATATTAAAAGTATATGAAAATACATTAAAAGGTTTTGTTTTTGACCCACAAAGGCAATGCGGGTTGGGGACCCATAAGTATTTCAGGTGTTGGCCAATAAAAAAGCGACCATGAATTAATGACCAAGCAAAGTAAACCTTTTGGGGTTCTTGGTACATCTTCTAGATGGATTTCAATTGTTATAGCCATGTCTTCTCCTTTGATTTAGTCCTCTAAACTTCGTTAATTTTGGCATCCACCCTAGGCCCAAAAGACAATCACTTGTGTCAGTTGGCCAACTTGTATTTCTTGAAGTGTTTCTTTTCATTCCACCCCCAATCCTTCCACCAAGCTTGTAGCCCTAGAAAGTTGAGCTTCAAAAGTATATTTTTTTTATAGGCTTTGAAATTTTTCTAAAATAATTCTATCAACATGTTGAGATTGAACTTGATTTTCAAAGTATCCCAAGTCTTCCAGTCTCTAGTTTGCATGTCATAAAGATCCATAGGGAATTGGATGCCTTTCTTAAACAATCTCTTACCTAAGAACCATGGAACACTATAAGGAGAACACTACCTAGCAAAGGTTTTTAGTGTTACAAAATTTGGCAAAATTTTCAAAGAATCGTCCACTACAACCTCCTCTATTGATTGCAGAGCTTTTAGCGGATGTTCCATATAACTAAAAAAATTTGGACAGGCAGAGGTTGTTTTTCTCGTCAAAACACATCAGTGCAGTATTGGAAAATACACATCGGTGTGTTAATGTAATACAAATGCACTGATGCGATAATATAATACAAATGCATTGGCACATTAATATAATAAAAAAAATGCCCCGGTGCATTTATAACTATTGTGCACCGGTTTTTCCTTTTTTCATTATATGTAGAGCACCAATGCTCTTATAATTTCTACGTGTCAGTTTCATGTTGTTTATGTTTGAATCATTAATGCGTTTTAGGTTTTGTATGCCTTGGTGCATTTGATTTATAGTGAGCACTGATGCGATCAAGTTATCTTGATACCCAGTGCGTTAAATATAACGTGTGCTCCGGTGGTTGTGTAATTAGTACGTACCGATGTCTGTTTTACAATGTGCATCGAAGGGTAGTGAAATTTCAAATATTCGAGGTGAGACGTCGATGCCATTATTTTTACTAAGCACTGGTGCATATATTATAGTAAAGGCACCGATGAAAAAATAATATTTAGAATCCCAGTGCGTATAATAAACTTAACGCACCGGTACAATTATTTTTAGTGCCACAATGCATATTTTCAACATGAGCACCGTACAATTTTGAAACAATGAATATTATTCTACATTATATTGTTTATGAAATGATGCATTTTCTCAATAGTTCGTACTGGTGTGTTGTTATAATTAATGTGCACCGATGCGTATGACTCCTCAAAATGCACCACTATCACTATCAAGTTGTATTCTTGTAAGCTATATACTTTAGATCTAAATTCACATACATAATTTGCAACTATAGTGATCTATGATCCCTTACCCTTACATGTGTTGTCACAAATTTTGTATGGTCCTTTATGGGCCTTTTCAATGACATGAAGGTAGAGTCGAGTATTGAAGACATTGAAACTTTGAAATTCTTTGGGTGTGTTGTACATGCTATTTTTCCAAACTTAAAGTTATACATGATATTCAAGTTTATTTATTTTGACTTATTGAGGAGTCAAGGATTTCAATCAATCACTTATGATAGAGTTATTTATAAATTTTATTTATATATATAATTTATCAGAGAATTTAGTAGATTCTTTGTATGCAATTGTATTTTTATGGACCAATATTAATCTTGTCGCAAAATCCTTATATAGATTTTTTCATAGATGATTATTTCCTCATTGCCTTGATATGGTTTAATTTTATGAAATTTCTTTATAAAATTTCCATAATTCAAAAAAGGTATATGTGTAAATATGAAAATTTCATTTAAATTAAGGTTGTTGAGATATATATTGTGGTCAGGTTAAACTTCAAGAATTATGAGTTAAAGGAGGTCGATGCTATCTAAAATCATGATCTTTGTTTCATACCTTTTTATAGTGTTTTATATTGGAAAATGTGATAATAAAGAAATTTCTAGAGCAAAAATTTATCGTATATGATGTGGCTTAGTGGTAAGCGATCTATTCGATAAGTGGTGTAATGATAGCCACAACCCATTGAATTTTCATAACAAAACATTGTCTTTGTGATGAGTGATTTCCCCGCTAATCGTTGGTGGCTAAATCTGTAACTTTGGGATGTCTTTTGATTTCTACACAATTAATGCTCCAAACTAAAGAGTCTTTAGATCCAAAGGGAGAAGATGATTTGTTCTCCATTGTATCTTTGGGAAAATGAGGATTCAAAGATTTATTGTTGGCGGTCCCTCCAGAGAGGGACACTTGTGGATCCTTTGAGGAAGAGATAATTTCTATGCTATTAACCTCTCCACAGAGATGTAGTACTAGGAACATGGTTGATTTTTTTCTAAATGTCATAATTAGCTTGGGTATAGCTATTTTTTAGCAACTTTCCAAAAATATCAATGCCTGATGGTTGGCTGAGAGTTTCTCCTTTCCTTGGGTCTAACCTTCATGTTGCTCACAATGTTCAAGCTCCCATATTCAGGATAATAATATTCTCATAAAGGGTTTTCACAAAGCTCTGTTTCCTCTTGTTGTAAGTATTCCATAAAATATATAGTTGAGATTATTTAGCCTTTAACACTTTACCACTCCAATCTCAATGTTGTCGAGCAATGAATTTTGATTCTTAAAATTTAAACACTTTACCATTTTTTTCAAATTACAAAACCGTTGGGTACTCCTAAAACTACCATCATTACAAAACAAACACCCATATTATTAGATACAATCCACTCCCTCATGATGACATAAACCCACTTATAAAAATAATCTCATCTTTCTATTTCCTTTTTAAATAATCTTTGAAACACATTACATTCTACACATGGCCATTAAAACTAAGATTTTCCAACCATTAAAACTAAGATCTACCCAATAAAAGAGAATAGACATAAGTATTTTGGCATTTATGCTTTACATCAAAGTAAGACAAAGCTCCATCTAAAATCTTATCACCCATTAAAATGGGCACGAGTACTTTGCATTGAAGTAGAACAAAGTTCCATCTAGAATCTCATCATGCACTACAATGAAAACTAGCAGTGATACTTTTTATTAAATCTTAGAGTGATTTGAAGTCAAGGCCTCCTCTTCTAAGGGAAAAAAAGTTGTTCGTTATCAAACTTTAAAATGTTTAAAATCTTATCACACACTACAATGAAAGCTAGTAGTGATATTTTTTTATTAAATCTGAGAGTGATATCACATTTTTTGGAATTTTAATATACATACAATGAAAGTTAGTAGTGATATTTTTTATTAAATCTGAGAGTGATATCACATCTTTGGGAATTCTAATATACATGGAGCTTTTTACTCATGATGCATACAAAAATGCACATAATGATTTTTATCCATAATGCATACAAAAAATATAGTAGTGAAGGTAAAAAAAGTTGCTATTTATCCAACTTTAAAATATTTAAAAAATGTTACTTTAAAATATTTAAAAAAATGTTAAAATGTTATTGTTTATTAGAAAAGAGTTTTGTTAAATAACAATTTTTTTTTATCAATAAAAATTAATTTGATGGAATTAACCACAAATTCTACATGTGTTAAAAAGTTTTGTTAACCAAAGATCTTACCTATTTTTGATAATAAAAACAAAAATAATGGTTAATGATCGTTAAAGCAAACAATATATAATATTTAAATGGAAATTCAAAATATCTAATAATATAATAATTGTAAGAAGTCAAAAGCATTAATGCTAAAGATGAATATAGTTATGCATTTTCAAGCTTTAATGCGAGACTCTCGATTTTGATTTTTAGTTGGTAAAGCTAAAGATGAATATAGTTATGCATTTTCAAGCTTTAATGCGAGACTCTCGATTTTGATTTTTAGTTGGTAAAGCAGGTTAACAACCTCGAGGATGAATAAGTTTTCAGGATTTTAATTTGAAGTTTGGTAAAGTTGTGGAGGTTAACGATTTTTAATTTTCAAATTTATTTGAAATTTATTTGATATTTTAAAAGTAAATTATTTTATTAAATTAAAAAATTATTATTAAATTATATTTATTTATAATTAGTATGTTAATTCACAATTTATTCATCTAGTGATTTAGTATTATTATATTTGTTTTTAATAAAAAAATTTAAAATTTTGTTAGTATATAAAATGAGAGTATATGTATTTGATATTAAAAATGTTGTGTAAACCATAACGATGAGCTAAGAGCAAAAACATATAATCTATTAAAATTTGTCATAGTATCCAATAAAAAGTTATAGTGAGTTACGATGTCTAAGGCCAGATAGCAAGTTATTGGAACCAAACCTATTGTGAGGGGGGTATTTGTCTTCAAGATTTGGCCCTAATCCTTCAACTATGGGGTTATGATCTACCACAATGGGCTTACATATGTGTTGGCCTTCTTAGGCTCTTTAGGGTGCTCTAATTTAAAGATGGCCAAAATGAGAGTCAAAAACTTGTTGAACTGAAGGACCTCTAGGGTCCAAGTTAGGGGCCAACTCCTTTATCTTTCGTAATGATCTCTTACTGCTCAACCTACCCTATGTTGAGATTGATGACTGCTTGAAGCTCTAGAGTATGTAAAGTGCACATATGCGTTCCGTTCATGAGGCACTTGGCCCATGGTACATGACACGTCTAGTAATCCATCAACTCACACATGTGTGCCACTTCCATCTCCACCATTCTTGCTAGCATCTGAATAGATAGATGTAGATGGACACAAATTAAAGAACCATCATGCCAAGTAAAAGTTGTGTTGTGTTGTGCCTGGAAACACATGCATTCCTTGTTTTCCAAAGATGATATAAAATATCAATTTTAATTCATTGTCATGCTATGTGAAATAACATGGCCTATGGTTAAAAGTCTCAAAAGAGTTGGCATCCTAGTGATATTTGATAGGAGCAATTGACAATCTAAGAGCTTATAATCCCATTTCCACACAAATATGGCATATTAAAAGTATATGAAAAATACATTAAAGGGTTTTGTTTTTGACCCACAAAGGCAATGTGGGTTGGGGACCCCTAAGTATTTCAAGTGTTGGCCAATAAAAACACAACCATGAAGTAATGACCAAGCAAAGTAAACCTTTTGGGGTTCTTGACACATCTTCTAGATGGATTTCAATTGTTATAGCCATGTCTTCTCCTTTCATTTAGTCCTCTAAACTCTGTTAATTTTGGCATCCACCCTAGGCCCAGAAGACAATCACTTGTGTCAATTGGTCAACTTGTATTTCTTGAAGCATTTCTTTTCATTCCACCTCCAATCCTTCCACCAAGCTTGTAGCCCTAGAAAGTCGAGCTTCAAAAGTATTTTTGTTTTAATAGGCTTTGAACTTTTTCTAAAATAATTCTATCAACATGTTGAGACTGAACTTGATTTTCAAAGTATCCCAAGTCTTCCAGTCTCTAGTTTGTCTGTCATAAAGATCCATAGGGAATTGGATACCTTTCTTAAACAATCTCTTACCTAAGAACCATGGAACACCATAAGGAGAACACTATCTAGCGAAGGTTTTTAGTGTTACAAAATTTTCAAAAAATCGTCCACTACAACCTCCTCTATTGATTGTGGAGATTTTAGCGGATGTTCCATATAACTAAAAAAAATTGGACGGGCAGAGTTTGTAGCATAGTTTTTATTTTTATTTTATTTTATTTTTTTCCGTGTTTTTCTCATCAAAACACTTTAGTACAGTATTGGATAATACACATTGGTGCGTTAATGAATGTAATAAAAATGCACCGATGCATTAATATAATACAAATGCATTGGCACATTAATATAATAAAAAAAATGCCCCGGTGCGTTTATAACTATTGCACACTGGTTTTTCCTTTTTTCGTTATATGTAGAGTACCGATGCTCTTATAATTTATACGCGTCAATTTCACATTGTTTGTGTCTGAAGCATCAATGCGTTTTAGGTTTTGTATGCTTTGATACATTTGATATATAGTGAGCACTGATGCGATCAAGTTATCTTGATACCTAGTGCGTTAAATATAAAGTGTGCTCTGATGGTTGTGTAATTAGTACGTACCAATGTCTGTTTTGCAATGTGCATCGAAGGGTAGTGAAATTTCAAATATTCGAGGTGAGACGTTGATGCCATTATTTTTACTAAGCATCGGTGCGTATATTATAGTGAAGGCACTGAAGCAAAAATAATATTTAGAATCCCGATGTGTATAATAAACTTAACACACCAATACATAAATTATTTTTAGTGCCACAATGTATATTTTCAACATGAGCACCGTACAATTTTGAAACAAATATTATTGTACGTTATATTGTTTATGAAACAATGCATTTTCTCAATAGTTCGTACTGGTGTGTTATTATAATTAATGTGCACCGATGCGTATGACTCCTCCAAATGCACCACTTTCTATATTATGGAATACACCATCTATTGAGTTCAAAAGAATACAATGCATTGATATGTATATATTTTAATTCATTGTTTTTTACAAATTTTCAATTAATTATTTCAAAATCAAATATTTTTTTATAATAATATTGTTTATATTTTTGTTATTGGATTTAGATATAATGATTGAATTAATGCGTCATCCTACCAATTACACCTATGTTATGTGTAACAATATAAATCATCCACATATTAATTATTTAGGAATGCAACATTTTACAACATTCGACAATACAGTGAAATAAGAAACCTATTTTATTATATATGAAAAAGAGACCCATTGTCATACAAAAATGGACAGTGTAAAGGTTCAGTACAATAATCAAATTGCAACCAATTTGTAATTGTTACACTTATTGGTAACATGACCTCATGCAATTGGGACAATATGTCAAGTACATTAAACAAAAGCCCTGATTTTCAAAGACAAATATTCCAAATCCTACAACTTGCAATAACATTCAACTATATTGATTGTCATTCATCAGTTGAATTGTTGTCATTGTTTGAGCTGCATGCATGCCTCATTTATTCATCATTTGTCGATGATATTGTACTTTGTTTTTTTAATATAATGTTTTCTTGATCGACTTGTTTTTTATGTTCTGCCCCTTCATCTTCCATCTACACACACACACACACACACACACACACACACACACACACACACATACCTTAGCACCAAGTCTTTCATAAACAATACACATTCTTTCAAAACCATTCTTCATGAATTCTCTCAAAATTTCCTCTGTTGTCTACATTCCATACTTTGTTTCCTACATGTTTAATACGACATGACAAAGCACAGTCGATATAATCAATATAAAGTTTTCTTGTTTTTTCATTAATTATAAAACAAGAGAAGTTAAACAACATAGCTACTTACAAATTGTTCAATTAAACTTTCATTCTTCAACATATACTCACAACCCATACTTAACCCAATGTTTATCAATTCATGGGTTGGCTCCTCTTTGTATCTTAGCACCTACTAGAAGACATCCATGGACAAGAGTAAATTAATTATTTAAATATAAAGATCACAACAAACATGAAATATTAAAAAAGGATGAAAACATAAATACTCACATAATTTGTGATCAAACCTTTTATTCCTTGTTGTTCTGTCTTATGTGTTGAATGGATTCTATTTTTTTTTTTTTTGGCAAGAAAACAATTGAAAATTAGTATTTCACATGACAATTAATTTCAATGTACACAAAAGAATAAATAAATGAATACATACCTATGATGCACATTGTAGTTGGGATGACTCCTCTTGTGACACAATTATGTTAATTTATTTTACCATCTTCTCTACATTTTTTTGGACATCCCTATCAACATGTCTTGGTTTTCCCTTGTTTGTCCCTTGGAACTTTCAAAATCTCATTGAAAACAAAACTAGGAACCATCGGATATAAAAATCACTTAATTTAAAAAAAAATAATATCTTGATGCGTATAATAAATTAATACGCACCGGAGAATCAACCATATTTATACACATCGGTGCATCAACCATACATATACACACCGATACAGTATAACAGTGCCATTGCAAAATTGAAAAAGTTTAACAAATTTTTGTATTCAGCCGAAGCTTTATGAATTAAGAAAATCACGACTTCCTAAGTATTGTTTATTACACACCGTCAACCTATGAACAAATTTAAGACATGATGATTTCCATTAAAAAACAATAATTTTTTATTTTAAATTCAATAGTGCGCTTCGTAAACAATGTGCCCTGGTGCTTATGTATGTAAAATGTACATCGCTGACCATGAAAATGATTTTTTAATATCATTTCTAATTCAAATTAAGTGGTGTTATTTATATACAAACATACATCGATGCTCTTACTATGTACAAAGCACATCGGTCACCACAAAGGCGTTTAAAAAAAAACTGACAATGACATGACGGTTTGGGATCCAATGTAATGAGTGGTTTCATTGCAACGTATATGAAACACCCATATTTAAATAAATAGACCTTATAAAAATATTTTTCTTAAAAAAATTATTGTTGTGAAATATAGAAAGAGAAAACAAAAAAATAGCGAGGAAATCAGGGCTTCCAATAGTGAAGGTAACTATGAAACTCTCTTTTTTATTTAGGAATACTTTGAAGATTTTTTGAATCAAATAGGAGAATGATTAAGATGATTAATAGAATGAAATCATATACCTAAAATTTCCCCTCTACAAATTTCTATGTGATCTATAGTAACCCCCCTCAAATTTGGCTCTTCAAAACAAATCCGCCCACTCTGAAGTCTTTGCTGATAAATATTTGTTGCACAAATCTTCTTTCTAAATTTTACCAAACAAATAAAATAATGAATTGAGTTTCCCTTTATAAACACAAAAACTCAAATTCTTGCTCATATTTTTGTTGTATACTTTGGCGCATTGATGATAAACATGTGTGTTGTTTTATTTCTTAGAAAGTTACATTTTTGGTGTGCTATACTGTGACTACTGCACAAGTATGGTGTGTATGTATAACACACCGATTTATTTTCATAATAAATTTCAAAGTATTGATAGTAAGCACACATTAATTTTCTAACTTGCTTCAGTCGGTGCACTATACAGTTCGAAACACACTGATGCAATGTATAAGTAATAATGCATCGTAAGACAGTTAAATTTGCACAATGCAAATGCAAACATCCACATTTAAATTTTGTGGAGGTTTTTCTTTGTGGAGGCAATAACGAAGGTTAGTGTTCGGTGCTTCGCTCAACAAAATGAACCAGTGCATTTTGTTTATCCATATGCATCAGTGCGTCTTTATATGATGAAGTGCACCATTAAGTTATACAAGTTATTCAAAGTTATTTTTGAACAAATGGATGATTCTTTAGATTCCATCTCATTCCATATATTTGGAAGTCCTTTAAGTTCTCTCACGTTGATTGCAGTATGCCTAGATTTTTTTGATAATTCATTTATCTCATTGAATTTATGTTATGTATGTAGGTACAATTGAATAATTGTTCATTGAATTTTGCAGGATCAACATTCAGGATCGAGTTCAAATGCTCAAGATATTCCCATAGTGCCAAAATTTTGCAAGCTCTTACCAGGAGAAATATACAACAAGCAGATGTTTGATGAAAATGGACAACTTCTTTACCCTACCAATCCTAAAATGCCATATTTTAGAAACCATCTTGAGTCAACAATATTACACTATGAATTGAATCTCTTTTATGTAGACAACCCCGTAGGGTGTAAGAAAAAAATGATTGAGTAATTGTGTTTTTGGGTTTTCAATGGAACTAATGTAAATGTATTTCTTAATTCGACATTTGTTTTATATAATTGTTGGTTTCATGTTTATTATTGGGAAAAAAATGTCCATGCTTCTAAGAAGTGTTTGGTATAATGTTTAAACATATTAAAAGCATTGTGTTACTAATATTATTGCTGAAATGTTCAACATTTTTACAATATGTATTCCGATGATGAGAAACCTATCCACCATCTACCGTTGCACCCCACTATGATGTCAAGTCATGATCTTTCTACTAAAAGAAAACAACCCGGAGAGGAAGCATACTAAGAATGATTGAAACAACCATCTATTCTATTCCCACTACGTCTCGAGTCACCAATTCAAAACCTCGATAGTAACACTAGTTCTTCACATGTTGGGGATGAAGGAAATGATATAGAGGTTGGTATGGATGATTTCTTTTAGGATACCCAAGACATAGAGGTAATGTTGTTAGATGCATTCCAACAAAATGAATTATTGGATGACATTGACGCCGTAGATATATTCTACAAAATCTGCTTCCAACACCCCTCTATTTGGTCAAGTACAGAGGTTTACAAGGTATACCTAGCTAGGGACAACAATGTTACTGTACAACTTGAAAGCAATGTATGGTATGTCAGATGTGTGTTTATCGACACTTTTGAGGTAAATAACCATTAAGTCCCCTAAATTTTTAAGGAATCTTGTCACACAATGAAGAAAGAAAAGGGTTGATTTTATTCATGCTTAATGACATTGTACATTTCTATTGCCCACTTATTGCAGGTTACTCAAAGACAACATACTTTCGAGTGATAATATCTTGCCTGATAGATAAATAGAGGAAAAAATAATGATAAAAATGTTGGGTGTTAAGTGCATATCATACCATACATGTCCAAATGATAGTATTCTATACATAAACGAATATGCAGACAAAAAGATATGTCCAGAATATGGGCATGACATGTATGATAAGAAAAAAAGGGGGTAAGGGACATGGTCCTCCTCATAAGATATTGAGGCACATGCCTATACTTCCAATGATTCAAAGGATTTTTTGTTGCAAACAATTATCCATGTTGCAAGGGTGGCATGCCTCACATAGAAGTGAGCCAAGAGTTATGTGAATCCTAACAGATTCAATAGCTATGGAGCATATAGAAAATACACGGCCTGATAAATTCAAGGACGAAGTACAAAGCCTACGATTGAGCATAGATATGGATGGACTTAACTTGTATTCCCTCCAAAACAATAGCTATTATGTCGAGTCAGTGGTAGTGATCAATAACAATACCCCCCCATGGTTGTCCGTGAAGACTGAACATCTTATGTTGTCTCTTATAGTCCCAAGTAGAAGACAAGTGAAGAGAACACCATTGATCCATGAATTTAAGGAGTTATGGAAAGGGATACATGTATGTGATATATCAACACCCATCCCAATGGAAAGGTATTTTACATTGTATGCAATATGTGCATACACCACGTACGATTATCCAGGACTAAGAGTTTGCTATGATAAGCATGTTCATTTATTTGTTTATATTTGTAATGTTATTTGGCATACTTCATTTACTACAACTATATTTTTGACACTAACATGCTCCGTATATGATGACATCGCAAGTCTTGTAACAAAAGGGTATCATGGATGTAAATGTTGTGGACCTTTTGTATAGGTTAGGTGGTCCAACCACCTACGAAATCCATTGTATGACTATTTGAGGGTATTCCTCCCATAAGACCACCTTTATAGAAGAGTTGCATCTCCTTTCAATGGTAAGCTAGAGACAACCCAGAGACTTGAAATTATGACACCGAAATATTAGAATAGTGAATATGACTTAGAGAAGGAGAAGGAGAAGGAAATGACATAATTGTTTGATTCAAATGGAAAACCTATGTTCGATGATTCTAAATTTTTTGACACCTATGTTGAGAAAATTCCCATTGGAATGAAAAGGAAATATGTATTTTATGAGCTTCCATATTGGGAGCATCTTAAGATTGACCACTTACTAGATCCCATGCATATATTAAAAAATCTTCCATCTTCTTTATGGAGGCACATATCATGGAATAAAAGCGACACATTGGATGTTAGGAGAGATATTATTGCTTCAAATACTAAAAAGAGACATTGGCCAAGAAACAAAACTAGAGGAGAGGTTGGTCCCTCTTGGTCTTTTAAAGAAGGTGATGTCCCATGTATTTTGAAGAAAGATGATCTTTCTATGGTGAAGGATCACTACAAGGAGAACACCTTCTTGCATATATTTTTACGGATCCTCCTTGAAATATTCTTCCCTTAGTTTCTTATAGTAAAATTTGTTAGTAGAGGCGGGCGACTTGAGGTTTTTTCAAAGGATTTTTTTTTTCGGTGTGCATTTATGGTACATGTGTGCTGATGCACACCTAAAACATACTACGCCGAGGCTTAAATGTTCAAACGCACCATCCCTATTCATAGCAGAGGCGAGCGCCCACATGTTTTTACAAATGTTTTTTTATCGGTGTTCTTTTAAGGTACACACACACACCAATTAGTTCATGAACAATACAACAGTGGTGCATCCATCTGCCAATAGCACTGCCATACTTTATAATAAAATTACATGCACTGAATAAATCACATCGGTGTCGTTGAACAATACACAACGATACGTTCATGAACAATACAACATTAGCACGTTCATGTTTCAGTAGCACCGCCATACTTTATAATAAAATTACATGCACTGAATAAATCACACTGGTGCCATTGAATGGTACACCATGATGTGCCCCACTGTCGAAAGGCGCACCGTGGTAGGGCAAATATTTTTTTTATCAAACCGATTTTCATTGTTACAATGCATCTCGTGCTTCTAAACTCTAAAGCAAGCATCGATGCTCACCTTTCTTCCAAATACGCCATATTTCTGGTGCTCTACATTGACTAGGATAGCTCCATTGGTGGATTCCACACATTTTCAAATTTTGGAAATCACCATGAATTTTAATTTCCTCTCAACGATGAAACAATGCCTCCTTGGGACAGAAGAGAGCGTGTAAATTATTTATTACCTTCCTATTTTCATTTTCATCCAATCAAAATTACAATTTAGCTTGAAATTTCAGATTTTTTTTCTTTTTTACGCATTGTGCTTGAACGGTTCGGCTCACCCCAAAGCGATGCGTATTGTGTTAAATATATAGTGAGCATTGCCACCGGTGCATACTGTGTTAAATACATAGTGAGCATTTCCGTTGGTGTGTCCATATATGTTCACACCAGTGTAGTTGACTCTAACACACCATGATCATAAATTACTAAAAAACAAAGTGGTGCATCCTTTGGAACACCTTGACATTAGTGCAAAATGGGTTTATACCCACACTGACCCATTACACTTCATTAACCACATCGCTAGCTCAACGATATATAAAAATTAAGCTAGCGATGCAATAATTTTAACTAACCACGTTGGGGCATACCATAAAAATGACACCCCATCACGTCAATGTTCAAACACACCACCATACTTTATAAAAAAATATATGCATCGAATAAATAACACTGGTGTCGTTTAATATTACGCACATGTACACATTACTTAACTAACGACACTGCTAAGATAATGATTTATAAAATTTAATGTGGTGGTGCAACCATTGTAATCCAACATACCGAAAATGTATACATAAACACACTAGAACATATATTTCCTGAATTTTCATAGCGGGGCATCTCATTGGACACCTTGTTTCCAATGCTCTATCATTTATAATGCACCTAGGAACAAAATGAAAGTGCTCCATTATCACAGTGGTACTGATGCGTTAATAGTAACACCCCATACTAGTTCGTTGTGTCGTTTCAGTGGATGCCCTATAATCGGTGTTGTTGACAATGGAACACACCGTTAAAAAAGACGTCAGTGCTCCAATAGCATGGTATCATCGATGCATTTATATTAACATGTAACACTACATAAGTTCATATATAACAATTTCATCGGTCGGATCGAATGGATCAAAACAACACACCAATAATATAAAGAGCACAACATCGGGCCTAATTTTCACCAATTTGCAGCGCAATGCATCTTATGGTAAGCACCACTAAGATTCTTGGAAGTGCACCAATTTAGATAAACGTACTGGTGCATTCTGTTAATCGAATGCACCACCAAGTTTTTGAAACACAAATTTCCTCCACGATGTGTCAAATAAATAAAATGCACTAGTGATGTGTACTGCAACACAATGACCAAAATACATAATAATTTTCCATCTCAGGTCGTTTTATGGGATGCCCCGTCACCTGTGTGTTATGATACAAATGCACTATTGTCAACACATACAAATATCAAATGGAGCGTTCGTGCATTACGTTAGACGAAATGCATTGGGGCGATTAAGTAAGTTGCATCGGGTAAAATAGTTTAAAATTATCATTTTGGTGCACATTTTAGAATGTGCCCGTTAATGGCGTGTCATGAGAAGACAACACACCAGTTAAAAGCGTCTAGTGCACAAATTAACATAGATGCATTTATTATAATACAACGCATCGCATGGTTTGACACCAACCCTTAACCAATGCACTATATATCTCAATGCACTGCTATAGATATCCTTGCTCGACTAACAATGACGCACCAGTGAATTATATTTAAGAGATGTCTTTCGGTGCCTTATGTTTGATAAGGAGCACCGAATGTGGTGCATATGTATTTTTTAATAGCACCACTTACTTTTTCACGTTTTTTTGCAAACATAAACTGTTTTCAATTTTTTATGAATACAAATTAGTTATATATGTTTGTGTTTTATATTTTAAATTCATTTAATCTATATATATGTACCTAAAAAGGATTTCATGTTAATGGGATACATCAACGATGTCAGACACAATAACAGTAGTAGAAGCAGTAGTAGCCAAAAGAAAAACAATTGAACTCACAATCTACATATGCAAACCTCCACAGTTAAATTTTGTGGAGGTTTTGCTTTGTGGAGGCAAAAAGATAGGTCACTCTTTGGTGCCTCTCATAATTTAGCGCATGGAATCGACCCTCTACCACTTCCTTAATGCTCTACCTCACATCTCATCCCCCATGGGTTGCTTGACTTTCTCCAAGATACCTTCCTCATCATTCTTGTAGCCATAATATGAATTGGCATCAATTCACTTGTAGATTGCATACCTACACCTCCTCTTCTTCGCTTCGAGGGGGCTTATCGAATAGTTCTTTGAGGACGGGGAGTGATTTTGTAGCCCCAAAGTATTTGTAAAAAGGGCCCTTTCCTGTGGCACCGATCACATCAACTTCATTCCCTTCCAAGTCCATCATCTTGGCCCCTACTTTGGCATAGTCAAGACTACCAAACTCTACGATTGGAGCTTCCCAATGCCCCTTTTCCCTATTCAACAAGAAAGGACCCTGGTGGATGTCTTAATTATAATACTATGTCAGCCTCAAGATTGACCTAAGATCCATATTATATATCTAATAGAAGTTAAGAAGCACATTTGGAAAACCGACGATGATCCATAAGCTTTGTCAACATGTCTTATTAAGAATTTCCTTGGCCTCGACCTACTCCTCCATGAGATCCTCACACATATACTTCCTGAGAAGTTCATCATGTTTCTTCTTCTCTATAACCATGCACTTGATTTCTTTCTCTTCTAGAAGGGGAAGATGGGAAACAAACTATCGCTCTCTCTACTGTTGGTTTCCTTTGTCCCGCTCTCCCATTTCTTCCACCACATCATCATCTTCCTCGAATAGGACCAACTTAATAGCAACAATGTCCCTACTCTTCATCGTTAACCTAGTCTACCTCCAAATAGAATTGATCATCTGCCACTCCCTCAACACTTTGGCTTGCATCTCCTCCTCTGTAGGCTGTTGGACTTTCTCCAAGATATCATTGTCACCATCATTGTCGCCATAATAACTAGCATCAATTCACTTGTAGATCACATACATAGAACTCCTCTTCTTCTCCCTGCGTGGCTTATCAAATATCTCTTTGACACCGATGAGGAATTTCTCAGCCACACTTCTTCAATTTTTTGTTGGAAGATTGTAACATGTCATCTTCCAACAAATAATTGTACAAGTGCGATTGAGAAATTCCTCCTCAGTGTCAAAGATCTATTCAATAAGCTCCCCAAGGTGAATAAGAGGAGGTATAAGTATGCGATCTACAAGCGAATTGATGCCAATTATTATGGCAACAACGATGATGAGAACGATATCTTGGCAAAAGTCGAGCAACCTGCAGAGGAGAAGATGTAGGCCAGAGCACCGAGGGAGTGGCAAAGGATAAAGTTTATCTAGAGGGAGTCCAAGTTGACGATCAAGAGTGGCGAGGTCATTGCCATTAAGCCGGTCCTATTCATGGAAGATGAGGATGTGACGAAAGAAATGGGAGAGAAAGACAAGGGAAACCAACAATAGAGAGAGAAAGATTTTGTTGCCCATGTGCCCCTTCTCGATGAGAAAGTGATTGAGCACATGGTTGTGGAGAAAAAGAAACACGATGAACTTCTTAGTAAGTACATGGTTGAGGATCTCATGGAGGAGAAGACCGAGTCCAAGGACATACTTAATATTTAGCGATAAGACACGTTGACAAAGATTATGGGTCATCAATTGTTTTTACAGAATATTTACAGAATATTCCTTACATCTAAAGATTTATGCAACCATTGATACTTTTGGGAATACCATGAACTTAAATTTGAAATCATGTTAAATATTTGTAAAAAACAATAGTTTTTGAACGTTTCAAAACCTTTTTCACATTTTATCTCTAGAAAGTTCAAGTATCAACAATTTTTAAGATTTGACATTTTTTGTTCATGTATTTCAACATGTAGATGGTAGACCATGTTGTATATAGTGTTTTTATATTGGAGTTTTTTTTAGCAAATTGAAGAAAATCTTTTATGTATTCTTAAATATATTTTCCAATGTCATTGTCCTTTGTTATAACTGCTCTTAAATTTCTATGAAAGGTTGATTTTTCTCTAAATGTTGTAATATAGGATTTATTATTATTTTTTGTCAATGATGATGTACAAGTGACACTCATGTATTGGTATTATTGCCTAATTTTCAAAGTAGTGACTAAATATAAATGACTTATATATATAAATATAAATGACTTATT
>JZKD02S1721358.1:65496-133605 GCA_000966675.3 Picea glauca
GGCCTTCAACACTTAGGCTCCCTGGCCTAACAACACATAAGTCTCCAGCTTATAAGAACTTGGCTCACCAGCCTATAAAACATAACTACAATTCCTTTCAAAACATGGTTTACAATGAGGCTCGGCCTTGGGGACACTACAATCCCCCTCCCCTTATTTTTGCACTGTCCTCAGTGCAAATTTACACAACATCTGCAAGCCTTTCGAATTTTTCCAAAAAGATGCGGGTACTCTACCTGCATAACCTCTTCATGCTCCCATGTCGCGTCCTCAGGACCGTACCAGGTCCACTGGAGCTTTACAAGTTCTATAGCTCGATTCCGGAGCTGTTTTCTTTTCCTGTCCAATATGCGCACATGATGCACTTGCAGGACACCCTCTGGTTCCACCTGAATCACATTCCAATCGATAACATGATTAGCATCAGGTACATATTTCTTAAGCAATGAAACATGAAACACATTATGTACAGTCATAGATGCAGGTAATGCAAGCATGTATGCAACCGGCCCAATCCTTTCCAGGATCTCAAATGGCCCACAAAATCTTGTTGCTAACTTGGCGCAACTTCCAAGTCTCAGGGAACTCCTGTTAGTTTTCACTTTCAGGAAAACATGATCACCCACTTTGAATTCTCTATGGGTTCTGTTACTATCAACATAATTTTTCTGCCTGTCCTACGCAGCTTTTAAATTATGTTTAATTCTTATCATTTGGTCTTCCATCTCTTTTAGCAGTTCAGGCCCAACTGCTACTCTGTCAGCTGGATTATCCCATCTCACTGAAGTGTTGCACTTTCTTCCATAAAGCACTTTGAATGGGCTCATCTTCAGTGATGCATGACACCCATTATTGTAGGTGAATTCTACCAAATGCAGGTAGTCTTCCCACCTTGATGGTTTATCCATCACATACATTCTCAGCATGTCTTCTATTACTCTGTTTACTCTCTCCCTCTGTCCATCAGACTCGGGATGATATGCCGTGCTAAAGTTCAGATTCGTTCAGAATCCTTTGAACAATCCTTTCCAGAAATTCGAAGTGAATTTCAGGTCTCTATCAGACACAATTGTCTTAGGAATTCCGTGCAAGCGTGCAACTTCTTTTAGGAAAATGTCAAAAACATTTGCTGCCCTGTGGGTGGTTTTAAGTGAAATAAAATGGGTAGCTTTAGTAAGCTTGTCCACTACCACCATGATTGAATCATGCTGCTTGCTTGTTCTGGGAAATCCTGTGATAAAATCCATTGTTACCACGTCCCATTTCCATTCAGAAATAGGTAAAGGCTGCAGCAACCCTGCTGGGTGCCTATGCTCCGCCTTAACCTTTTGGCAATCCATACATCTGGCGATGTATTCAGCGATTTCTTTCTTCAAACCTAGCCAAAAATAATGGTTTTTGACTGTTGCCACAGTCTTCTGATATCCAGGATGTCCAGCATAAGCCACATTATGCATCTCCTTTAGAATTGCCAGCTTCAATTCTCAAACACTGGGTACATACACTCTGCTTTTATACAGAAGTAAACCATTAGTTCCCAAGGTGTAACTTTCCTTGGTCTGTGGTCTCTCACGCTACTGTAGCTTTGCTACAAGATTTTTGTACTGCAAATTAGCATTTGCAGCTTCCAAAATTTTGTCTTTCATCTCAGTCTGGTACATGCTAATGGCTGTAGCATGTAATTCGTGCACTTTTCTGCTAAGTGCTTCAACCACCTTATTTTCTTTCCCCTTGATATGCTTGATATGAAAGTCATATTCGCACAGAAACTCCAACCATCTGATTTGCCTCGCATTTAAAGTCGACTGATCAAATAAATACTTCAAACCGTTGTGGTCTATTCTTAATTCAAATCTCTTGCCCATGAGGTAATGTCTCCATTTCCTCAAGGCATGGATGATTGCTGCCAGCTCTAAATCGTGAGTGGCATAATTCTTCTCATGTTCCTTCAACTTTCGGGACTCATAACAAATTACAAATCCCTCTTGGCTGAGAACTCCTCCCAGCCCCTCCTTACACACATCTGTTCACACTACATAATCCTTGTCTGGATCTGCAATCTTCAGGATTGGAGCACTGGTTAGCAGTTGCTTCAATCGCTGGAAGTTGCTCTCACATTCTTCAGTCCACTAGAACTTCTTCCCCTTCCTTTGCAAGGAAGTGATAGAATGAGCTATCCTTGAGAATCCGGCTATAAACCTCCTATAGTAGCCTGCCAGACCCATAAAAGATCTAACTTCTGCCACATTCCTTGGCGCTGGCCATTCTTGAATGGCCTATACCTTCTCAGGATCCACAACGATCCCTTCTTCAAATATTATATGTCCCAAGTAATGGATCTACCTTTGATACAAAGAGCACTTGCTCAGTTTTGTGTACAACTGGTGTTCTCTCAACACCTGCAACACCATTCTCAGGTGTTGTTCATGTTCTTCCTCTGTCTTGGAATACACCAAGATGTCATCCAGGAAGACTATGACAACTTGTCCAAATAATTTCTGAACACTCCATTCATTAAGCACATGAAAACAACAGGTGCATTTGTTAGTCCAAATGGCACCAGTGTGAATTCATAATGACCGTACCTTGTTCTAAAGGCGGTCTTGCCAATGTCCTCATCCTTTATTCTCACTTGGTGATATCTCGATCGAAGATCTATTTTCGAAAATATTTTGGCATCTTTCAATTGATCAAAAAGATCATCAATCCTTGGCAGAGGATACTTGTTCTTGAAAGTGACCTTATTCAACTGTTGAAAGTCAATGCACAGCCTCAACGTCCCATCTTTCTTCTTCACGAATAGAACTGGGGCTCCCCACGGTGACACACTAGGGCGAATGTAACCTTTCTTTAGTAGCTCTTCGAGCTGCAATTGCAACTCTTTCAGCTGTGGCGTACTCATTCTATAAGGACCTTTCGAAATTGGAGCTGTTCCAGGCATCAAATTTATAGAAAAATCGATGTCCCTCCTTGAAGGTAGTCCAGGTACCTCCTGAAATACATCCTTGAACTCCTTGAGTACTTCATGGTCTTCCAGATTCGATACTACATCTTGGGATGCTTCTTCCACCCGATATGCAAATAATTGACAGCGTTTTCGGTAATATTTCTTCAGCTGCATGGATGAGATTTCCCTCACAGCCACGGCTCTGGGAATTTCTTGGACTGTTACCTGATTTCCCTCTTCGTTTAGGCATGTGAACCTCTTGTCACAAAAATCCAGAAGGGCATGGTGCTGGTCCAATCGGTCCATCCCAATTAAGCAATCATACGAGCCTAAAGGCAAAATGTTCAGTTCAGCATTAGTGCTCATTCCTTTCATGTCCACTGAACAAGACTTAACCAATTTAGTGACCTTCCTCTTGGTCCCCGTGGCTAACTGCACTAACCAAGACTTCTCATGTTTGCTTCTCATTAGATGCAAACTATCCACCACTCTAGGATCTACATAACTATGGCTAGACCCTGAATCAATTAAAATAACAAGTGGTCGGTTGTTGATCATACCTTCCACTTCAATCACGTGCGATTGAAATTCTGCTTGCTTGCTGTCCAGGGCTGCGTAGATCCTCGACATTCTGCTGCCCATATCCTCCACTGTTTTAGCTTGCTGAACAATATGTATAGTTCTCACCTTACCATTTTTATGGGGACAATCTTTGTACTTGTGGTTTCCTTGACATCCCCAACACTGAATGGGCGTCAGTCTCTGTCTTTGTGCTCCCTCTTCAGTCCTTCTCGGCTCTCTAAATGACGGCTGTCCCTGACGGCTGTTTCGGAAAAAGGAAGGCTTGTCTCCCTTCTGCCTTTGTTCTTTCTTAAACCTCTTCTGGTCATCCCAAGCCTTCTGAAAGGTAGGCTTTTCTCTTTGTTGTTCGTATAAGCATTTCGCCCTTCTTATTGTTTCTTCCATAGTCTTAGGATCATCATATTGAATCTTGTCTCCAATGGAAGGTGGCATTCCACTCAGATACCTTTGAATCTTGACAACCTCGTCTTTGATGAATGGGACATACTTCAGTAGTTCCAGAAAACTTTGTTCATACTCATCAATGGTCATACTTCCCAACTTGAGTTCGAAGAACTCCTTCATCTTTCTGTCATAGTATCTTTTAGTCAGGTATTTCTTCTCGAAATACCTTTTAAATTCCTTCCAAGTGACCTCTTTCTCTCTGATGTGCTACACCTACACAAACTGATCCCACAACATGGATGCTTTTCCTTTCAGTTGGTACATTGCAATTCTTCCTTCTGCATGGGCGGAATAATTCTGCAATTGGAAGTATTTCTTCATGCCAAGCAACCATGTCTCGACATCTTCCTCCTTCTTATGTTCTCCACCGAATGTTGGAGGCTTAATCTTGTTCATCTCTCCTTTCAATTCCTCCCTTCCAGATTTTCGATGTTTTCTGGTAGGGGATGGGCTTGAACTACTGTGTGTCTTCATGTCAGAATGTCCTTGGGAGCGACTAAGATGTCAGCTATCACTCCTCGACCTACTTCTTCTCCCATGGGTTCTGCGACTCTCCGTCGTACTTGAGTCTCTTCCTTTCTCGAGTTTCTTCTCTATTCTTTCCAGACTCTTCAAAAATTTTAAGTTTAATGCACCCTGCCGGTCCCTGACTTTCATGAGCTTTCAGCTATCATCTCGGCGAGCCTTGGCCTCTCTTTGCAATCCTTCAAGTATTTTCATTATGTGTTCTTCCTTATCTTTCCTTTTCCACGCCCATTGGAGTTCGATCCTTCGACTCCCGGGTTAACATCCTTTCCTTCCTATTCGTATTCTATTTCGGGGGTAATCTGCACCTTTCCCCACTCTATACTCAGCGTTGGTTAACTGGAGTCCTGACCTCCGTTGAACTCTGCACACACACTGTGCATTTAAATTTGAAGTTTGTCAGGCCATCAAAACTTCACGATCAATCCACAACATTTATGACTAATACGAACAAGAACAAAAGACATTTCGATTCCAATGGGTTTTTTGAGCTCTCATTCGGCTCTGCATTTTTGTGTTTTCGAAGCTTTCATTTTCAGTACTTCGGGATTTTAGAACTTCGGTTTTTTTTTTTTTTACCTCGGAACTTCAGGTTTCGGGGTTTTGGAGTCTCGGTACTGGAGAATTCCCATTTAACTCTCCTTTCCAACCCTCAACTTCCGAAATTCTATTTTACCTTATTCTTCGAGTCTACAACACAGCTGTTGCCCTTTACCAAAGTGGTGCGTGGCACGTTTCGGAGGATCCTCGTCACGTTCAGTGACATGATTAGGGTCCCACCACTCTCGCTTCTCTTTTCGACCCTTTGACACGCGGTACATATCCATGTGTCCACATCCATTCCTAGAAAAATCCAACGGTCAGATCTTTCTCACATCGGATGATCGTTAAAGACTTGGAGATTCCCCGAAGGAATCTCATCCATTCATTGGGACTTAGCCACATGCTAATGTCTCAATAGTATGTTCGGGATTTATCGCGACGAGAGTCTGAGTTCTTTGTCAACAGAACTCCCGAATCCCCGATTTTCTGAAACGGGTAATCTCTCAACACGTGGCCATCTGAGATCGGACGGCCCACGACTGCTCCAGGGTTTCCACCATGGAAGGTCCCGATCCTTTCGGGGTTTTGGGCTTCCAAACGTCGATGCTCTCTAACTCTTGTTAGCCCTCTAGGCTAGACTCATGGTTCACATGACCTCCCCTTATATGACCACAGTCATACCTCCTATCGGGGTTTCAGACTTTCCAATGCCGAAACACATATGTCCTCAATATTCACGATTCTCTGAATCCCGATGCTCCCTTCACATGTTAGCCCTCCTGGCTTAGCTCCTGGTCCACGTGACCTCTACCCCGTGACCGTAGTCAAACCTCTCGTCAAGGTTTCGGGGTTTCGCAATGCATGGACTTCTTGTCCCCGCGATTCCCGATTCTCTGAATCCCAATTGGCTGACAGCTGGCCCCCACATAACAGAGCTTTCCTCCTTCTCTAATCTGCTGATAGCTGGCTGCCACTTATCGGGGTTTCGCGGTTCGCGATTCCAAAATACATAAACACTTTGTCACCAGGATCCCCGATATCCCGATGATCCAAACACCGATCAACAACTTCCTATCGGTCCTTTCCCGATGGCGCCAATTACTACCATGCGTCCTCCTCAAGATGGACAGTTCTGATCGTTCCCGGGACTTTTACCATGAAAATTCCCGACCTCCTTTGTGACTCCGATATCGTGATTCTCGATTTTCCGAAATGGAAAATCTCACTACACGTGTCCTCCATTTTTTGGACGGTCTAGATCTATTTCAGAGCTTTCGCCCCTAGTCTCTGAGGTTTAACCTTTGAACATCTCCCGACAGATCCTACGGCTGGCGGGTTTTCCGACAGAGATCTGACGGCTCAGACAGTTCCTAACCAATTCAGAATTTCACATATCACGATTTCCACGTTCCTGTGTATTTCAAAAAGGAATTTTAATTCCTATGCACATTTTTCTAGATCTGACGGTCATGAGGGCTCGCCTTCCCTCCCGAATAGATCCTAAGGTTCTAACACCATTGGTGTAGAGACCTGTCTCCCCATGGCCATAGACCACACTAGCTGCGGTTGCACTTGTCGCTATACTTCCTGAGCTCGTAAGCATGGTCAAGCAACTACTTGACACTCCAGAACAAACCAAGGTCCGAAATTGGTCCTTCAGACCCAATTTCCCTTCGCGTTCTTGGTTCAAAGACCACTCCACTGGCCCATCTAGGCTCAGTGTCAAAACCTTGGCTCTGATACCAATTTGTAGCACACCTTTCTGCTACTTTGTTTAATCGTTCTGATACCAATTTGTAACACCCCTTTCACTCAACTACCTGGGGTTACTATAAGACTACTTGGTAGATAACCCAGAATAACTGTAGCACACCTTAGCTACCGTGTAGGTGTTACTACGCGGAATAACACATTCTCATTCATAGTTAATCACGTGCATTTAAGCAATGAAATACATTTAAGCTCAGGGTAAGCATAAGAATCATTTTAACATAAATAATCCATGACAAATACATTAATCCAAATGCACAGCAGAATGCATGATCATTATAATACATAGAGATACAAAACATATTTAAAACATCATCTGGTACTTATTTGTAAAAAAAGTGGTAGATTTCCACCAACCAAGTGCAGGCCTTCCACGAACCACCTAGCCTTAGACCACACTGCTCATTAGCTCAGCAGTGGATCACCCCCGAGCTGGGACTAAGCTCCACCCCAAGGCAAGGAATCCTAGCTAGGCTGAGGTTACAGGGAAAACAACACTTATAATCTGGAAGGATTCTTCCCAGGATGCCATCTTACACCCACTACTACCAGACTCTCATTCCCCACATGCCCGTTCCGCATGGGAGTATACATCTTCACAAGCATAGTCCATCGGTGCTAACCTCCCTCTCTGGGTCTCGATAACAGGCCGGATTAGGAAGTCTCAGAGCCTGAAGCTGGTGCTAGACACTCTCTGGAAGAAACCTCTTCCAACAACATCCACCTCCCTCACCTAGAGAGAGGTCACACACAGGCTCAATTACCACCTACACTGGAAAACAATTCACGCGCAATCCATCTCTGCATGACCACCATAGTCAACCGGGAATACAGACTCAGACCTCTCAAAACAAGCTCAGCAATGGCAGCTAGGTCTCATGGTGTTGATTTTCGAAATTGCCTGAGAAGCAATTTCCGCAGGGAATTACCCTCTCATTTTTGGGGATGCATGACAGAAAATCCACGCAAGGTTCAACGCAGGTTCAGACTGTTCAGACAGGGGATGTACCAGCTATCCCGGAACCAACACAGATACACACCTTTCGGTTCAGAGGATGTACGAGGGTTTCTTTGCAGGAGACAGACCCGTTCCCTTCTGGCAGTCCGTGAGTCGAATGGAGGAGGAACCCCCAACATGGCTCATCTCGGCCTTTTATTGCATGCGCCAGGGTTGACACTTGTCACCCATGCGACTGCATGCGTTCCTTCAACGTGCGTGCCTCCCACCATTTGGAAAATCACATGTCCTTCCAAAAAGGACTTAGGTTAAAACATATAATGCACATATATTTTGGAATAATATTAAAATATTATTCCCAAGGCTTAAGCCCCCTAGGCTCAACACTTAGCCCCTTTTCCCACCTTCAGCCTCTAATTCCTTTCCCACTCTGCAGATGCTCAGTCCCCCTTCACTCATTCATTGTGGTCGGTCTGCACCTGGAGGTGTTTATATTTTATTAAATGTTCTGCTTACATACAAGTACAACAACAGGCTCCTGGCCTTCAACACTTAGGCTCCCTGGCCTAACAACACATAAGTCTCCAGCTTATAAGAACTTGGCTCACCAGCCTATAAAACATAATTACACCAAGAATAACTGTAGCACACCTTGGCTACTGTGTGGGTGTTACTACGCGGAATAACACTTTTTCATTCATAGTGAATCACGTGCATTTAAGCAGTGAAATACATTTAAGCTCAGAGTAAGCATAAGAGTCATTTTAACATAAATAATCCATGGAAAATACATTAATCCAAATGCACAGAAGAATGCATGATCATTATAATACACAAAGATACACAACATATTGATAAAATGTGATAAACATAGTTAGACACTTATCTTGCAACAATGGTGGAATCCACCAACCAAGTGTAGGCCTTCCACGAACCACCCAGCCTTAGACCACATTGCTCATCAGCTCAGCAGTGGATCACCCCCGAGATGGGACTAAGCTCCACCCCAAGGAAAGGAATCCTAGCTAGGCTGAGGTTACAGGGAAAACAACACTTAGAATCTGGAAGGATTCTTCCCAGGATGCCATCTTACGCCCACTACTACCAGACTCTCATTCCCCACATGCCTGTTCCGCCCGAGAGTATACACCTTCACAAGAACAGTTCATCAGTGCTAACCTCCCTCTCTGGGTCTCGACAACAGGCCAGATCAGGAAGTCTCGGAGCCTGAAGCTGGTGTTGGACACTCTCTGGAAGAAACCTCTTCCTACAACATCCACCTCCCTCACCTAGAGAGAGGTCACACACATACTCAATTACCACCTGCACTGGACAACAATTCACGCACAATCCATCTTTGCATGACCACCACAGTCAACAGGGAATACAGACTCAGACCTCTCAGAACAAGCTCAACAATGGCAGCCAGGTCTTATGGTGTTTATTTTCGAAATTGCCTGAGAAGCAATTTCGGCAGGGAATTACACAGACTCCGTCCCCTCGGCAGAATGGCAGGTCCCCCCCGTTTCCCATCCGCCCCCCCTAGGATAGACTCATGCTCTAGTTGTCGATAATGCATGACAGAAAATCTATGCAAGGGTCAACGCAGGTTCGAACGGTTCAGACTGGGGATGTACCGGCTATCCCGGAATAAACACAGATACACGCCTTTTCGTTTCAGAGGATGTACGAGGGTTTCTCTGCAGGAGTCAGACCCCTTCCCTTCTGGAAGTCTGTGAGTTTAATGGAGGAGGAACCCCCCCCAACACGACTCATCTCGGCCTTTTATTGCATGCGCCAGGGTTGACACTTGTCACCCATGCGACTGCATGCGTTCCTTTAGCGTGCGTGCCTCCCACCATTTGGAAAATCACATGTCCTTCCAAAAGGACTTAGGTTAAATCATATGATGAACATATCTTTTTGGAATAGTATTAAAATATTATTCCCAAGGCTTAAGCCCCCTAGGCTCAACACTTAGCCCCTTTTCTCACCTTCAGCCCCTAATTCCTTGCCCACTCTGTGGATGCTCAGTCCCCCTTCACTCATTCATCATGGTTGGTCTGCACCTGGCGGTGTTTATATTTTATTAAATGTTCTGCTTACATACAAGTACAACAACAGGCTCCTGGCCTTCAACACTTAGGCTCCCTGGCCTAACAACACATAAGTCTCTAGCTTATAAGAACTTGGCTCACCAACCTATAAAACATAATTACAATTCCTTTCAAAACATGGTTTACAATGGGGCTCGGCCTTGGGGACACTACATCTTTGGTCCCTATAGTCAAGAGGATTTCATACTCTATATTTTCTTCCTACAAGGGGCCTTCCTTGATCCTAACCCAATATTTAATTATATTACATATGATTTAGGGTTTGGAAGGAAAAGGTATTTCAATAATTTGGTTTTAACATGCAATACTCCTTCCATGAACCAAAGTGTGTGATAAATATTATAGGTTTGGGAAGGCCAGGGGCATGGTTTGTACATGGATTTTTGTCAAGGATCCATGTGGCATGGAGATGTCAGGTCACAATTTAGGGAATCAATTAGAGGAGGACACATAATCAAGGTATATAAGAAGATGTTGATTTGGATATTAAAAGGAAGTGTAAAGAGACTCACGGCAGGAGTAGGATTCAACACATCATCTTAAAAATGTTAGTAAGGTTGACTCAAAGTGATATTGTACAATTATATGCCACCACATGGTATGATGACATCAACAAAGATGGACTTATAGGACATGTGGTATTTCTAGGAAGTGTTGTGTGGATATACTATACACTTCATAAGGAGAGACACAATGTTTGAAATTTTCCCAGATGCATAAAACCTTTCCATCTTAGTGATTTAGCAACCAATGAAAGCATGGCACATGTTGAAAGGCATGAAAATTCTTTGAAATCAATAAGGATAACTCCATAAATATATGGACCAATTAGAATATGATATGTGGCACGAAAACTTCACCACAATATGAGGTAGTTTGATAAGTGGGCCACTGAGAGGATGATGGTAATAGGGTTCTTGGGAACTTAAAGATCCAAAGAACACTTCCTTTTCAAAAAACGACTAAGTATTGGTTTGCATATTTCAAGAATATTTAAATTGGTTTTATGAAAGCTTCAGGGCCATAGGTCTAAGTAGATTTTTCTTTCCATGTTCTACATGTTGCATAAGATCTACCCTATACCCAATACTTGATTAATGCACATCTTATAAGCTTTTAGATTTGATGAGTTGAGTGGCTTTAGTTTTTTTATGTTTTGATTCTCATGCACAAAGTCTTTTATGGCCCGACACCCAATGCATTTCTTTCTATAATATTTCAGGTTCGATTAGATGGCTAGGGGGATTAAATAGCCCTTGTAAGGACTAGGAGACCATTGCAAGAAATTTTACCACCACTCATAAATCACCATGTGGAGAGCCATATTAGAACCACATGGTATACACATGGAACAATCATTGGGGGTCATATGGCAGTGGGGCCCATCATGGATTTTCTATAAATACAATAGATATTCCATTGGAAAACTCGTCACAACATACCTTACAAGTTACCAAAAATTATTTTGAGGTTATACTCTATTGCGTAGTGTTTACTTATGATTTAAATATAATGATATAAGCATAACATTCAAAATACTAAAATAAATTGAGTATATTAAAAAAAAGAAGCCACACCATTAAAATGACCACACCATCCATGAAATGAGCACAAGATGTACCTTGGGAAACCCAATATGGGAAAACCCATCTAGGTGATAACTTTGCATTATTCTTTTCTTCTCATATATAAAATTCAAATACAAAGAAAAATGGACTTGCTACGGAGTTGCAACAAATACTATGGTCTAAATGACTACTACATGGTCTTATACTTCCTCTTTTCTACTCATAATATCCCACTCTTTTGCTCTTCTCATCCATGGAACAATAAATCAATACAATATGAATGAAAACCCTTTCTTTCACTGTGACTCAATAATTAACTTGTCCTAATAGTCATCTAGGGTTAGGGTTAAGGTTTTTTCCTTCCTCAGCCACTGATTAAAGTTAGGGTTTTGGGATGTTTAGAATATTCTTGAGAATCCACACGACACTAATTCCACATGTGTGAGCAATGGGACTTGACATGGCATTAAATTGGGAAATTTTTGGTGGTCAAAGCACAAATTAATTTGCGTGGGCATAACTTCTTCATTTAAAATTTGATTGAGACAATCTTTGGACTATTAGAAAGATCTCAATGAGTAGAATCACGACAGGGATGAGAACTTTGTTAGGAAAGTTTTGACCAAAACATAATAATTTAATGTTCGAAACAAGCTTTGAAAGTTTCAGAATTCCAAATCACCACAATAAGATCTACCCCTAAAATGGACCCTATAAATCTATGGTTTCACTTTTCCACTCAAAACATGCCAAAACAATGTTTTTACATAGAGTTACATTTTATATCACTATCCAAATATAATAAAATGATCATATCACTATCCCAAAACGATGTCCTTACATAGAGCTCCATTTCATATCACTATCCAAATATAATAAAATGATCATATCACTATCCAACTAAGTATGTATAGTAAAATGACGATAACGACGTTTAAAAAGAAACTCATGTAAGTGTAGTCTCATGAACACAATCATTATTAAATTACAATTTTGTTTTTTTAATTTGCAAACACATTACACAGCAGAGAAATACACATCAAACAACACCTTACACAAAAGAGAAATGCATGGAAACCAACCACACACTACTATATCAACAAGTGTTGCATGGCAACGTAGTCCCTGGCAAATAATAAACTAAGTTGCCATGTTGTATATGCCGACTCATTTGTTGTCTTTGTTAGAGGGCTAGTGGCCACAAAGCTATGTCATTTATAAAGTCACACATATGTTGGAATCTTTTGGAAACATGCTCAACAAAATTTTATATTGGAATCTGACACCCTATCACAAATTATCCTTGCATGTCAAATGTAAGGAGCGAAAGTTGTAGATGCCGCAATAGAGTAGTTTTTATTTAAATGGAAGTACTAGGACGGGAAAAATTAACCTAATCGTGCATCTTTAATTATGGATTAAAGAGCCTCTTAAATTCTTGTAGAAAGAGGTTCAATTCATCTATCAATAGCTGTAGAGGAAAATGATTTAATTTCTAAAAAAAAACACAAAATTCAATAAAACATTATTAAACATTAGAAAACACCATAAATTTGTACTCAACATGTTAACTAATATGTAGTCACAAAAATGTTTTTTTTTTTTTTTAAGATTACAAGAATTCAATCAAACAATGTAAACATTAGAAAACACCATAAATTTGTAGTCAACATGTTAACTAATATGTAGTCAATGGGCAAACTCATCACTATAATCTCCTTGGCACATACCGATAAAACATTTTTCATAAACACTATCATGAAATTGAGTCAATTTGGATAGTTTCTTTGTCTTTTCCCTTTACAAAATCTCTCAAATGTATTTTTTTTCCCTATTTGTGACCAAAATCTATTTATCCCACAATAAAAATGTGAGGAAGATATCGACTTCATGTCACAACACTTCAGATATGCAAATAGGCTTGATTTTATAATAAAAAAACTATCTGCCATCTCCATGATTCATGTGACAACACTTTAGATATGCAAATAGGTTTGATTTCATTCATAAGCTCCTTTATTTGGTCCTGGATGTGCTTTCTTTTGACTGTTCATTGAACTAGGTACACATTTCCATAAATGCTATGACAAATATTGAAGGTTCAATGTTCTCATTCAATTCGAAGGAAAATACCTTCTTCTGTACCAGTGGTAGCTTCTCCTAGATCTTCATTACTATATGGGCTGTAATTTGGTGTTGCAAACTAGGTTCTAGCAACAACTCGTTGATCTTGAGCAAATCAATCCGGTTCATCTGTTCGATGATAGATTATATATTTTCCTTATTCTTTCTAGAGATTTCTTTATTCTTTTCTATGTCAATTTGATCTAGTGTCTCAGAGATATCATTACCTTTGAATTCAACCAATGTTGTCTCTACAACAGATAAGGTATCCAAACAAGCCTCCTTTTCCTCCCTAGCAAGTTTCTTGCTTTCTTGTAGGTTTGTCTCCCAAACTTTCAAGGCCATTTCAACTTTCACTTGTTTAGATTGTGAGAAAGGGGCGAGACCAGAAATATTGGATTTCTACCTGCATACAATGAATTCCTAAAATTTGAATCTAGCCATACAGACATTGTTTTCTTTCTCATAAATAATTTTCAGAGAATTAATTATTGTCTTATAGTATTTCTGAATAGTATCCATTTTTTGATACAGATCCTGATTGATAGCTTCCAGCTTTTCATTGATTTCATATGCTTTTTTTTGGGATGAAGTATTATCTGTGTTTGTCTTTTCTAGTGAAGCTATTTTGGACTCCAACTGTTGTATTGAATTGTCTCACTGAGAAATTATGGAATTGCTATTCTAGAAAATCATCTCCAGTTTTTCCTGTAGCTGTTTCCTTTGTTGTTTATAAGCCAACATGATTTGTTGTATGTCATAATTCATTCTACTCTTGATAAACTGTTATGTGCTCTGCATTTCGTTCTTCAACTGTTCAACTAAGAGAGACTTTTATTGCAGTTTCTTTGAAAGATTGCCCACTGACCATTGGTTGGAAGTGGCAAATGCTCCTAGTGAATCGACAACCTATTTTGCAAATTCAGGATCATTTTTTTCATGCCCATCATATAATATTTTGTGTTTCTTGATGGTCACTCTTCCCTTCTAGTGAGATTCTTTTCTGATGATATCTTTCCTTTTCTTATTGAAAAAAAAACTGGATGGGGCCATCTCTTTAGGTGAGATGGGAGTGAGTTCATATAGATGGATGACTTCCAAACTGGGAATGTCAAAATTGGTTGATATAGGAGTTATTATAATCGCAGTAGACTTTTCTGCACTAGTAAGACTAGGAGTAACAATGGTAGTAACTGGTGATGAAGGGGGAGAAGCATGATCATATTTCATGAAGAATTTAAGGGAAGCTAATAACTCTTGATCATTTAGGTCTGGCATTGATGCTTTTATATGTTTAAATAGTGCATCTTTTTTGTTCAATACTTGTTCTGTTTTGTCGTCAGTGGAGCTACTTCGCTGGGGTTCTGTGGATCTAGTTTCATGTGAAGATGGAATGAGATTTGACTCTCCTTGAAAAATCTTAGGCAAGTTGTTCCTTCTATGGTTTTGAAAGGTCAAGAAAGCAGCTTGCTGGTCAGGATGCAGATACTGGAATATGTTTCTGACTTCTTCATAGGATCTAGCTCCTCGAAAAACATTGTCGTAAGGGGAGTCTTCGTGTATACATAATTTCATGTTGAATTGGACCAAATGATTCTCTACTATTTTGTGAGGATAATGTTTTTTGAACTCAATGCCAACTAATTTGACATCTTCCAAGGCTGCAACCTTGAATTTTGAATGACCAAAATCTAACAATGTAAACATGCCAACTTGTATGGGAAAAGATGGCCATACCTTTTTCTAAGCCACTTTCAAGTCTTTGGTGATTCTTCTTGCGATGGTTTGGTATGCCACCTCTCTGTAGACCAGCCTATCAGGAAATAATATTGGAAGGGAATGGGGAGGAATGAAGCATCCAAGCACTCTGTTGTAAGGGAAGTTCTGTTCAATGTACCATGCTGCAATCATGCCTAAGTTCCCCATAATGTGCTTTGAAATCTTGGGCGGAGGGTGACCATAGATAAATACATGAATTGACACCACTACATTGTGATAGATCTCATAAAATAAATCTTTATCATTTTCTTCCCATAGTTTGGAGTGGTAGAAATGTATAGGTTCGAAACTAGCCGGGGTCTAGCTCCAATTCCTCAGGGGAAATAGAGTCATGAAGAAAATGACATCCATGATGTAGGAGGACATGTAAAAAGGAGCATGTTGGCCTATTGATTTCAACGATTTGTACTTGGAAACCTCCCTAGCCAAGTTATCTGACAACATTTTGGCCCAGTTGAAAGTATAGACTTCAACCACTTCATTGATTATAGACACCCATTCAACTGTGAAATGTGATGGGTTTTTCTTTCTAAATAGACAACAGAGCATCATGGCAATGTATAAATAATGAACATCTAAGGATGTTGTGGAATATATACCATGAGCATCGGATTTAAACTTGGATGGATTTTCCCACCAGGTCTTGATTATGTCATGCCCAATTCTTCCATATTGAGTGTATTCTTTCCTTTAAAAATCCAAAATAAATGATGCATTGTATTTGTATTTGGGTGCGGAAGATAGTTTATACATTACTTGTATGTCCTCTAGACGAAAGGATCCAACATGTGTTCTGGTAACTGATAATGATTATGGTTTGAATATCAATGTGCTCCAGAGTCTAGCTTATCATGTCATTGTAGGGTATTATCTTTGGTTGAGCAACAATCCTGTGCAGTTCAGAATGAGCTACCAACCTGAGCTTGGATGAGAACGACTCATCTTCTTCTTCCATTGAATCGTCCGAACAAAAAACAATCTCATGTTCCAAGATATCGTAGACCTGTTTCCAAGACTTTATGGTGTCTGTAATTCACGAAGTGGTGTCGGAGAGAATCTCCGTGTTTGGGTTGGAATCATCTACTGAAGCATCTTGCTTGTTCCCTAGTTTGCGCGATGCCATAATTCTCAGAGAAATGAAATTAAGCTTACTGTGATAAGAGTAGCCTCTAAGCTCTCAATTACTGAATGGAAAACTCTAATTGCAAATGGTAGAATGACTTGAGATTCAAAATGCATTTATTCATAGAGTCTATCAATCTTCATTTTGATCTATTGACAAGGTGATGATTAAAAATCTATGGAATTTGTTAACTAGCGATTGCGAAAATATTTAACCTTAGTGAGTTATAAATGTCATTAATACTTTGGAAGTTCGACATCTGTAGGTTTTGAATGTAAGACAAGACAAATATGCAGAAGGCAAAATTGCGGGAGCAACTAATCATTAACTACTCACTTTTATCTTTTAATTAATCATGCTTAAAAAATCCTTTATCCTTAAGTACTTCAGAACTTCAATATTCGGGGGTTTTCATTGAAGGATGATAGAAATCTTCAAAAGGCGGAATTCCCAGAGTAAACATTCGAACCATTATAGGTATTTTGGGGCCTCAAAACCCTCGAGTTTGGGAACCCTCGGCGGTTCGAAAAACATTCTTTGTTTGATTTTCCAAAGGGAAATTTCCCGGAGTGGCGTCACAGTCATGACGTGATTTCTAATGACATGTCAAGAAATATGGATGACACATTTCACCTGAAAATGTGCGAATAAGCTGACATGAATGTTTAAAACAAGTGCCAGATGCCAGCCCAAGAAAAAAATTAATGACATGTGTGCTATAACTCATTTGTAGACCCTTGTAAATATTATCGCAAGAAACTATTTTCGGGAGTTTGGAACTTCGTATATTTGAGGTTTTTGTTGTTTAGATGCCTTGAAGCTCCCGAAACGCGAAGTGCAAAGTGACGGTTGAAGGTTTTCTTTTAAAATTCGGGCGGGTTTATAATGCGGAGAGCATGAGAGTCGTTTGATCAATTTTAATGGAATTCATCAATGGATGGTATTGTAAGCACCTTATTAATTTTAATACACAACGATCATGGATTTATTTAATTGAAAAACAATTCCCTAAGTTTTTTTTGGTGATTTTTTATTTTTAAGAGGTAAAAACAAAAGATTTTAAAATTCAAAAGTTTAAAATCCTAAAGTGTTCTAACAACTTCAATTATCTTACAAGACGAAGAAGATACTCTAAGACTGGGCAGTCTGAGTGTCATCCTTAGACATACCAGTCAACTGTCCATTTAGGTTACAAAGAATCATTTTTACAAGATGAGGTCCAGATGTGGAAATGGTGATGGAAGATGATTTGGAAAAGCCAAAGTCCAACATAAAACTAACACCTATATGTGGGTTCAGACCAACAACACTTGCGTATTTGGAGTTTCAAAATTGTGCAAGTTTTAAGAATAAGAACAAGTGGCAACTTGCGAATCCCCAAAGAGCCAAAGTGCCGCAGATCCGAATGCGCGAAGTGCCATGTCACTTTGGGCCTATACCACTCCAAGAGTTTTCAATCCAGAACATATCGAAATCGTAGAACGCTAAAGAGTCGGAGTCAGGAATTCCCGAGATACTTAATGAAAAATGTACATTAATCTTGGGTTAATTGGAAATAAACATGGTTAATGACTCCGAGCCCGTACCAGTCCGGGAGTTATAGAAACTCTGCATAGAGAAACTCCTGAAGGGAAAAGTGACATAGACACGTAGCAGTCATGCACAAAAGAATAAGCGACAACTTGCAAAGCCCCAAATAGCTGAAGTGCCGCAGATCTGAATGCGAGAAGTGCCACGTCACTTCGGGCCTGTACCACTCTGAGAGTTTTCAATGCAGAATAGGTCGAAATCAGCGAACGCCGAAGATCTGGAGTTAAGAAATCCCGAGATACTTCATGATAAGATACATTAATATTGGGTTAATTGGAAATAAACATGGTTAATGACTCCGGGCTTATACCTGTCCGAGAGTTAAAAAACTCTGCATAGAGAAACTCCCGAAGGGCGAAGTGCGAGAGGCACATCGCTACCATCCGCGAAGGAAACATGGCATCAACCAATAAATACACATGACATCATGTGACACGAGGTAGGCACATCAGTCCAGGCTTGTAGTACTCAGGGAGTTATACAAGCCTGACATCCAGAAACCTCCATAGACCTAAGCACCTGAGAGACGTGGGATCAATCTGTTTTCGACACGTGTTAAAAAACTATCGCAAATATGTGGCGTCCATATCCATGGGATGTGGTGCTCATATAGACCATGAAATGTGGCAGTCGTTTTTGTCATCTGTACTGTTTAAATCGACATGTGGCACATATTCTTTATGTGACACGTCAACCTTTTGACATTTCCTATAACACATTTGTAAACCCTTGTAAAGATTATTGCAAGGAATTGTCTTCAGGAGTTCGGAACTTCGTAGATTTAGGTTTTTTTTTTGTTTATATGCCTTGAAACTCCTGAAACACGAAGTCCGAAGTGACCATTTAAAGTTTTCTTTTAAAATTCGGGCAGGTTTATAATGTGGAGAACATGAGAGCCGTTTGATCATATTTAATGGAATTCATCAACATATGATATTGTAAGTGCCTTATTAATATTGATACATAACGATCATGGATTTATTTAATTGAATAACAATTCCCTAAGTTTCTTTGGTGAATTTTTATTTTTAAGAGGTAAAAACATAAGATTTTAAAATTCAAAAGTTTAAAATCCTAAAGTGTTCTAACAACTTCAATTATATTACAACTTGAAGAAGATACTCTAAGATTGGGTAGTCTGGGTGCCATCCTTAGAAATACCAGTCAACTATCCATTTAGGTTACAAAGAATCATTTTTACAAGATAAGGTCCAGATGTGGAAATGGTGATGGAAGATGATTTGGAAAACCGAAAGTCCAACATAAAACTAACACCTATATGTGGGTTTAGATCAACAACACCTGCGCATTTAGAGTTTCAAAATTGTGCAGGTTTTAAGAATAAGACCAAGTGGAAACTTGCGAATCCCCAAATAGTCGAAGTTCCGTAGATCTGAATGCACAAAGTGCCAGGTCACTTCGGGCCTTTACAACTCCGGGAGTTTTCAATCCAGAATAGATCAAAATTGCTGAACATCGAAGAGACGAAGTCAAGAACTCTCGAGATACTTAATGAAAAGGTACATTAATCTTGGGTTAATTGGGAATAAACATGGTTAATGACTCTGGGCCCGTACCAGTCTGAGAGTTATACAAACTTTGCATAGAGAAACTCCCGAAGGGAGAAGTGCCAGAGGCACGTGGCATCCATGTGCGAAGTACATGTGGAATCAACCAGTAAAGACATGTGACATCAAGTGATGCGAGATGACCACACCAGTCTGGGTCCGTACTACTATGGGAGTTATAGAAGGTCCGCATTCAGAAACCTTCGAAACCCTAAGTATTAGAGAGATGTGGCATCAATCCATTGCCGAAACGTGTCATAAAATTGTCACAAATACGTCATGTCCATCAGTCAGGGGACATTGCTCTCATATAGACCATGACACATGGCACTTGTTTAAAGCATATCTTGTGTTCGTCATCTATATTGTTTCAGGTGACATGTGGCACATATTCTTATGTGACACGTTAGCTTTTTGACGTGTCTTATAGCTCATTTGTAGACCCTTTTAAATATTATCACAACAAATTGTCTTTGGGACTTTAGAACTTTGTAGATTCAGGGTTTTTGTTGTTTAGATGTCTTGAAACTGCCGAAGCGTGAAGTCCCGAAGTGACCATTGAAGGTTTTCTTTTAAAATTCGGGCAGGTTTATAATGCAGAGAACACAAGAGCCGTTTGATCAAATTTAATGGAATTGATCAACAAATGATATTGTAAGCACCTTATTAATGCATAACGATAATGGATTTATTTAATTGAAAAGTAATTCCCTAAGTTTTTTTGGTGAATTTTTAATTTTTAAGAGGTAAAAACAAAAGATTTTAAAATTAAAAGTTTAAAATCCTAAAGTGTTCTAACAACTTCAATTATCTTACAAGATGAAGAAGATATTCTAATATTGGGCACTCGAGATGTCATCCTTAGACATATCAGTCAACTATTCATTTTTACAATACGAGGTTTAGATGTGGAAATGGTGATGGAAGATACTTTGGAAAACTCAAAGTCCAAAATAAAACTAACACCTATATGTGGTTTCGGATCAACGACACCTGCACATTTCAAGTTTCAAAATCGCCCAAGTTTTAAGAATAGGTGAGAACTTAATATGTATTTACAAGTGTCATTAATCTTTGGCATTAGCAATTAATTGTGGGCTAGAATTTTCACTTGTTGCCAAATCATCATTTTCTAGTGCAATATTTTATCCACATACTCGTTTTGTATTGTGTTTGTATCATTAAAAGGAGTGCGAGCAATTGCAAACACAAACTATGACTTGATTTTTGGCTCTAACTATGTATAGTTGATTTACAAGCCTTATTGATGTTTTGCCTTTTGTTGATGCTTGAATCCCCCAGGACCGAAACGACAACCTCACGAGGATGCAAATCCTCCTGCGTTTTTATAGAGGTGGTACTCCTCTGTCTGAGATTTATAAAATGTGGGACCTTTAAAGAAGTCTGTCAAATGAAAGTAAAATAGATATAACAGAAAATGGATATTTTTTTTTAATTTTCTTGTAAAAAGAGAATTCCCGTGAATGGACTAGGAGATGCATACATTCATATATTTAAAGTAAATAAATAGAAATTCCTCACATCCATCATAGCAGGGCTAATGATATATGATCACATAAAAATTAAAATAAAATGATCCTCATGCACAAGAGAACTTTGACAGAGTGATACATGGGCAGGTCAAAAAAGATAATGATAGAACAACCTCAAATATTTTATATTCATATAAACCGGGTTACAAAATACAATTGATATTATTCCCAAAATAACTCTCTTGGAATTTCTAAAAAATATACAGTTCAATACATATTCTCTGAAATTTAAATGCGTTTGTCATAATGACTGGGATTGGGGCTCCCATGGACCATAAAGAAAATATGTATAAGAATGAAGCTTGTATAAAGAATAAAGTGGGCGATGGAAGACATCAAGACCTGGTAAGAAGAAAGAGAAAATTGTCAGTCTTCGGTTAAACCTTTCTATTTAAAGAGGTGGAGTAATTGGGTGAAGAGATTGACAAAGACAGAAGAATGTGATCAATATGAACTTACTATGATGGTATCTCATGCCTTGTCATTTGCTCACTGATGTCCTTTTATGGATTTCCTTGACGACTATGGGAACCATCTCAACCGTCCTTTTCCCTTCATTGGTAAGCTTGTTGACAACCTTTTTGAACCACTCCTCGATGTAACTCCTCATGGGTGCCACGTTGATTTCATGCCAGATTTTTATATTAAAGAGTTCACCTTCCAAGTCCCTTATATCAATAGAGATGTTTTGCAATGCTTCTTCAATATCTTGGTTTTTAATCAAATAATCAACTATCCAGTTGTCCACATCATCTTCACCATATTCAAGAATGCCATAGATTTTTTCAAATGACATCCCTTTAAAGATCTCAACTTGTTCATCAAATGCTTTCTTGGTTAAAAACAACGATTGGAGTATCAATTTCGAGCCTTGGACTTCATTGGTGCTACCAGCTAGATCTATCTCAATTAGCTTCTTGAATAGTTCCTCTCTTCTAGTTATGGCTTGGCTACATGCTTGGACAATACCATTAAGGTTTTTTAACTTTTCTTTCCAGCATGCGTTTAGTTGCTTTATTCGATTCGGGGAAGGGAGATCCTCCTCTCTTCTTCTCAATTCCGTCATACTAGTAACTTTAACACCAAATGGTACAACTGCATAGAGGTAGAAACATTGCTCATTTTTCAAATATTCTTGCAGATATTCATGAAAAGCATGTGCTCTTGTTCCAAAAGAGACCATACTCTTTGACATCTCCCAAGCCTCTGCTATTAATTCCATTCTTTTCTTTATATTCTTTTCCACATAGCCTTGGGATGATGTGAGAAGGCTTGCTAATCCTTTTAACTTTGCCACAGGTGTGGTAGGCCCGATCATTTCTAAAGGACTAGACAACATTGGAAGGGGCATTAGAGCTCCCTCCAATTCTTTGATTCACTCCTTTAACTTGAAATTCTTCGCTTCAAGGCCGTCAATAGAGTTGTCTAGAGCATCTCCAGTTGCTCGGTGTATCTGGGAGATCTGGGAAGCCGCATGTTCTATAGGTTAATCTATGAACAAGATTTGCCCTTCTTATTATTTACATATATTTTTTCAATAATCAAATTTTTGGATTCGCTGTAAAAAATAGCACTCTGAAGTGCAAAAGACCCTTCTTCGTCGAAGGTCTCCGTCCCAATTATTTCCATCTGAGGGTTTTGGGGAGTAGTGTTCTCTAGTTGGTCATCGTTGGGGAACACTTTCTCAATGTCAATTTCTAGTTCCATATCTTTGAGGGAGAGATCGTGGATATCACTTTCTACCCTTGATCCCTCCTCTTCTTGCATAATGTTTTTTCATTTCTTCCTCATGCAAAGTTTACGAGAACTTTCAATTTTTCTGGAGGGAGGGTTCTTATCTCCTCCTCCGCCTAAATAATTTTGTGTGAATTTATTACTTGGGGAGGCCGTTGGAACGCTTCTCCGAGATGCTGTACTCTTGGGCGTGGCAGTGGGGGATTGGGCACTTTTCTCATCCATACCTTTTCCTCTCTGCTTGTACGAATAATTGGTGTTGAGTATTGTCTCAAGGTCACCGGTGTCACGATCAAGAGTTCCTGAGGCGTTATCTCCATCTTCATTTAGGATAACGTTAATGAAATAATTGTTGAAACCGATAGCTAATATGTGTTCTACAAAAATACCATTAGGGTCGAACCCTTTTATTTTTTCAGCATATCTCAAATTGAGCCTATGTAACTGGCCCGCGAATTCGCCAATCTTGTTCATATTCCCGAATATGAAATCCCCGACTTTCCTAGGTAGAGGTATTAATTCATTTTTTCTCTTTTCATGGAAACAATGCAACCAATAGGTGTATTGCCTTGCTATCTCAACAACAAACATTCTATCAGATATGTGACATGGAAGGAAGGAAGTATTTTCTTTGGATACAAAAATCCTTATAACATTATAGTTCTCCATTTTTTCCAGTGTCCCCTTCCTATCCAGGAACTTGCTCGCCAGGTCAGACATCTGGGGAAAATCCTTTCCAAATATCAACCCTTTAAAAACTGAGATAAAATCATTAAAGACTTCATAAAAATGTTGGGAGGCCTTGTGTCTTGATAATGTCTGATACCATAAGGTTATTGGGTCAAATTCACAGTTTACCTTCTTACACAGGGATTATGGGGAAATGACAACAATGCGCTATCACGGAAATTAAATAAGATGACATAAATAATTTCTTCTCCCTTTTGTATTGCGACAATTGGGAAGATATTTCAATGGAAATCAACTTACCCTAATCGGAGATGGCTTGTTCCTTCACTGTAAAATATAAAATATACGAAATCATCCGAGAGATGTTGGCTGTAGTTTCTTGTCGTGTTATCCACGTGAAAATCCATGCAATTTCCCGGAAAGGGTTTTTGAATGCACTAACCTGTAATCTAGTGATGTCCTCAGGGACGACTGTTGGGTCCTCTAAGAATTCCAGTAAGAGGTCCAATCCATTATAGTGCTTCTTTAAAAACTCTCTGCAATCCTCGTGCTTGAAAGTAAGCGTTGGCTCGTGAAGTCTTAACATCTTTCAAAATACTTGAGGCGATAAGGAGACTAGGGAATGGTATCAAAATTGGATAATCTATTGGTTCAAAATATATCTCTTAGGGCACCAGGTGATCAACTCCTTACAATCAAAATCTTCCGGGATACAACTTGCTTGCGCAATTCTAGACATATAGATAACTTCCTTCTGGGTAGAAGGGGATGAGTAGTAGGAATAAGCTCTGGACGATTGAAAAATCTGGTCCTTGTGCCCAAAAATATTCAATGTATCTCCACAGAAATGTTGTCAAGCTGCAGCCACAAGGTGAGGAGAACATTCCTTTTCTCTTGATAGTATTTAAAATGAACAATGGAGGATGATAATATAATCTCCCGTAAATCTTGGTTTAATGCATTTTAATGGGAGATGTCGTCGAGCTTTTCGCTTATTAATGCCAATATTTTTGAACTTGTGTGGTGAATTTTCACTAATAAAAGCACAATTAATGTGCATTGGGAAGGGAGCAAAGGTGGCAGGGATGGAAGAGAGAGAAAAATGTTTTGAAACTTTTCTGAACCCGAGAGTCCAGGAACCCACGAATTTGTGACAACATGAGGTGAATAATCGACTAAGTATGGAAAGGCTGGGTGTTCAGATAGACTCATCGTAGGTAGAGTGAAGCTTGAAATTTCGAGGAGTCTAGGGTCGAATTGTAGATCATGGAATATTTGGGTGCAAGATGTATATTACAGAACATGGGGCAGGAGAATTTGATACTGCCAACCCGGGAACTCGCGGTCATAAAATTGGCTAAATATGGAAAGGAACAACGGTTGGTCGGACTCGTGATGTGAGGATATAGATGGAGATGAGGATCTGTGAGTCTGTCGACCCACGATCATAGAAATGTGACTAAGTATAGAACCAGAAAGGGATATTAGAGGGGAAGAAGAAAAGGGAAAAACGAGTAAGTATAGAAGAGAGAAAAGAAAGGGAGAAAAGAACTTGGGAAAAATAGAAAAGGGGAGGGAATTTTTGGAAGCGCGAAATGACCTCAACACCTTTGTAGATAATAGTGGGCTAGCATAATGTTGCATTCTTACTGTGATAATGCCTTAAAAAAAAATAACCAACAATTTTTCCCAATTCAATATCCACACAAAATAAGTTTCAGATCCCATAATATTCACCTCTGCCAATTCGATAATAGGGAGGTTGATTTGGTAGATCAAACTATCAGTTTGTTCAAGCGACTAGGGTGCATCTGGGGTGCCTGTGAGAAAAGTTAATGCTTTGATGAATATTTATTTGTATTGCAACCTGTTACAATAATTGTGTTTTTGATACATTGTTTAATGTGTTGAAACATTATTTTAGGTATTAAAATTCTTGCACCAGATAATATAATCTCCCGTAAATCTTGGTTTAATGCGTTTTAATGGGAGATGTCCTCAAGATTTTTGCTTATTAATGCCAATCTTTTCGAACTTGTGTGGTGATTTATCACTAATAAAATAATAATTAATGTGCATTGGGAAGGGAGCGAAGGTGGCAAGGATGGATGAGAGCGAAAAATGCTTTGAAACTTTTGTGAACTCAGGAGTCCGGGAACCCACGAATATGTGACAACAGGAGGTGAAGTATCGACTAAGTATGGAAAGGTGGGGTGGTCAGACGGACTCATCGTTGGTAGAGTGAATCTTGCGAGTTCGAGGAGTCCGAGATCAAATTGTAGATCACATAAGTTTTGGGTGAAAGATGTATATCATAGAACACGGGGCATGCCATTTCGATACTGCCAACCCGGGAACCCGTAGTCATAAAATTGGCTAAGTATGGAAAGGAATGACAATCAATCGGATTTGTGATGTGAGGATATAGATGGAGATTAGGATCTGTGAGTTCACCATCTCAAGAACCCACGATCATAGAAATGCAAGTAAGTATAGAACCAGAAAGGGATAATAGAGGGGAAGAAGAAAAGGAAAAATGAGTAAGTATAGAAGAGGGAAAAGAAAGGGAGAAAAGAACTTGGGAAAAATAGAAAAGGGGAGGGAATTTTTGGAAGCGCGAAATGACCTCAACACCTTTGTAGATAACAATGGGCTAGCATAATGTTGCATTCTTACTGTGATAATGCCTTTAGAAAACTAAAATAACCAACAATTTTTCCTAATTCAAGATCCACACATTTTTTTTCTTCAGATTCCATAATATTCACCTCTGCCAATTCGATAATAGGGGGGTTGATTTGGTAGATAGAACTATCAGAAAGTTCAGGTGACTGGGGTGCTTGTGAGAAAAGCTAATGCTTTGATGAAGATTTGTTTGTATTGCAACACGTGACATTAATTGTGTTTTTGATACATTGTTTAATGTGTTGAAACATTATTTTAAGTATTAAACTTCTTGCACCAGATTATTCATTGAATGGTTTGTTGTTTCCCTCCGTTTTTTACCTTTATTATGTCACTTGTCTAACATTGGTGCAACAGTATCCACGGATAATCCTCATCCATATCGTCTTGCCAATCTCACCATGCTCTTGTCTTGGTGAACCAACCCTCTAACTGATCAACAAATTGAAAAGAACAAGCATTCCAAATTTGTGGTGGTCTAGCTCTGCCCTTTAGCAGCCAGGGGTAGACTTTAGGACCAACAACAACTATGAAGTTGTTTACACAACTCTATAGGAAGTTCAATAAAATAATAAAGAAAGTGAGTCATACCTATAGTTTCGAGGATGTGTTTTCATAAGAGAAGCATCAAAAAGCTAAAGAGAAATCAATGGAGGGTTGTTGAAATAAAGTTATTGTACTGTCAATTTGAGTGTACGTATAACAATGACGAACTTGAATTTTAATTTTGTGTGGTTGATCACATATTTCCATTTGAATTCAACTAGCATATATCTTTTTTTTTTTCAAGATATTTCCAAAAAAGAATTATGGTAATTTCATTAATCAAGCAAAACTAGTTAAATGAACTACATATTACATTTGCTCCACATAGCCTGCATTAAAAGGCAAGGCAAGTCCTATATATTCCTTAAGATCATAGAAAAAGCACTAAGATCCTGAATTTATTATCCAGTCATAAACCAAAAACCAGGCCCATGAGAACCTTGAACTACAACACCAAAGCACATGATCAAAAGTTTGGCAAACACAACACAAGCAAAAATCAGCAAGGAGTGGGGCATTGTATCCCCTCTATAACCAAACTCCCAAATGGGCACCAAGAAATTCACCAATTGCTATATTAGTATGAACCAAGATCACTATGAAAATTTGCTTATGATATTACTATGAACCAAGCTCATCTTGAGCTGACAATGTTCTAACATTACTAGTTCTGGAAAAAATTGTCAGCGTTTAACTTAATGGACTTTGAACAATGCAAAATTTGCAATATTATTGAAAATTCCTGATGAATCTGTTTATAAGATCAAGCCATTTTGACATCTCAAATGATGGAACTGATTTATTCACAATTGGTTCCTTTGTATGAGGTTTTTCCTCATGCTTTCCTTTCCTGGACTCAACAATCTTATGCGTCTCTAGTTCACTTTTCCATGGTAGTGAAATTTTTTATTCATATCTTGATTGGGTAACATGGATAGAAACATATCACACTGTTTCGTTTCTTGTCAATGCATGGTATGTAATTTTTTTTTTGGGTTAAGTCGATATGCAATATGGCATTGTCCTCATTTAAGGTAAATTTTCTATGGAAGCGGAAGTCACGTAGCATGTAGACAATCTTTGCCTTTTTCTGCAGGTATATTTCATATGACAATTCTGTCAACCCATGAAGCACATCTTGTAATACAGGTTGTCTAATTGTACAATGTACAATTTTGTTGCTGAGGGTTTGGATGACATCGTTGATGCAATGACTATATATGTAAGGACATTTTGCACCACATCGTAGACAATCAATTGTGCCATCATTTATGAACACAGAGGCAGAAGCATGAGAACTACAATTGGCACATACAGGCTCGAAGGGGAGTAGGCATTTGCTGCAACCAGGACACCCTCAACCTACACACATGAGCATAGTAGTTAATCTATTGAACAATATATAAAATATATATGTGGTACAACAAAAAAACTGCACAAAGTTGTTGAATGCATTTTTTTTTGTGCAAATTGTTGTTGGAGGTGTATATGTATACGTACAACAGTTGTGGAGAAAGTTAGTTTCTTGAGATCCTATACTATGTCTATTCGTAATTCTATTACAAATGTTGCTTGGGTTGTGCGAAAGATCCTTTCTTTAACATCTCTTTTCTTCGTTACATTTTTGAACAACATAATTGGAAATTTCCCTTTATGCAATTGTTGTTCCATTGAGGAAAATAAATCTGCATAGGTGTCAAACAATTGTAGCTGCACCATGGAACAATTTAATAGTTGTGTAAGATGTCTGAGATATATGAGCATGTCAAAGCAAAGGACCAAAAGAAAAAGGGTATGGAAAAAAATATCGTTGCCTTGTTGTTGTCCAAGTTTCCATCTTTTATATGTAGAATATGTTGCAAGCCAACTTTTCTTGCAAATGTGACAGCTGCACCAATGGTTCCAATTGGGTAAATGTCATTGTTCTTTGCAAATTGGTTGATTGTTGTGTCCGGTACGAAATGATATTCTGAGCAAACCATGGGAACCTTTTTTACAACACTTGTTTCATTGAGCAATATAATCCAATCACAATTACCATGGTCATATACTGTTTTCGGTAATATATTGAAATTTGTAATGGATATCCCATTACCTGGAAAGATCTTCTCTGCATGTTTCTGGAAAACTTGTGTAGGGATAGTCAATGTAACTGTCATCATGGTTTCATTGTCTGTCATGTCTGCACGCATAATGCATCTACTTTTGTTTTCCTTGTCTAAGTAGGTTCTATACAAGACCATTATGTCTCCGATGAACATTTGTCCAGTTCGGCGGCTGTTCAAGCCCTCTATTGATAGTATATTGGGTGCTATAAGTTTAGACCCGGTGGCATTTTTTTTTAACAGGAAAAGTAATGTGAATGGCAATATATATATATATATATATATATATATATATATATCTTTTTTTTTTTGCATCAATGTACAAGTAGATGCATAATTTGGATAAATTATGCATGTTAGAGTTTTGTAACCATACCTCTTAGTCTTTGGACCTTGCACTATGTTGGGCGTTTCACTTGTACTCGTCGATACTTCTTGTGAACTAAAAAACATGTGTTGTAAATGACATAAACATATTTACCATGTCATAGTTGAATAAATAACTGAAGATATTTGTTTCCTAAACATAGCAAGAGCATAATCTATGAATCTTTACCTTTGGCCTTGTCATTGTGTTGATGTTTGCGATGACTGACTACTCATGCTCATGTCACTTGTCCAACTTTTTCTGATGCAAACATGTGTACATATAAGATGACAACAACTAAATATGCATATGCATTGTATATTGTTCATAATTGATATGGATGTACATTAAGCACATGCATTGTGTTTGATTTACTATTATTGTTGGTATACCTTTTGGAAGATTGTACTTCAACTTCCTCAGCTGTGGCACATAAGGCTTCACCCTCTTGTTCAATTATTCTATCTTTTTTCAATGTAGCAATGTAGAGAATGCAATGAACATGAAGTTAAGTTGCTATGTAGGAGCACATGTAAAAAATATGAATACAATTTTATTTATTTCAATGTAGCAACACATAAAATACAAGTGACATGAAGATAAATTAATATGTAGGAAGATATGTAGTATCTACATATAAAAAAAATGAGCTACAAATCAGTAGAATAAATATACACAGAATAAATGAAATACAAAGCAATGGAATATGAAATATGGGTAGAAGCATGCACCTTCGTATGTCTTATTCTACATTTCTGGTTAAGATTTCTTTGTCTTGTCCAGTTATTTTGTTTGTTTCAATGAAGAAAAGTACAAAATACAATGAACATGAATGTAAGTTGGTATGTAAGGAAAAACAAGGAATATTTACATATAGTAAATTAGAATCAAAGGAATAGAGTAACAAATAGTGTTAGAAGCATGTACCTTTGGTTTTCTTGATCCATGTCTGTGTTTATATAGAATTCTTTTTGTCCAAAATCTATTACAAACCAAAAACAACTAAGAAGTTGGATGATTCTAGCTGAATAATTTGGTTTTGTGAAACAAGTTATCCAGATATGCTTTGAGACATGAAAATATGATTTTGTAGTATGCTTGATGTATATTTCATAATTCAAATACAACACAAATTGTATCATGATCATACCAGTATGTGTCTAAGATAAAGAGGTTGTATTGTGAAATGGGCACATTTGACCATACATGGTCAATAAGTGCGTTTTGTACATGGTTTATCTTATCCAAAAGAAAGCAGAGATTGTAATTGCACATGTAGTTTTCCAATTCTTTTTTTTTGGCACTATTTTGTAGCATGTCAATATTGAAGTCTCCTAGAATGACAATGTTTTCGTTTAGATGTAAATGCTGTAATGCATTTGAAACAACATTCGATATGTTGGGTAATGTTGCATGCAGAGTGTCATAGAGATTCAATATTGCAATTTCTGATGCATGGAAGATTACTCTTGCTAACACCATCTCAACATTATTTTCTTCAAAATACATATGCTCCAAAATTGTTACATGTTTTTTCACTAATATCATCACTTCATGTGTAATGTAACTTGATATGCAATTGTCATTTGGAAATTGCTTGTTTTGCATGCATAATGCCATGTATGTTTCCTGCAAGCACAAAATATCAGATTACACTGTGTCATAGTCATTGAGTATATCATTCATATGTGCATGTAGGTTGCCTGTGTTAAGTAAGAGAATTGATACATATGAGTTTGTTTGTATGGATTGGTAATCAAATTGTAGATGCCATTTTGTGTTAGTCCTAAGGCGTTGGATCTCAATATCAACTTTATGTTGGACTTTGAAGTTATATTTTGTAAGACTCTTAGAAAATACAAGGAGTCTATGCTTCTGACATGGGACATAGCTGCGTATACAAGTCCATGTATTCGTATTTGAATAGGGTCGAATGCAACACTATCAAGTGTTATCCCTTGTGATCCGTGGACTGTACGTGCACATGCAAGTTTAATTGTAAACTGTTTTCGAATCTTCAGTTGACCTGTCTTTGCCGATGTCAATGCTAGTTTTGATATTCATAAGATAGGTGCCCAATCACACACAATGTTTGAATTATATAGATAAGATAACTTGTTTTCTTTTCGGTGGCCAATATGTGGGTCATGGAACTTAATCCAGAGGACATCAACTTTTTATGTTTTGGTATAAGATTTGAGTATTCCATCTGCACCATTCACCAAGCCATCCTGTGAATCATAGTTGCAGACATATATTTCAACTAGAATGTCTAGTTTCAGGACAAGTTGCAAAGGCAAAGTGGTTGTATGTTTATGACATGGTGCATTTCCACGATTGTCTTCTTAAAGGTCAATTGAATTGATGATGATATCATTGTCAGGAATGAGCGATAACATGTACCTGTTATGCACTGCAACATCCTTATTCTTATAGAACATGTAAGGGAAGGTTGGGTCTGTTGGTGCAGGTCACATGCACCTTGAATTGATATATGTTAAGTCATCACATGTTTGGTTGTTTTCCCGCATTCTATCCAGAATTGCAATAAATGTTTCATTTGTCTGGTGCATTGTAGTATGCAACTCAAAGCATTTTATATTGTCTTTCCAAAAGTCATGCGTCATTGTTTTCATATTGACTGTAGGTTGTTCAAATATCAGAGAATCTTATATAGGTTGTGCTTGGTAAAGATCCCCACAGAATATCATGTCAATGTTCCCAAAGTATTTGGTGTGCACATGTTTTATGTTTCTCAGTTGATTGTCAATGGAATATAACAAGCGGCTTCCAATCAAAGATGCCTCATCTATGAAGACAAGTTGTAGTTCGTCATAAAGCTTAGACAAGGTATCTAACATTTCCTTGCTTAGTGAAATAAAATGTGACTTGTTAAAAGGCATTAAGAATGCAGAGTGAATTATTGTTCCACCTAGATTATATGCATCTTTTCCTATATATGCAACTATTAGTCCCTTTGGTTTCATAGGGTCAGTCGAATTGTTTGAATCATATGTTCGTATAAGCATTTGGAATAGTGATTTTGTTGTGAATGTCTTGCCTGTTCCTGCCCCAACTATAAGGAACAAGTGCATAGGAGTGTGCATGCTTAAGCATTTTTTGATTGCAATGTTCTATAGGATTGCTTGTTGTTCTCGATTCAACAGTCGTCTAACTCTGTAGTATTCATTATTTTCGATAAAGAAAAGGATGTTTTGTGACTTGAAGCCCAAGATTGATATGTTTTTCAATGGCAACTGCTCAAGGACAAGGAAAATCTACTTGCAAGTCCTAGGACTCATATAGAGTTCTAGTTGTTTTATGGCTTGTTAATGTCTCATCAACATTGTCAGGGTTTTCTAGTTCATCAACTACACTTTCTAAATCACCCCACGTTGGGTTGACATTATATGTAAATCTAGCCTCATTGGCTTGTACTGTAGTCTCATAATAATATATGCAACTTCCCATGTAGGGAAGTTATATTTTAATGTGTTTTCATTTTGATAAAATGGAACGTACAACAATAGTTTTTCTCTACAATTTTTTTCATAGTCAATGTGTTTGTTGTATTTGACAAAGCGTATTACATTTGGTTTTTTACTTTTTGATATGGGTGTACCATATTTTTTGTAATGTGATACGAACTCTACAAGGCATATATGCTTAATAGGAGGTGGACGCTAGAGGTAATAATCAATAATAGAGAAACATATCACATCCTCTGAATGCTCTTATTCTAGCAAAGATGGTGGTTTAAGCACGAATGTGCATGTGTCAAGTGGAGATGTGTTTATGAAGACACATTTCCTTGAACTACAGTTTAGAGGTAGGGAAAGTGCAATGTGGATTACTTGTTGAGCATACATTTTTTGAAGATTAAGTAATGTATTTCCAAGTGTATGTATCATTTGCATAGCATCAATATAAATTTTTTCATGTTCTCTGCGTATTCTTCTGAATGCACTTGTCATAGATTTGTCAACCTTTGTCATGTACAAGGTACAATATGGTGTTGTAGCATATGAATTGAGGACATATTGTGCATATTTATTTGCATTCCAGATAATTAGCATGTCCTTGGAGAAACTGTTGTTCCAAATATGTGAAAGTTTTCGTTTAAGGAAAATTGTTGGTTGTTTAAGTGTAGATTGTATCACTTGGATGTACTCATCTTCTGTTAGATTTAGTTCTGCCAAGAAGTCTTCGAAGCTCATGAAGTCATCGAAGTCTCATTGTTCTAGAAATGCGAACAAATATTTTGATTTCTCAATGAGAACATTGTCCTCTAAACTAATTGGTTCTATGATTCTTGTTGTTCTCATTGGAGGCACACGGAAGTTGTATCTGCAATGTGTATTCTTTCATTTTTTACAACTTCTTGTATGGTAATGTCTATGAACTTTGGCAAGTTCTAGATCCAAATGGTCAGTGTTGCATGTTATGTGTTTGTCCAAAAACTGCTGGATTTGTGAGTTGTTGTCATTTCCATAGACCGGTGCACCCTCTATCCATAAAAGTGTGTGGTCATGCTCACTCCCTCTATTTTGGAAATCAATCACAAAATAATAGTTCGATATTTTTCCGAAGAACGTTTCATCATGACATATCAATTGCCTCAAAGCATTTATTTTATGTCTATAGTAACAAGTACATGTCACTGGGTCTTTTCTTATGAGGTAGTCAATGTCATCATTTTCCAATGTATCAGTTTGTTTTTTCCTTTTCTTGTTCCTATACAATGCATACACTGTAGTCACCAACGGATCCCAATGATGCTCTGCACTTGTAAACATGATGAAAAAAATTGGGCGTCCCAATTGTCAGATCATTGCAAATATAGTTTTCTTCTTTTGTTGCAAGTAGTCAGGAGAGATGTGAATGTTTTTGAAATCTATGTATCCAATATCAGATTTTAGGATTTTTTCTAGGTTTGCTTTGTACTTGACATCTCTGTCCAATAAATTTCTTGCTTATAGTTGGCCTTTTCTTATTCACACCCACATGCAAGACAAAACTTTCTCAATTATTATGCACATTGTTTTGAATTTTTTTTTTGTTACGTGACATGAGAAGTCACCGCTTGAATGTAGCAGTTCCCATCGAACTATTTTTTGATAGATGAATCGTTCCGTGATATCACTAGCACATGGATCTCCATAAAAAAGTGTTGGGAAGTTTATTTCCTCATCAAAATTTTCCTTGAATATTACAAGTGGACGTTACCCTTCAACAGGTGCGATTTCGACAATCTTATCTTGCAAGTCATGAATGCATTGTGAGTCAATGAATCCATGTATCAATGTTTCAACAAGTCTTTCATTCTTTGATTCATCTCTTGTATCAAATTCACTAGTAGTGTCAAAATTTTGTGCAAAGTTTTCATTTCCTTGTTCATGAACATGGTTCCAGTTATCATTTATACAAATGTTGTGTGCTTTGTACAAGGCCCTGGAACATAATTCTTTTAATGATTTCATGACAATGTACACACACACTCTACCTATCTGGTATGAATTCTTGTATTGTAAACGTCTTTTGAGAGCTACAACAATTGTCATTGTCTCGCTCATGAATTGTGGCAGAGATTTTTGCACTACATCTAGTTGGACAAGCACATTAATAATTGATCCTGTTAAACCCATTTGGGGTCGTTTATAGCCCTAGGGTAAGATTTGTGCAAACACAATTCACAGAGACACAAGTCTCTCTTCAAGTTCTGTAAGTGTACTTACATGTGGTTGTGGTGTGTTACATATTATTTGGTCAGGTGTTGCAAAGTGTGGCAATTTTCCATTTTCAAGTGATCGTTTGCATGGAAGACAAATATTGCCAGTGGAAAATGTTCTATCATTTAGTTTCAAGACGAGGTATTATTTTTGCAAGTCAGGGGTGAAATACTTAGTGTTTTTTTCAAAATTCAATTCCTCGCAAATCACACATGCAATGGAAGGAGTGTCTTTAATTTGTTTCATATAGATTTTCTTTGCATCTCTCTTTCCTAGACAAGGATGCATAGTAAGTGTTTGTTGGTTTTCAATGCTAGTAATGCACGGTGTTGGATCTAGTCTACGATATGTGATTTTTCCCTCTCGATCAATATGATGACCATTGTGGGATATGTAGCTGCACCTGTTTCTCTCATGTATCTGTTTTTTCAACATGTGGTAGGTTAACTTATGGTTGCCACTCAAAACTAGTTTCACTTGTTGACAAGCCATGTTGAAGGTGGAATCGACATTTTTTACGAGCATTGCCTTCTCACCATCTCGATGGTGCAAATGACGATGTTATTTGTCATTGGACATGTGATGTTTGTGTTCAATAGGAAGTGTGAAAATGTGCTCGTGTTGTGCACACACACCTTTTTTTAGGTTGTGATATGCGAGTTTGTGTTTCTCAGTCGATCTCCGTTTGACCTCATGATGATTGGTTGTACAACTCAGAGGTCTAGAAGGAAGTGTACCAATGTATTTATTTATTTCACGCATGAACTTTTTCAAGTTGTGATAATTCAGTCTATGTTTTTTGTTTAAGCTCTGTATGACCTGATGACAATTGGAATGAGTTTCATCCCGATTAGACAATATGCGACGCTTATGCAGATTCAATGCAGTTTGAGTGACATGGACAATGGATCTTGAACTCAAAGTATTTCTTATCAAAGGTTGATAATGGATATGTGGCATATCTGTTTTCGACGATATGATGTCAATTGTTCAATCGTAGTTTGAATCAATACAATAGGAATGGACAGTACCATCTGATAGGGTTGACCAGATATGGATATTTACTCCGAATATGATAGATATCCATTGTAAACAGAATGTGCCACCCTCTATATTTCCTTTCTCATATGGCATTGCCATGTTTACAAGGTATTGTTGCCAACTTCCAATTGTCGACATACTTTCTATAAGATATGGTAGAAGGTGTTGATGCAAGCAATTAAACGGATGTTGACTGACACCTATAATTGCATTGCAAAAGGATTGCACAATGTAAAGGAGTAGTGAGTGCACATCAAACTTTATTGCTATCAAATAACAAATTGCATTGAACATACTATCTCCACAAGTATATGTAATAGTTGTTGCTATGTGCAATCCATGGGAGTGTATATGATGCATAATTCGTTTCCAATGCGATTGAAGGTATTTGCATGTGAGGGACAAGTAAATATCAGATCCTCCAAGATTGCATATGGATAATTTTTTTATAGAGTAGTGGTTCATAATGACCACTTAGAGGATTGACATCATGGAACAAGATGAAATATGGATCCTTAGATGCAGTTTTGTTGAATAGAAGACATCTTCTTTTTCTTGTTAATGACCAAATTCCAATTGATATATTCAACCACTTGGCCAACCACCATATACAAAATGTATCTCCCCAAAGTCCTCTCTCATGTGGAGGCAGAGTTGCAGATGTAGAAAACCACATCTTTTAAAGATACATATTGACATCATGTATTCCATGCAATTGGAAAAGACAATCAGATGCCAATTTATATTGATACGACTCTAATGCCTCAATGTTGCCATTCTCTAAACATGCCAAGAAATGATCTATCAATCCATTGCGCAACTTGGTCGAGGAATAATGGAAATGCAATAGAACTTGAAATGCATCGAAGAGGCAATCTCCCACAGTATACGAGAATGCATTTGATCTAAAAAGGCCATTGTTATGCAATGCCTAGTCGAGGTTGTCATGTACAATGGAGTTTGTATCTATTTGATAACACTCAACATATATTACTTGCTTCATCTTTTAAGTTGTGGTTTTCAATATGTTTCTTAGCTACGTTTAGATAATATGCAAATACCAAAAAAAAGAAGATACCTATAAGTTCAGAACTACATACCAATTTTGCTATGTATCCTTCAACCTTTTTCGTTTCAAATTCAATGCTCTGTGGTTGCTATAGCATATGAAAAACAAACAAAGCTATAGTGAGTGCTCAACCATATATAAGAGATAATGCAAATTAAACAACAATATAAATTTTCTCAGTACAAAGACTGAGTATTTAAGACATAAGATTTTTGAACTTATTTTAGTTGTGCATCTTATAAGCGTTTCAGTAGCCATTGCATATAGCTTTACAATCCTATTCATCATTTAATTTAATACCCACTCTTCAAAAATCAACACTAAACATATATGAAATGACTTGTTGATGTCTCCCACTCAGAAAACTCACATAGATGGTACATGGGATAAACAAAAGTGAAAGAATTAGACATTATGGACTTTTACCACAGGAATGGAACCAACACATAACACAACTTATTAAGGTTTCAATTACATTACAAGATGAAGAAGATATTCTATGGTGTTTCAATTATCTTACAAGATGAAGAAGATATTCTAAAATTGGGCACCGGGGAACTCATCCTGAGACATATTAGTGAACTGTCCATTCAGGTTACAAAGAATCATTTCCAAAAGATGAGGTCCATATGTGAAAATGGTGATGGAAGATGATTTGGAAGACCCGAAGTCCAGCATAAAACTAACAACTATATGTGGTTTTGCCTCAGAGAATAAAATCTTTCCCTGCCATAACCTGTAAAGAAGGGATGGCAAGGTCCTCATAGATGTTTGCTCTGCAATGAAAACTCCGAATTCATTTGGAAAATCCCTATGCACTTCCATTTTCCAAAGAGATATGGTATGATGTCCAGATACTAAAAGTGGGCATATGTGATTGGAGGGGGACAACTTGAAAAATGCACTAAACATATGGTTTCAGGAACAGAAAGATGAGGAGAACATCCCATTTCCTTTTTTTTTTTAATTTCAGTATGGCTATGACAGAGGTGGGTCCTGTATTTAGGTGGGTTCTATCACATTTAAGGATTTTATGTAAGAGAATTTTCACTAAAGTATTATTTCTAATTTTTTTTTATATTTATTTTGATTTTCAGCACTTCCTAGTATTGAAAATTCTTACCTGCAAACTGCAAATAGTAAACAACAAACAAAAAATATGAATGAAACCATGGTACCGAAAATCAATCGTGAATGGGGAATGACATAATCATAGTTCCAATTGTGGGTGCAAAATCTCAACCCTGCAAACTGCAACAACAGGTCCAACTGCGGATGCAAGACATCAACCTTGCAAAGTTGAAGCAAACAAGGGTGCAAGATTTCAACCCCGCAAAGTGCAATAACAGGTCGAATTGTGGGTGTAGGATTTCAACCTTGTAAAGTTGAAGCAAACAAGAGCAAGAAGCAGACAAAAAACCAATGAGCAAGCACCAAGAGGTCCAACTGCAGCTGCAGGACCTCAACTTTGCAAAGTTGAAGAAAACAACAATAAGAAACATCCAACGAACCAACGAGCAAGCAACAACCAGTGAACCAGTAATGTCGGTCGACAAAAATAATCCCCAAATTCACTGCAGATAAGATTGTATCCAAAAATAGGAGGAAAATGTATTGTGACAGGCATGTTAAGTAAACATTTAAGACTACCAGGACTGTTTAAGGGCCTCGTGCTATGTCAACATTTAAAAAAGAATGCAGTGTGTCAGGCCTGTTTACGTACTTAATAAAAATGCATGTTTAAGTACTTAATAAAAATGAGTGTCGATGCTCAAAACTTTGGACATCTAAACATTTAAATAAAAATAATAAAAAATCAAAAAGACTGTAGATGATCAAAACTTTGGATATGTTAACATTTAAAACATTGGGAATAACGAAGTGGAAATAAGACTTCGAATCTATTCTCCAATGAGATCGTGACATATAAGGTTTTTTTATTATATAAAAAATAATGTTTTTAGTTCTCTAGTTTGAACAATAGAGATTATGCAAAAAATTATAGTCAAAGGACAAACTAATATGAAGTCAACGAATTATAAATCACTATAGTCCCTCTACGCCTTCGACAAGAACTAATAATGATTAAGTAATGGACACATATGTTCGAGTAAGTACCTTTCCTTTCCTTTAAATGAGATAATTGCCAAAAATGTATCTCCCCCTCAAAGTTATATAATACTTTTGTTCAACTAAATGAAGAAAAATGTGATAAAAATCAAATATAAATATTACATGTGAAGAAAATCACGATAGGGTATGATTATGACTCCAAAGAACTTTGGCTATGCATTTTAGGAATTCAAGACAAATAAAATCTATATGTTAAACATACAAACAACCTTGGAATTATTCATCACACAAATTAGGAGGTAAACCATTTTATTCAAATAAACATTCCAACTTGGGACTACATTACAACTAAATGTGGTGTTGTGGACTTGGTTGAGGCCTGGATCTATAGTGCATAGAAATATATTATGAGACAATTACATAACATAAATAAGTACATAACATAAACAAGTGGTCTAAATTAGGCACATAATTACATGAAACAATTGAAAGTTTAAGCACAAAAAAAAGTAGCCTTAGCCTTAAGGTGTTAAGTTGTTATGGATTTATATTTGTAATCTTTGCTCCTAATAAATGGTGTTAAGTTGCAATCCAAAATTGTTAAAGGTTAGAGAGAATTTGCATTAATAAAAAATGTACATAAATACAAGAAAAAAATAAATAGACAAATGTGATAGTGTGATAGTTTGAAAAATTAATTTCTCACTAATTACCAATACGTATTACATTTATGATTTACAAACAAATAAAAAATATCTTTCTACTTATTGAATGCCATATGCACAATTTCAACACTCCCTCTATAACTAACATCTAACTACATGAGTTCCCTTACAACTAATTATAGAGTGAGATGATTTTGTTAAGCTTCATGATGATCCAAGGTGGTAATTATGAAACTGTAATTTATATTGGAGAGAAAAAATCACAAAATTACAACAATTTTGTGTATTATACTATGATTCAATGTAATATCCTAATTTTGACCCCTGACATGTATTATATCAGATTATGCAAATGTTATAAAAAAAATGCTAGTATGAATATTTAGTTTGGAGTTGAAGGCCAATGCTTTGCTAATGAATGGCTAGGCATGTATGATGTAAATATACTTCTATAGACCACATGGAAAATTGCCATGGTAAAAATCAAATTATGTAATATTAGTGATGAAATATAATATATAATGGTCCAAGATGGTTGTTTAGAGCATGAGAAGCAGTAAGATTCCACTAGAGGGGAATATAAAATGGGGCAAAAGGGAAAGCAAATCCTCTGTTGCAAAGTGTTAGCGTTAAAACTCATCTCTTTTTACCATGTGCCTTAAAAGAAACCATCCACCTTCTTTGATTTATCAACCAATCATTGAATGCATGTATGCGGTTGGTGGGAAAAGTCTTCTCACATAGTTATATGAAAATACATTGATTCAATACAATTATTATCAATGGGAGTAAGTTAAAATGTGAACAAGCTCAACCATTTTTTCATCAAAATTATTTTCTAAAAAGTTTACAAGTTATAGTTCCATCTAATTGATAAGAACTTTGACCATGACACTGTGTCTATAAGAGTTTTAGCCAATTTTAAAAAGACCATAATCATCCAAAATTCAAAAAAATAAATATATTAAAAAAAAACTTTACCTCATCCGAAAAAATAAACTCACCAAAAAAATTAAATTTAAATCACTAAAAAAATTTAAATTTATTTTAATAATTCCCTAACTACAAAATAATCCCCTTACTACACATAATTGATAACTTCTTTATAAACTATACTAACTTTTCGTTTCGTATAATTCTATAAATATATTTCGTATATTTCACTAAATATATTAGTGACTAAGTGTTACTTTGAAAACAAAAATGTCGCCATCTATCCACCAAGGTATAATGCAAATATGAAAATGGACATATATCTAACATTACGTACTTCATTGTTAATTTAAATTAAATTTCATGTAGTGGGTTGTTAATATAACTCATAGTCAATTGAGGGGTGTGTGATCATTTGGAATTTTGAAGGAAATTAGGAGTTAGCATGTGCATGGGTTATTGTCTATTCAAGATTTCATAATCATTATTAAAACTTTGATGAATGGTGATGCCCCTTCCTTTCCTAAAGTTGCGGGAATGATTCAAAGAACAACTTAGTGGATCTAGCTTTAATATCATCGAGCTTTTTTATTTCCATCTCATTTCTCTTTTGGTGTAGTAGGATTTTGTTGGTTCTTTGGGTTGTCGGTTTGTTGCTCTAAAGCGTGAGGAAATTTGAGGCTATTGTGCTCTCGACTCTCCCATGGACAATGCAATATTTTAGTTTTGGTTCCTAGAATAAAATGTTAAATTATATATTATTTGTAAATGATGAGGTTATGTTATAGGAGTGTAGCTATGTGGGTATATATATATATTTTGAATTTATGAATTCAACGTTGAGGTTTAACTAGTGTGTAAGAGTCATAACGATGGTTAAGATTGTGGTGTGGTTGTTATGTTTTCATGATATGTTTATATTTATATAAAAACATGAATAAAAATGAATGGTATTAATAACATTTTCAAAGAGGTTGATTGATAAAGCAACAAGGAGACTATGCTACCATGAGAGTGGAAGAAGAAAGAGGATGCATGGGGGATTTGACTTGACATCTACTCTCTAGAAAGTACAACATTTGTTGCACATGCTTCCTTACAAATCTTTCCCATCAATCTTTGACTTGTGTTGTACTTTGACATTTTCCCAATACATCTTTGGAAGGGCATATTCCCCATACAAGGAATGTATGTCTTCCCAAAAGCATTATCCTTCTATTTTCCATGGAGCATTCTCTATGCCTCATTTGAATTGGGAGCATTCTCCCTCTCCTTGTTCATGAAGGATGTTGTGGCAAACCATGGTTGTTTATTGTTGGAAATGACAAGATAATCTCATGAAATTATGGTTGATAAGAGCTTGTGGAGGCTGGGGACTTGATAATTCTAAGAAGAAATGTAATGATTTTGAGGAAGTGGAATGTTTTAGAGAAATCGCAGGTTCATCGGAATGTTACCAAGGGTACCATGGTAACATAAAATTGGAAGACTCACTTTAGGCAAGGCTAAGTAAGCCAAACAAAAATATAACCGATAGCTAAAAAAAATACACTTTTACGTTTCATATGAAATTAGTTTGATGTTTCCTCTAGCTTTTATACTTCGGCATAGAACACCATATGTGGGAATCGAACCCACGACCACGTGGTTAAAAGCCACGTGCTCTACCAGCTGAGCTAAGACGGCTTCACGAATCTGTAAAATACTTCATTTTAAAACTGAACATTATATAGTTCTATGTCATCTATAACGTTTGGGAGGCGTTGATGATTTTATCTATGAGAAACCAACCATCCCTAACCGTAAAGCCTTGATAATTTTTATTTAGTGTCGACTTAATGTCTATATTTTGCAATACCCAACTTCCAAACCTGAGTTATGTTTTATGAAATTAAAATTTTGATTCCTTAAAATGGTGCTTGCTTTACTTATTTTGATGATTGTATTTTATTTGAGGTTTGGGGGATTGGTAATTGCAGAAAGTGATCTTGGTTAGGTATAAGATCAAACTCACTTACTGTCACTATACCCTTTAGGATATATTTAACAGCTCACGAGTCACACTATACTTCTTTAAGATATATTTAACAGCTCACGAGTCACATATTTCAAGATTCAATCTAGAGTCTTGATGTCCTAATATATTCTTAAAGAGTTCTCTATCAACAAGAGTGCCTACCCTCTTTGCGAAACCACTTTACATCAACATGTCACTTTGCACGAGTTGAATTTGAAGGAAGAGGTTAACAAATTTTGTGGTAAGAGGCAACCCAAAGAGAAATGACACATCCTTGCTTTTTTTTAATGCTTATGTTTTACTTTTCAAATGCTAAATCACACAAATATATCATAAAGGTGTTGACTAATTGTTCTACTAAAGGGCTTTATTCGTTGGAATCCGACGATATAAATTCATATGAATCACTATTTTTTATTGTTCAAAATCCATTTCTGAATGCATAAATGGATTCAACACATTGAAAAACTCAAGGGGCACTCGGATTATACAAAAAAAATCACTCAAATCTATGCATCCAATAATTTCTCACTGGATTTCAGACAAATATCCCCCCCAAAAATGATCATTTAGTAGAACCTTTAGCCTACGACTATTATAAATGCATTTAGAGAAGATATACTTCAAACTCCAAAAACATAGCACAACAATCACTATTGAACATATGAGAAATAGGTACTTAAAAGTTGTTGAAAACCAAGGTTGTTAGATAAGCATATGATCCAATGGTTTGAAAACTTTTCCTTTGCTTCAAGTTCAAACTTCTTTTACTATCCAATATTGTAACATCTTCATGCTTATTTAATGTTTCACAAATAAATTAAAATTTGATAACAAATATCACATATTTAAATATTAAACTACACACAAGATCAACCAATATTATAAGAAACAATATTCATCCTAATTTAAATGGAGTCATGATAACTCCATATAGTCCCAATATACACACCATAGTTGAATGCCTATAAAGAAAAAATATTAAATGTGACATATTATAAAGGGAAATGATAAGCATTTTGTTTCCCAACCTATTAAATTTACAAGTTAGTGTAATTTTCTTCATATTAACCTTGTCATTCTTCTCTCTACAATTTCATATAAATCTTCTCTTTACAACCGCATATAAATGACATTTAAATTAGAAAAAAAAAATTCAAATTAAATGTAAATTTTCAATATTATTTTTTATAAAATTTCTAAAAATTAAAACTACAATTACATATATATAACATTTAAATTAAAAAAAAATAAAATTCAAATTAAATGTAAAATTTCAATATTAATTCTTAAAATCACTAAAAGTTAAAACTAATATTATCTTATCATTTGGAATGACTACTTTATTGTTATAAACTATAAAATGCATACTCCATACTCCAATGGAGACAATTAGTTCCCCATCCATCTTTCGATGATGATTCATGATTGAGATGTAAGCATTGGCACAACAAGTTTATATAGTCATTCTATCATGTTACAAAGAAAATACAATATTAAATAATTAATTTTTTTTTTTTCTATTTTTTTTGAAATTTTTGTAGGAATTTGTTTGGGTTATTCTTTGTATTTTATATATTTTATAGATGATAGTTAGTTGAAATTTTTGTAGGAATTTGTTTGGGTTATTCTTTGTATTTTATATATTTTATAGATGATAGTTAGTTGAAATTTATTCGTATTGATTACGATACTTAACTTAATAAAAATATTAAGTGAAACAAATAATAAATACATCTAAACTTGAAAAATCAACCTTAAAACCTTTTAAAACCTTTTACATAAAACTCAAACCATTTAACCACCCAAATTAATTCACCGAATAATATTTTCCCAAATATAATAAACTCACCATCAATTAAAAAAAATGAATCATTACAAAATTTTAAATAGATACCATACCATGCATGAATTATATAAAATTGAATTAAACGAAATAAATATAATGTTTGTGAATTACCAAATATAATAAACTCACAATCAACAAAAATAAAAAATAAAATGAATCATCACAAAATTTTAAATAGATACCATACCATGCATGAATTATATGAAATTGAATTAAACAAAATAAATACACTGTTTGTGAATGCCTTTTGAAGCTATGCCATAGGAAATGAAATTGAAATCAAACTCAAATTGAGATTCACGTTAAACCTAATTTAATTTTAGTTTAGAGAGGATTTTAAGTTATTCTTAAATATATCACACGTTTCTAATTAACTCCTTGTTTACTAAAGATTATGTATTGGCAAGGCAAGTGGAGCTGACTCAAGATGGTTTGTTTCGGGAATGTAGCACCCTACAAGATTTATTAGGGTGTTGTTGCTTTTAGATTACTTTCTCTTATTAATTTTCAATTTGAATTACTTTTGTAATGTGAGTTTTTCACTACCCATAATATTCTAATGTTACTTAATCTAAAATTGAATTAAAACATCTACGATTAAACTAGAAACCACATAGTATAAAAGTAACCATATTGCCATATTGTATGGTTGTTCAAATTAATCAAGATAATTAATCAATAAACAAATTTTGTTATTGAACATAAGATCATTAAAATTTAATAAGAAAAATAATTTTTATCTTGTTTAATTTAGACAATCTAACTTTGTTAGATTTTGCTTGCGCAAACTACATTTAATCCTCCTAGTCAACTAGAAACAACATATCTAGATACTTCGTTTTGTGAAACCTTGTATTACATAGCCCTTTATGTTTGAAGCTTCAAGAACGACAAATGTTAGTCCTCTAGTATGCAATCAATCAATAATCCCTCCAATAGTTTAGTGCCACATATCCTGAATTGCTCAATAGTTCAGTGTGATAGTCCTAAATAGTTCATTTTAGTGCAATATATCCAACTTTCTCAGAGTTCAAGATCAATTTTCCCTTCCAAAATTTCACAACCTCTCAACCTGTCAATCCCCTTCAACAGTCCATCCTTCTCTCTAGTTATCATATTCCCATACACATTTTCTCAAAGTATGCTCAACCACCCTCATTAATGGGCCATCAACCTCCCTTCTAAATTTTAGGGGAAATATTATTTGGGATATACGCTTATTCTCTATGTACTGTCCGAGATATGACACATAATAAGTTCACTGATTCTTTAATAAGAGGCATTGTTGCTCCTTTATCTAATGGCCCTGTATATTTTGATTGTTTCCAAAACTTCTCTGTATATACCTTTGATGAAAACATTGCAAATATTCTTAAACTCTAGATCCGTACCACTGGATTTGATATGTGCCAGACCAGGAAAAACATTTCTGTCCAAACTAGAGGATGTTTTCGTCATACAAACACTATGTATCTTGCAGTAATGAATGCTCCCAGTCAGACATCCAAATCTAGTACCCTGGTTATTACTGACCCTCTGAATCAAAAAATGGAACATCAGATTATTCAATGGGAAAATCTCTCTTTTCCCACAAATTGGGTCATTGACACTCCTCAAGTTCCAGTACCACGATCTATAACTTCTGCAAACATCCAAGAATCCTCTTCCTCTACAATCATCTCTTTCCATACTCCTCAACGTTCATACCTCAAAGATGACTGCCCTTCTATATCAACTCCACCCTTATGTTTGCATCCCTCGCTCCAACCCCTTGCTTCCTCATTAGGAAAAGTATCTTACTCTGTTCAGTGTTTAGAATGTGCTAAATTAGTAACACTCTCAACACTACCCACACACACAGAGAATGAACAGATCCATCTTAAACATAGACATCATAATCCTAGGACGAATCTTCCTCCTACAAGCTCTACAACAAAAGATCCTTGTCCCCATCCACAATGTTCTGACTTTCCTTTTCCACATGAACCCCATATTCTTGTTATATTAGAATCTTATCCTCTTGATATTTCTCAAAGATATGTTGTGAATAATATCCTGAATGACATCAAGAGACCAGCGGTACCAGAAATAAGAAAGTTCCTTTCATTAATGAGTGGGTGCCAGAAACAATTGGTAAAAGAAGAATGGATGAAAGCTATGTTGAATTGGGATCTGTTTACTCATCCTGATGCTGAAAGATTCTCCAAATCTATCTCAGACAAAGAAAAATTGGCCTTATCAACAGATTGGCAAGAATATATGAACAAGAACAATGTTTGGATTTCATTTTATGAATGGAAAACCCAACAACAAATTCTTGTTGCTTTTCACAAAAGGTCAACGACCCTAAAATATTCTTATACCCCCGCTTTGCACCCTCTCCCAGTCACCTCGGTTTCTTGCTCTGTACAGACTATTTCCATCTCCAACTTAGGGAGAGAAATTGGAAATCTTAAGAAGGAAATCAAGGCACAAACAGAGCAAGAAGGTCAGGGCACAGAACATGAAAGCAAGGTTACAAAAATCCTCACCATTCATCATCAAAAGTTCCATGTCCTCTTAGATATCAAGATCAAAGGAAAATTATTCAAACTCAAGACTTTGTTAGACACAGGGTCTGACCTAAACCTTTTGAATAAAGATATCATTCCCATCTAATTTTGGCATAAGACACAAATGAGTGCTATTGGATTAGGAAATTTGCCAACATAGATCTTCTATGAATTCCCTGAGGCAATTCTATGTTTCAAGCATCACTGCCTATCTTTAAAATTTCTACTTACAAACATTCTTGTAGCCTGTATTCTCAGAACTCCCTTTTTTGCTGCAGTTGAGCCTCATGGTTCTACAAAATTGTCAAATGGAACCTCTGGGTATTATATCAACATTCCCTCACCAACAAAAGGATAAAAAATCTCTGTCCAACTTCCTTTTGTATCTTCCCCTAGGATTTCTTCTTTGGTTTACACAGTCAAGAGTAAGACACTCAAGATAGAGGAATTGAAAAATAAGCAGTATGAGTTAAGGATTATTGATCCACTTAACCAAAGTCAAATACAACAAAAGATTCTAGAGCTGAAAAAAGAATTTGAAAATCAAATATGCTCTCAAAATCCAACTGCTTTCTGGCATCAGAAAAAAAAATGAAGTCACACTTCCATATAAAGATGCCTATGAGGGAAAACCTTGCAAAAGAAGATCCATCCCGATGAATGTTGAATATAAAAGGCTATGTTTAGAAGAATTCAAAATCTTACTTCACAAAGGACTTATCAGAGAATCCATTAGTCCATGGATATGCTATGGATTCTATGTTAATAAACATTCTGAACAACTCGAAGGAATTCCTAGATTAGTGGTAAATTATAAACTACTAAATAAAATACTGGCTGATGATACCTATCCTATTCCAAAAAAAACAAGTTTGGTAACTAGGATTGTTGGAGCAAGGATTTTTCTAAATTTGACTTGAAATCAGGATTCTGGCAAGTGGCAGTTAAAGAAGAAGACAAATTCAAAACAACTTTCAGTGTTCCGCCATGACATTATGAATGGAATGTCATGCCCTTTGGTTTAAAAAACTGCTCCAGCAAAATTTCAAAGAGTTATGGACAACACTTTGAAACCTTATTTCGACTGGCTTATTGTTTATATTGATGACATACTTGTATTTTCTTCCTCTGTTGAGAAACATTTCAAACATCTTAGGAAATTCATGCAAGTTGTCAAAGAAGCAGGACTGGTTTTCTCAAAGAAAAAACTTGAAATTTTCAAAACTGAAGTCAAGTATCTTGGCCATATCATTTGGAATGGTGAATTAACCTTGCAAACCCATGCCGTTGAATTTGCTGATAAGTTTCCAGAGAAGATTACTGATAAAGTCCAACTCCACAGATTTCTTGGAAGCTTAAATTATATTAGTCATTTTTATAAAGGATGTGCTCAGGATCGTAAACTATTGAATGACAGGTTAAAGAAAGATCCAACACCATGGACAAAATCACATTCACAAGCTATCAGAAATATTAAGTCCAAAGCAAAGACACTCCCATTGCTTTATATCTCTGACGATGATCTTCCTAAAATTGTTGAAACAGATGCTAGCAATCTTGGTTGGGGAGCCGTCCTTAAGCAAGTCAGAAAACAAGAGGGTAAGAAAAGGGAAGAAATAGTTCAGTTTGCTTCCGAGCTATGGAAAGCTAGTGAAAAGAATTATTCTGTCTTAGATAAAGAAATAAAAGCAGCTCTAAATGCTATCCATAAGTTTGAAATATTTCTTATATATAAGAAATTTTTTCTAAGAACTAATGCTGCAGCTATGAATAAAGTTTTTAGCAAAGAGATAAAAACTCCCAGTGATGCCAAGTTTTCTAGGTGGGAAGCCCTGTTTAGCAATTTTGATTTTTCCATAGAACATATTAAAGGCACCACAAATTGTATCCTGGACTTTTTAAGCAGAGAATACCTTCATCAGATCTCTATGATTATCTTTGTCCAATTGAGAAATGGATCCGAAATCCTAACAACTATTCCAGATACATTGAGTTGGGAACAATACTCATCAAACTGGAAACCTCATTGGGAATTAAGAAGTACAAAATTGATATCTCCCACAAATCAATTCCATTGTTCAAGACTAGTTCCAGAAGTTCGCAATAGGAAAAGTTCTAATGTTTTAATTCCTATCATTTCGAGAGCTTCACAAAAGGCTGTTGAAGCACAAGATGCTCTCTCCAGTATTTTTCATGACATAGATCTCATTTGGGATATCAGGAATAACCAAGGTTTTAACCAACAATACTTTTTCCTCCAAAGACCTAGATTACTATGCCATTGGCCAAAAAGAAATCAATCCTTATACTTCCCTGGAAACGACTATGATTATTCTCATTACAAAACATTATGGTGGGATTTCATACAGCAAGAAGATTTCTTGACACTTGTTAAATTTGGAAATGTAAACACTGCCACAGTAGGAAGACCTCCAAGTTGGCTTGCAGATTGGTGGAAAGATTTTGGTCTTAATAAAAGTGCAGTAGACCCAACAAATTTATCTTCTATATGCAACTTTTTATCTCCTCTGCAATATGTTCAAAGCCTTTTCCAAAATGGACCAAATGATGGGGAAATCTTGTGTCATTTCATCTTCAACCATCTTGAATGGGAAATTAAGGCTAAAACCATTGCACAAATGATAAATGGCCAACCTTTTATCATTCGGAAAATCTATAGAAAAATGTGGGACACTCTCAATTATGAAGAAAGATTCCATACCCACATCGAAAATGATTAAGTCATGTCTATTTATGTCTTACTGGCCGATAGTGGTGTCAGTCGTATTTCATGGGTTTTCGTTATAAATTCCACTTTGTATATAATGATGTTTTATATAAAATATCTTAGAAACCTAGAGCACTTTTCTAGCTTTTGGCGTGGTTTGACCCACATTTCTAAGATTCCTTAAGTATGAGGAAAGTAGATTTGAAATTTGGTCGGAAGGTTCTTGCATGTTCTCACCGCCAAATCTTAAAAGTATATTTGATTCTAAGCAAATAGTAAAGTGTCTTGTCTAGTCTTTTCATGAGAATGATTCTCTTCTCCAAAAAATTGTATATAAGGAAATGAGAGGTTCATTTGAAGGAGTCAGTTTTTTGGAGTCGATTTGAGTTTGTAAGTCTGAGTCTTCTAAGCTCCCTCTCTTCGAGATTTGGGTCTTTATGATAAGTTTCTTTGAAAAGCCTGCATGATTCTGGCTCGGCCAGCACAAACCTAAAGTGGCAGAAGAATTTTGATTTAGTTTGTGTGTCTGTTTGTTGAGAGAAAGAGCAATCTGTGCTCAAAGTCTGTATATTTATGCCATTCTGGCTCTTTTAATATAAATCAACTTTCGCATATTATCTCTGAAAAATTTCTATTATCATGTCTCTGTATTATGCTCTATCTATTTGCCTACTATTGCGATTGTTTGGAGTTCACTGGAAGGTTATGCAAAAGTTCACTGGAAATCTTTGCGAAAGTTCACTGAGGAGATTACCGGAAGTTCACTATAATAAATGAATTACATAAAATAACAATAACAATAGAATCCAAATTATTTCTTCTCATGCTAACTTATAAATGAAACTTGGAAATTTTCCCCAAAATTTATGGCAGCTCACCATATCCACTTAATTCATCACACCAACCAATAATCAAAGTCAAGGAGGGTATTTACTATTACTAGATATTTATGTATACAATATAATATTTTGCCTACCTGCATACATTTTTTGTTGATTCTAGGAGACATGTAGGTTCTCCTTCATGACTCTCAAGATGTCCTGGCTCTCTCGCAACCAATATTTTTCCTTGGGAGCCCTTCTCTCTCCGATTCCAATCCCAAAAATGATGGGGTATCATAACCATACAATGCCCTGAATGGAATCATCTCAATGAACATGTGATAAGTGGTATCGTAGCAATGCTCCCTTAGATGCAACCACTTTATCCATTCCCTCTGCTGACTTGACACATAGTTCCGTAGGTATCCCTCAATCCACTTGTTCACTATCTTTGTTTTCCCATCTGTCTGAGGGTGATAGATGGTACTAGGTGTCAATTCTATCTTTGATAACTTGAACAAATCCTCCCAAAATGTGTTGATAAACCTATTGTCTCAGTCATTGACTATGTATATCAGAGGACCATGTATTCTGAACACCTCCCTAAAGAATATGTCTGCCACTTGAGATGCACTATACTATGAAGGAATGGTAAATAAGTGCACATACTTGGTCAACGTGTCCACCACCACATAGATACAGTCTCTACCATGTACCTTTGACAACCCTATAATTAATTCCATGGAAATGCTCTCCCACTTCTGCTTTGGAATAGGAAATGGATGAAGTAAACCTACAGGGTGTGGAAGCTCCGACTTGTTCTGCTGACAATTCATGCACTCCATCACATAGTAGAGCACATCCTCCTTGAGACCCTTCCAAGAGAATCTCTCCCTCACCTACCTCTAAGTCTTTAGATACCCCAGGTGCCTTGCCAGTGGTGCGTCATGCACTGCCCTCAGAATATTATTCTTGAATGTGGACTCAGGGACAAGATATATCCTATCCTTTTAGTAGAAGATGTCATCTACTACCTTGTACCTGTCCTCTTGAATAATTCCCTCCATCAACTCACATGCGAGTATATTCTTGGAGTAATCCACCAAGAGAATATACTTCCAATCTGTTGAGATCTCTATCATGGAAAAGGTTGCAGGTCTCCTGGAAAGGGAATCAACAACTACATATTTATTTCCCTTTACATACTCAATTTCAAATTCGTATGCCTTCAACTTACTCACTCATTTATGGTGCCTCTCACTCAAGTCCTTCTGCTCCAAGAAATATCTCAGGCTATTGTTGTCGGTCCTGAGCAAAAAAAATCCTCCAACCAGGTATTTCCTAAACTTGGCAAACAAATGCATCATGGAAAACACATCCTTATCGTAAATGGGGTATATCCTTTCTATCTCCCTCAACTTCATGCTATCAAAAGCTATGGGATGTTGATTCTACATTAACACTACTCCTATCCCCTCTCTGGATGCATCACACTCCAATACAAAGGGCTAAGAGAAATATGGAAGTGCTAACAATGGAAAAGTGCTCATCACCTTCTTTATCTTGTCAAATGTTTCCTATGCTTCCTATGACCATTTGAATGCTCCCTTCTTGGTGAGATCTGTCAATGGTGCACCAAGTTGTGAAAATCCTTTCACAAAATGATTGAAGTAGATTCACAATCCAAAGAACCCCCACAACTCTATAATGGATATGGGTGTGGGACAATCTAAAATCGTTTGGATCTTCTCTTGATGCACCTGTACTCCCTTAACACCAATCACATGTCCTAGATATAGGATCTATTTAAACCCAAACTCACACTGCCTCCTTGGAAAATAGTGACTGCTCCTCCATGATGTTGAGAATCTCGTCAACATGCCTCACATGCTCCCCCCAAGTTTTGTTGTAGATCGGTAGATCATCGAAGAAAACTAGTAAGAACTTCCTCAACTGCTTGTTGAAGATATGGTTCATACATGTCTGAAAGGTAGTTGGTGCATTATTCAAATTGAAGGGCATGAATAAAAACTCATAGTGCCCATAGTGACATCTGAATGTTGTCTTATGGATGTCCTCCTCTCTAACCTAGATCTGATGGTACCCTGATTGAAGATAAATCTTTGAGAAGTACACTACCCCATGTAAATCATCTATCAACTCATCAATATTGGGTATTGGGTATCTGTTCTCGATGGTTTTCTTATTCAATGCCTTGTAGTCGATGCACATTCTCATCCTGCCATCCTTCTTCTTCACCAATACCATGGAATAAGAGAAGGGAATAGAGCTAGGCCCGATGTGCCCCATCTCCAACAACTCCTATATGGCCTTATTTATCTCGTCCTTAAACTTCTTCATATGGTTGTATGGTGTGCTGATCATAGAATTCCCCCCCTCATCGAACTCAATGACATGCTCAAATCCTTTGTCAGGTGGTCTCCTTACTGGTAGCGACCCAAACACTTTATCATTCTTCTGAAGCATCTCTTGTATGTCCACACGATAGGGATGGAGATCCTGGGATGGCTTCTATGTGGTGATCAAACACTTTGCCACACACACCACATCCCCATATCTAAAGATGGCCTTCATGTGTTTGTTTGAAAAAATTATGGGAGATCCTATCGACATGCCTCACAAAATAACTTGTTGACCCCCTGTCTCTATGAACTCCATCCTCATGATCTAATAATTCATTTTGAAATATCCAAGAGAATATAACTATTGTACTCCCAACACCACATTGGTGTGTTATCACACAAGTTGTAGGTTGGGAAAATCCCAACCCAACCACCAAAATGGAGACAAATAGAAGAGAACCTACCCAATGTCACCTTAGCCGGGTTTTCCCATCACTTTAGAGGTGAGGTAGTCACCTCAAAGGGGGAATCTCGGTGACCCTAGGGGGGATTGAGGTGAAAAGTGAGATGTATGAACATAATCCATTGAAGGTCAAATTTCTAGATGGAAAAGGGAACTTGGAGATGAGTCTAGAGGGTTTCTTAAGGTTTCCAATGATTTGAGTAACCTGCCAAGTGTTATTACCTGCCCGAGACATAAAGAAAACCAAGTATATGATATAATAGGTTAGTTGGACAAGAAAGTTAATATTTTTGTCCCTAATTGCAGAAAAATTCAATGATATATATCAACATATAGAAGATAATAGAGCCTACAAAATAAGTGCTAAAATCATAATTGAATAAGAAAGAGACAAACTAGTGAAATCTAGCTCAACTCAACAATGATAAAACAATATTTTAGCACAAAAGGAAGGCTGAAAAAAATAGATTACTGCAGTGATATTTATCAGCCTTATGTCTGTATCAAACCAAGCTTTATAGCAGAAAAATCAGCCAATGAAAACCACTTCTAACTAGCTCAAAAAGTGCGTCAGGGTTAGTAGTTTGTTAGGGAAAAATTGTAGCCAATTCCCAGGGTTAGTAGTTTGTTAGGGAAAAATTGTAGCCAATTCCTAGGGTTAGTTTAGGAGTTATCTAGGGTTAGAGAGTTATTTTTCTTCAGCCCTAATAGTTGTAGGTTATTTTTGTAACATCATCAAGTTTCAGTGGATGAAAGAGGGTGCCTCAATGAGGCAAGATAGCCTAGGGCTTAGAAACAATTTCCAAGTGGAAGAACTTCAAAACATCAACTTTTCACGTTTACCAATGTAACTTATTATTTCTCCAATGAAACAATTAGTGCCTTTAATTATGGGTTGATGGGGTCAAAAGAAAATAGCTAGGGCTAAAATCTCCTTGGGGATATAAATACTCTTATTCCCCAAGGCAAGCAACCTAGCTAGGGTTTTAATACTAAGGGGTGTATGCACTTATCCTTCCTTAGAAAACCCTTGCAAACAATAATTCTATGCTTAAATTTATGATGGAGCTAAAGTAGGGGTGTATGCACTTATACTCCCTACCTAGCCTTAGCAAAATCAACCTTGATCTTGAACTACAAATGATAACAACAAGTATAAAGCCTTACTAATCAAATAGCAACAAGATCAACCGTGAGATGCCAAGATAAACCACCACAATAACAAAAAAATGACCTCCAATAGATAGCACATCATCATCATCACCAACTCCATAACCAAATAAAATACATATCATAGCACAATATAGAAAAAATCCTCAAGGGTAGCAAATGTTTTAGTCCAATACTTCTCACAATGGGACAATTATGATTCAAAATGAGATCTTATGATCTCTATTTATACAAAATGTCATTGACATAGTTTTTCCAGATTAGCAAGGGTAAAACATAATACAAAGGGTCCACAACCCTTATCTTACCCCTTGCAACAAAATAATATTAAACAATTCACTTAATTTTCACTTTTGCACCAAAACAAACCCTAAAGTAAGAAGACATCCTCCGTTTAGGGAAACATTTTGACACTAGGAGCAAGTCGTTGAGGTTGGGGATGCATAGTTATGCCTACAAAGGCCACATGTCAATCATATAAGCTATATCATCATGGTCAAAGCCTTCTTCCCTTCAAAACTTCCATGTGTAAATGAGAAACAACTTCACCACCAAACCCTGGCCCCTTTAGGTGACGTTAAGCCTCCAAAAATGACATTTTTCATCTCCTAGGAAAATGTTTGGCATGTGAGGGATAGGTCATTTAGTATAGGTTGTATTATAGGTCACCAAAGGTTCATATTTTTCATCTGACATGTGGGACCTTGGAATCCAACCTGTGGGCTTGAAGGCTCATGGAAGCCCAAGCTAAGCTTGTTCCTCCAAAATTGTCCACCAACTAGGTCTTTCAAAGACAAACAAGCACGCCCTATAAGGATATCAAGTCATAATATCATGGTGAGTAAATCAAATCAATAAATGAGCCACCTAAGCATGTGCATCAAATATTACTTGATCAAATAAATAAGTGCTCAAAGGCATTATGCTACTTGCCAAGCTTGGATATGGGGGGGTTGACGGGGTGTCATATTGGGTAGATCTTTCCCTAGGTCAAGGAGTGTTTCCCAAGTGATACCTATCTAATCCATGTGAAGTGGATCAAGTGGTTATGGATCAAGACTCACTGGGTATGGGGTTCATGACATACAAGGGGTTGTAGTATCTCATTCATGGGTGCGTTTGTAAAGGCTGTGTGGCACCTTCATTTGCAATGCACTTTTTCCAAGCCCATGCTCTTGCCATTCTTTGTTTCTTTCATGTTTTAAAGGAAATGAGTTGAAGGCCACTGCCATGGCATGGTGTCCAGATAATGACAGTGTCACTCACAAATACCTTGCGAAAATGAGAAGTATGGCTTGTGATGAGACCCCCTTTCTCTCAATTGTGTAACTGAGAGCCATTACCCTGAATTGGTGACCAGATGATGGTAATTTCATACCGCTAGATACTCATTATCATGATAGGCCAGCTTGTGATGAGACCTCCTATCCTCCAACTAACCCCCTAAGCATTCATTATCTTGTATTCTTGTGGGTCCCCTTTTCTTACAGAGAAGTGTTTGATTGCTTTCTTGGGGAATCCCTAGGCGAAGCATCTGGAAGGTTTATATATAGGATTTTATGTTTTTATACAACAATAATCCCTCTGTTCCTTCATCCCCTTCTTCCCATAGAATGAGGGACAACCCTTTCTTGGGTCAATACACCCTAAAATCCAAAGAGACAAGGAAACAAGGGGTTTTAGGTGATGGAAAGTGGTAAGTATGACTGGGAATGACATGATGGTTCTTTAAGGGAGTTCTTAGTAGCAAACCCATTCTTCAGGAAGACCACTTACTAGGGCACAATGTTAACCAACAAGGTGAAATGGGTAAAAAGGAATAATGCCCAAGCATATGTCATGAAATCTACAACAGTATAAGATACAACATACTCAAAATGCGTCAAATATTGAAATGACACTCACCATAATACCTGACTTGTACCTCATGGAGCAAAGCTCAATGCCTCTTGGAAGCTAGCTGGTGTGGTGGATGCTATCTGAAAATATTGACCTCTGTGGTGGTGAGAAGGTTCTCCATCTGTGCAAGTGGATACTGTTGGTCATGTAGTCTCTTGACACTCCATATCTGCAACCTGAGGGCCTCGATACATAATATCCTTAGTTATCCCAAAAAATGGGGATAACATGGTTTCTACTAAATATACTACATGAAGTCATTGGTCAACATATAGTTTCCCAATGTCACATCCAATCCCCTGATCCTATGATTAAAAGTCAAGTTGTACCCATCTGCTACTACTACGTTGAACCCCTCAAATTCCTTTGTCGAAATGTGTCTCATGGCGACTAGTGTGACATCAATGAAGTTGTGGGTGGCCCCACCATCGATCAAGGTTGTAACTCTCTACCCTTGCAAAAGGTCTTTGATACTGAATGTATAATATTTGGGGACTCTTGAAAGTGTTTCAATGGTCACTCTTTTGACACCCTCCTGCAATGACGTCTGCTCTATAATCTCCAGGTGTGGTGGCTCATCACTAGTCTATTCACTGTCCTGTATGTGATTTTTATCATCCTCACCATCAACTTCCTCGTCAGAATGTACCTCAATATAATGGACCTTACCTTTTCCCATACATCGAGGACCTGAATCCCAAGGCTCTCTGCAACTATAGCAGAGCTTCTTTCTCCTCAACTCTCTCTGAGTCTCCTCATCCATCCTATCCTTCCCTGTCCATGTCATCTGAGGATGTTTCGTCTCCTAAGCCTTCTATGGAATGAAAGGTTTTGTGGGTACCTTCTTGGAAACTATGTCCGCCATATCCTAGGTCCTCATGATGGTGTCTTGTAGTGTGGATGAACTGAAGGCCTTCATCCAACCTCTCAAGGGCTTCACTAACCCCTTAGTGAACAAAATCACCAACCTCTGCTCAAAAATATCAGTCACCATAACTGCAATACTCTGGAACTCCGTGATGTATGATTTTGGTGTACTTGTTTATCTCAACTGTGCCAAATCCATGAAGTGGATCTCAGGGTCCTTTTTATCTAACCTGTCCATTAGCCTCTGGGTGAAATCCAGATATGATGTGATGCTAGCATGCCCTAATGTCACTAGCCCATGGTACCACCACTCATGATCTTCTCCCTCCAAGTGTAGGGTGGAAAATTTAATTATATATGCCTCTTTCATTAGATTAAGATGGAAGTAAGTATCCAACTTATGTACCCATGCTTTAGATGTGCTTCTAGCAGATTCGTCAAAAGGTGGGATTGCCAACTTCCCCACCTTTCACAAAAGATCAAAGTTATGCTCGCTCTATGCTATCCTAGGCATGTTCCTCATCTTGAGGTTGAAAAAGTCATGGTAAGATATGGCTTCTTGGATATCCTGCCCTAATGCCAGATATTCTCTAAAGTAGGAGGTCATCTCGTAAGCCTGAACCCGCTACTCCTGTAGGCTACTTCTCAAGGAATGGTGAAAATAATGGCTTTCTGTCTATATGTAACTCTGTGTTGGACTATGGGTATTTCTACCCTCTGCATGAACTCTACTTCCTCCTTGGATTCCTTGCATATGTATCATGTCACCCCCATGGGATCCATTCATCTTGGTCTATCCTCATTGGTCCACCATCTGCATGAGGACCTCAATGGTCTGTTGCTGGTTCCTAATCATCTTTATATGTCTCTGGTTCACATCCTAATGAATCCTGTTCATATGATTCAATAGCCTAATCACTAGAACCTCTGTAGGATCTCAGTTGCCTCCCATATTTCCTTCTGACTCTAGTGACTCTGGGAAGGGTTGTCCTCCACACCCACTTCTTCTAGGCATAAATACAATAACAGATTGGAAATATCATGAGCTCTGATACCACTATAATATCCCTAACAAATATATGCTAGGGTATTAATGGTTTTACTGTCCACTTTATGTGTTTTTCCAAACACTTGGCATTACAATGTTTTATGATGGATGACAACTTTTAACAAATAGTTTGCATGTGTTTTAACAATAGATATTTTTTCAAACATATTGCATGCATATAGAATAATCATGGAATAGATGAGACAACATAGACATTTTAGTATGGATGGAAACCTAATTACAACAACAATACAAAACTTCCGCTAACGCAACTGCAACAACACACAATAAAAAAATGTAACTTGGAAATGATGCCACAACCTCTCCTACTAGTTGAACTTTCTGTAGAAACTCTATGTCAAGATGAATCGACCCCTCCAATTCTCTCACAACTTTCCTAGCCTCATAGGTCCGTTAAGAGAGAGGCTCAACCCTCCTCAAAGTTCCCCAATGACTTCCTAAACCCCTTGACCTACAGATAAATGGGATACAACTCCCTTAGATGGATCCACAACCTCCATGGATACCCACTAGACCTCACGACCTTGTCTAGATATCCCCACAAACCTCGTGGTTCTACTGATGAGTGGATCGAGCCCTCTAAAAAAACCCACTGACCTCCACAAATGGGCACGCAACCCTCTTCTCTCACCCACAGTCTCCCCTACCATCATGGTCATACAACATGGAGGGAATCTTCCCTCAAGGAGAACCTCAATGTGCCTGCAAAGGATCTCGAGCCCTGTAGTAAGATCTCATGACTTCTCCTCCTCAAGCAACCTTGCAAAAAAATTAATCGACACTCAAGAAAGTCATTGATCTCCCAAACAAATCGTTGCACCCAAAAGATTGAAGACAACCTGGAATAAGATGAATCTCTAATGGAAATCCTGGATGGATCTCCCTCTTGTTTAGCTAGGGTGGATGTAGCACCACCGAAACCAAACCCATAGTGGAAGGATTTTGTCAAAACCCCAATGAAAACTTGGCTCTCAAGAGAACTCCAAATAAGAGAACAAATCGTGATACCAAAGTGAAGTGCTACCCCTCCTTTTATTCTTCTTCCAAGCCTTCTAGATCTTTCCCCCCTTTTGACCAAATAAAAAATGACCATTATTTCTCTTCTAATTTTTACTTAAACATTAAAATTCACTTTTAATGTTTAAGTATTTAATAATATATCTTTTTACTTAATGTCACTTTAGAACATAACATCTTAGCTAAGTGACATTAAATAAACCCCTTTGACTCCCCTTTATTCACTGACTATAGCCTATGAGATTCGTATAGGCTACTAAGTCGTTCTCTGCCTCAATCATGTAGAAGGGTACATCACATTATCTAACTATATTTTGGTTTCGTTTGTGTAGATTAAGACCAAACAAATGAAATCACAATTTTATTTATTTATTATTTATTATTTTTATTTTTTTATTTTTTTTTTCTGCATAAAAAAAATCTGTAATTTCATTTCATATGAAAAAAAATTACATATAGAAGATACTTGAGCATTCTAAATTATAACCTCCTCCTAGGCTCAACAATATGACACAAAATGTCTCTTACAATTTTTTTTTCAAGCTATCATATTACAATGCCATTTCTCTTGCAAAAATAGATATCTATAGGGGTTATCAAAAATATAAGTCTATTGATCACTAGGGACACAAAAAAATAGAGTTTGCATAGTCTAATTTATATATCCAACAACATAAAGATTGAGTTATCAAAAGAGAATAACACCAGGTTCTTCTTATAAAAAGAAATCCCGTGGAATTTTTATGTGATACCAACCCTCTCCTCCACAACCAACCATGTACTTATGTCAAGACCAATGCCATTTTTGATATGCCATCAACCAACATATTCCTATCCCTAAAGATACGTTCCTATGAAATATGAGAAAAACATGTTTGAATACCCTTTGAAACCTCATTGAAAAGTGGTAGTAAAATAATTTTGTTGAGTGCAAACTTTTTCCTCATCCATTTTATTACTAATATCGAGTTTGCAAAGAGTTGTAAGAGTGTTACTCCATGTTCTAGGGCCATACTTAATACAATTTTTTAAGCCATGGGTTCCAAAATGTTGATGGAGCCAAAGCCCAACCTAGATTTAAACTTCAATATATGATCATTTGAGAGATGTATAACCACTCCTGCACCTCCTCTGGGAGGATCCCTTTGAGAGACTCCATAAACTTAAACCCATGGCCTGCTTATATCAATATTTTCCACCATAATCTGTCTCGGTGCCTTGTTTCACCACCTCTAAGAGAAAGCACCAATACTATTTATATATCCAGTTTTGTATATCTAGCCAACCATATTTGCTAGGATACAAATAATGGAAGTGATCTACAGTTCTTTGTAACATCATCTGCACACCAATTTTTTAGTCCCTCATCTATTGAATCCCCAAGACAAACAATTTTAAAACCTGTAAGTCCTCCATGTTCCAGTGAAACCAAGTTTAGCAAAAGAGTAAGACATAATTAGGTGGTAATTTGTTTCCTCACTTTCTTACATAAAAATCACCAACTAGGGATGGATGTGTTTCTTTTTTGTAGCATATCCCATGTTAGAATTTTATTGTTTCATAGGAGCCACAAGAAAAATAATAACTTGGATGGACATTTGAATTTCCATACCTTTTGTCCACCACCATTGTGGATGATATTGATTTCCTACTAAGACCTTATAGCCTACCTTTGGAGTATAATCTCCGGTTAGATTCAAAGACTAGAACAACATATCTTTTTTGTCTCTCAAAAATTGATCTAAGACATCCCATTTATCTTTCCCAAATGTAACTGGACCTTTGTCCCTGAGACCAAGATCCTTCCAATTGAGCCATTCTTGGAGCCAAATGGTGGTTCTGTTAAAGCTAGCAGTCTAGGATAAAGTAAAGAAACCTCTATATCAACATATTTCTTCTTCTCTCAACACTTGATGTAGTAAATAAACCTCTATATCAACATATATTCTTCTTCCCTCAACACTTGATGTAGTACATCCTAGTGAGACGTTTTCCAAGTATTTGTACCTTCTTCCCTACGTACCTTCCCTACAACCAAGTTTCCTATGCAACATTTTCCAACTATTTGCACCTACGACCACATTTCCTATGTAATACATCCCATTGATATCTTTTGATATATTTTCCAAGTATTTGTACCTTCTTCCTTACTACCAAGTTCCCTCCAGCTAAGAATCAAGTATTTGGACCTTCCCTATGACCAATTTCCATATGTAACCTTTTCCAAGTATTTGCACCTACAACCAAATTTCCTATGTAATACATCCCACTGATATCTTTTGATATCTTTTCCAAGTATTTTCACCTTCTTACCTACGACCAAGTTCCCTCTAGCTAAGATTCAAGTATTTGGACCTTCCCTATCACCAAGTTCCCTATGTAACATTTTCCAAGTATTTTCACCTACGACCAAATTTCCTATGTAATACATCCCATTAATATCTTTTGATATCTTTTCCAAGTATTTTCACTTTCTTTCCTATGACCAAGTTCCCTCCCACTAAAAATCAAGTATTTGGACCTTCCCTAGGACCAAGTTCCCTATGTAACCTTTTCCAAGTATTTGGACCTACTATCAGATTTCATATGTAATACATCCCACTGATATCTTTTCCAAGTATTTGCACCTTATTCCCTACGACCAAGCTCCCTCTAGCTAAGCCATTCTTAGTGCAAAATTGTGGTTCTATTCCAATACCATCATGATAGAGATGCATTATATATCATCGATGAAAATAAATATAAGAAAACACCATTTGTGGGAATCGAACCCACGATCACGTGGTTAAAATCCACGCGCTCTACCAGTTGAGCTAAGACGACAATCACATGTACAACGCCACTGTTGGAACTCCAAAGCATTTGATAAAATATCATCTAACCAACTTCAATCCATCTTTTTCAAAGGACGACCTTAGTTAGATTTGACCATTTTGCTTATTCGGAACGAAGCATCCATAACCCTAATAAGAAGAACTTGTAACTGTTCAAAATAAATAAATAAGAAGAACTTGTAACTGTTCAAAATAAATAAATAATGGTTAGTCATTTCAATAAACGATTCCAAATTTTTAAACCTTTGAATCCAATGTCTATATTTTGTATTTGTTTCTATTAACTGCAAATGGAAAACCATGATTTGAAAGTATTTACAACCTCAGAGCCAAGTTATTTTAAAAAAAATGAAAAATTATAATATTTCATAGAAATTTGACCGTTGATATATATTGAGAAAATAAATGTTTGTTACTTTTGAATTTCACCGAAATGAACAACAACAAGTGCCTATTCGTTTCGCATATCACATGGTGAACAAAATTTACAACATCATCTGTCTATTTGTTTCATTGGTTTGTTTCCTTTGGTTGTGGCGTCGTGTATGTCATAAATCTATGGAGTCCCACACAATGCTCAGTGGTTTCTTGGGTTGTGAAGACGTCTATAAATAAATTTTTCTTGATTTTGTAGTTCTATTTTTCTTGATTTTGCTTTTTGGTTTAGAACACGATCACAAATTCTCACAATGAAATCTTCAAAGCGATCACTGCAAATTCATTGATGCTATTTAATAATGCATTGATGCTATTTAATAATACATGCCAATTTATTTTGACGTGTTCTAAACTTTCTATTTTTTTTTAATATTTTTCAATTAATTTTAGCTTGAAAATATTGAAATGAAAAATTTGAGTGGTTGGGATTGTAGAATCCAAGTATTCCAAAATTATTTCAAACCCTTAATGTATTTATACATTCAAAAAACAATAAATAAATAATAATAATAGTAATGTAATAAATATCTCAATTGTACCTAGGTGGGGGAAAACACCCCTCAACACAAACCACTAAGGCTAAACCCAATTGACATTCTAACCTTACAACTCTTGACTTTTGCTTCTCATTTAATACTAATCCCCTCTTTATTCTAAGATTAAATATGAAACAAGTTGATTTATGGGCTTTGTTTCTCAAGATATCATATTTCATAATGAATTTTCCTACTTTGGTTGTGGTGAACTAAGACTTGGTGCCCACTCCTCATTTAATGAAGACATTGCATCATGTTTGTCATCAAATTAAATATAAAGCTCCTTATTACTCCCTGCCTAGGTAGGGACTATAGCAATGAGTTTGGTGTTGATCCACTATTAGTTCTATGTTTGACTAATTTTTTTTCGTGATTTGCAATTTGGAACTTAGGTAAATTTGTTATTGAGATTAAACTAAATAAATAAAATTTATTTTTCTATCATGTTATTGGCTTTCAACTTGAAAGAGTTATTTCCATTGTGGCGATGAGCATTAATATTTTTTGATCTGATTTAGATTAGATTTGATCTCCTCACTTGAGAACCCTGACTGCTTATTAATTAATATTCCACAGAGTATTCATTATCATCTTTTCAACCCTGCCATCTTGTTAGCCTTGCTAATTTTCTCACTGCCTTTGCCTTGTTCAAGAAGCTCACCACCTTCTTCGACGACATTGCACCACCGCCATCGCCTTCTTCCACTTCACTGCACCACCTTCAACCTAAGTACACCGTTTTATTCTAATAGACATTGATCCTCTCAAAATACATATCACAACTTATGGAATCAATCTCATGCTCATCACATATTGTTTTCTAGAACGTTGACTCTTATCTGGTTCCTACACTACCCACTTTAGATGTGTTGATTCCTACACTTACCACCTTAGATGTGCAATATCTCTATCATTCTCCTCACAACAAACAACTTCCTCTGATTTATGAAGAATAAGGTCATCTGTCCTCATGAAGCCTCCATTTTTTGAAGAATAAGATCTTTCATCCTTAGATAGTACAAAAAACTCGTTGGGTGTTCCAAACCACCTAAAATGTGCATATTATATATGTGTGTGTGGTCGATCTCACTCTACACAAGGTCATTGCAACAATAGGGAGACCCATAGAATGATCCACAACAACATGGAGACCCCAAATGATTCATTTGGCAAGGAAAATAACACCGTTCAGTCTAGTTGGTGAGGATGAGAGCACCAAATACCAACTAAGCCAATTGTAGGTGTGTGATTTTAATTCGTTGAACCTTATACAAATCGATGTAGACCTTGTTTGTTGTGCTTACTATTAATACACAGATCAATTGCTTATTTAAAGTAGAGAAGGTGGTAGGAAATATGATTTAAGTATATTATAATCAATAACTTAGATATAACAATGATGTGGGATCTATGTAATCTTTGGCATACAATTGCTAATGCATGTCCCTATAATGACATGTTAATATTTTATCTGATTCATATAATACATAGTCTCTCTTTTATATTCAAAGAAGTGTGATGGTTGCAGGAAAAATGCATGAGGAAAAATGTCAGTTTTTTCCATGGACATATATGTAATACTATATTCGTAAATATGAATAAAAAATAATTTTTTAAGATAAATGATGGTTGAATCTTTTGGGACATCTACATATATATGTAACACTATCATTTTATCGATAAAAACTACTTTGTTAAAATAAATGATGAACAATAGAGAGGGCGATGACTTCCCTCGCTATGCTACTTATAGTAGAAATAACAAAGAGACCTACATCTCCAACCGTTCCCAGCTGACACACTGTTCTATCACAGTAACCACAACCACTAGCATGCCAAGATTGTCAAATCCCATATAATCGACCAACATGATTCACCTTTAACAACACTCTCAAACCTTAAAAAAAAAGTAGTTACGAGAACTCTTGTAGAAAACAAATATAATAGATTGAGAATAAATAAATAAATAAATAAATAAATAAATAAAACAAAGGGATTCTAGCCTCGATCTATTGAGACAATGCCAAGTCGAAACCCTACCACATTGGAGAAGCCTAGCGGACTTTAGAAGGGAATTTGATAGTGAGAAACCTATACGCACACCTAAGAGCTGAGCGATCCAGAAAAGACTACCAAAACAACTAACCAAATAGATAGGGAAGAAAACAATTCATGTCATATTGGCATAAACAAGACTTACAAAAACAAATTTCAAGAAGAGAACACACGAGCATAGACAAAAATTGTGAAGACAAATTTCAAGAAGAGAATACACGAGCATAGAAAAGACTTACATTTACATAGATAGTTAGGGAAGAGAACACATACATTCATGGAAATGACAGATGGTCATCGAATCCCATGCGGATTATAGATGAAAAATCTCATAGAAAACCTAAAGATGAAGTCTCCAATAGAAAGAGCGATCCATGTCTCTATTTTAACACGACCAATCAATTTCTCTCACATTAGCACCAACCAAATATGTCCCGAACACAATATATTTTTATAATCCTTGGTACACAAAGCACAATTAATTATACGAGATCAAATTCCTTTGCTTTTACAATTACATATTTTCATCGTGCAATGGTTTTCATATACTTTTATGGTGTAATTGTTTCATGGCATTCAATGAAACGTTACAAGTTTAGCTTAGTGAAAATTAAAGATCAAGATTAAGCAATCTTGTATTATCATGGTGTAATTATTTTATGGTATCACCGAAAAAGTAATAAATTTAGTTAAGTCTAAGTCTTTTTGTCCAAGGTTCACCAAATTTTAAGTCAAACTAAATCATGGCAGGCAGGGAAAAATTGAAATGATCAGATTCTAAATAAAACTAAATCAGAGTCATATCAGTCTATAACAAATGCAAATGTTAACATGTTTCCTATATCTTAAAAAGATAATTGGTATGACTCAATTTCGAACCAACATATGTACAGTAAATCCATAATATTAAATTGCAATATTTATAAATAACTTGAACATGATCTGTATAAATAGCCCCAATAAAAAATGGTTTTATATATTCAAAACAAAGCCAAGTCTTGTATTTTTTTTATGAATAATGTGAACTTGATTCGTATACATGACCCTTATAATTTTTATGATACATATTTTTTTTGTTGTTACACCTACCCATCCTAGATTCTTTAGCGGTTGATTCCCGCATCAATTAATACAAATCTTCCTTCTTTTGTAAGACAAGATTGTAATGAGATAAACAACCGACATTTTGCGCCCAATATATTCTCTCACACTAGCCGCCATAAATCCAAACACCATTAGAACAAAGAGTTAATGTAATGAAGAAGAACTGGAAGGCTCCAAATTCTGTTGAAATGTGTAAATAAGAGATTCAATATGACATGCAAGAGTTGAGTCTATATTGAGTAAAGTAAATAGTATTATTACATTTCCTTATTAATTAGGTTAGGGGTCAGTTGTTCTTCTATTGACAACACCTCGTGAAGTTGAGTTTCTAATTAAGTATGTTTTTCTATATTTGTTCAGTAATATTACAAATGAGTCCTCCAACTCAACTATCCTGACATCTAACTGCGCATGCTTTTCTCTATTTGTCTAGTAAAATTACAAAGGAATAATCCAAATCAACTATCCCCACTTTAGAAAAGCTAACTTGATTTTACCTAATAACATACCTCCATCATCGATGGATGGAACCTCTAAGCCAAGTAAGTCAACCCAGGTCTCGGGGTGTGGATTGGAAATGATTAAGAGGTTGAAAATCTCAGAAGTGGGTTTTTGGCCTTTATTATAGGACTTTATGACCTTATGGCCTTTTTCTCTGGGATTTGAACTCTACAATATTAAGGGTGAAAGGGTCAATCTCCAAGTGGACATACCTTATAAAAAATAATAAAGCTCCATAACAAAATGTAGGTTGAACAAATGGTAAAGTGTGAATTATTGTGTCAATTGTGTTCCACATAAGTAAACTCCGTGCACACATACAAAAAAATATGCAGAAAATAGTGTGTCAATCTTGTTTTAGTGAAGACAAACATATGTAAATATTTAACTTGCCGTTTTATCTTCAAAATTGTAAAAATTATCTTCAAACTTGTGTTCCACATTAATAAACTTCACGCACACATACAACAAAGCTCTGCATAAAACAATGTGTCAGTATCGTTTTAGTGAAGACAAACATATGTAATTATTTAACTTGTCGTTTTATCTTCAAAATTGTAAAAACTATCTTCAAACTTGTGTTTTGCTTTAATAAACTCCACGCATGCATACAACACAACTTTGTAGAAAATAGTGTGTTAGTCTCGTTTTAGTGAAGAAAAATGTATTTAATTATTTTAAAACTTGCTATATTATCTCAAACGAATCAAATGTCGGGGACATCACCACTACAGTGGCACTTGTTTTACCATGCCTTGTTTTCAAGATAACACATTTTATCATGTGGCTTCTTACTTTTATTATTATAATATTTCATCGTTCTAGTTAGTAACTACTATGACAAGTCAAGAATGTACACATGCTCTAGTTTAAATAATATATTTCCATTATTTTATTTCTTTACTTGTATTTGTATATTCACTTAACAAAGTTAAAATTCCTTCGTTATTTGCGACATTCATTCTTTAATATACCTTTTTTACCCTTTCAATATATTT
>JZKD02S1721358.1:149220-161979 GCA_000966675.3 Picea glauca
TATATATATATATATATATATATATATATATAAGTGCTATATTTTCTCAATCAATTTGAGTTAATAAAAACATAGCTACAACACTAGTTTCAATTGAAGGAATGAACACAACTAGCAAATGGAATTTTAGTGTTGTATAGATTCATTTAAATAATCAAAGTTTATATTCATTTAACTATCGATTTTGTTCACTGGAATTTTTAACCAAGTATTGAAACTAGTTAATAAACAACAATTGAAGGGGCATGGGCTCGACCTATATGTAATTGCAGAGTATGTTATTTGGCATATTTTATAGTTTTGTTCAAGTTCGATTTGATGCAAAGAATTTCACTTGAAGAGATTGATAATCATTAAATTTTGCGACACAATGAGTAGAGAAAGCTCATAAAACCAATCTTAGAAACATATTCAATTGTGTTGTAGAGAAGTTGCACTCATAATTGCATTGATCATAGAATCCTTGAAGGTCAATTATGAAACTAGAGCACTTAACATCACAAAAATTTAGAAACCTAATTGTCCTTTTGTTGCTAACTAGTTTTTGTGTGCATGTTACACTAGACAGTAGTGGGCCATTCGAAGAAAAAAGAACTTTGCACATGGAGAGAAACAAAGATCAAAAAATATTTTCACAAGATATTTGTGTTAGTGAAGTGAGTGGGTTGTAAGTCCCTCGTTTATGGATCAACTTTGCCTTTCAAAGAGTGAAACGATTGAAGTGGTAGTTATTTTAGTGATTCAACAAAAAAGATAATGAACTATTTATTTCAAGTGAAAGATGTTGTAGTTAATTCAATGTCAATATTGACAATAACACATTGTTCAATTTGGGTTTTGGAACAATTGAAGTAGTACTTATGATAGTCAATGATTGAAAATAATAATGACATATTCAATTCAGGTGAAATATATGTAGTATTTTAAATCTCAATATTGTCAATAACAAATTGTTCAATTTGAGTAGTGGAATGACTAAAACTTGGAATTTATCATAGTCATTCATCGAAAAATATACTCAACTATTCAATTCATGGGAAATTTATTGTAGTCAATTCAATGTCAAGATTGTTGATAATAAATTGTTCAGTTCCAATAGTGGATCAATGGATGTGTAATTTATAGTAGTCATTCATGAAAACAACTTTGTCCATAAACGTGAACATATGTTTTATCTTATGTTCCTTTAACGTGTATAACTCTGGACATGGAATCAATGCTTGTTATAACTAGAAGTTAAAATATCAATGTTATAGGACTATTTTTAATTTTTGAATTCTGTTTTTTTGCAGTTTTGAATTGCAGGTACGAAGTGATCTATCTTAAAGCGATGGCTTAGAGTCCATAATTTTGGAGTTAAATGTCTTAGTTTTTGTTATCATCCTAAAATGGATGTGGAACCTATGTATTTGACGGTGTAACTATTCAGACTTTGATTATATATATATTTGATATTTTTGGAATTTAAAATATCAATTTATTGTCTCATATTTGATTTCTCTTATATTGTTAAATATGATACTGTTAATTAATGTTAATTTCTCAAAATATCAATTTATTGTCTCAAATTTATTAAGCTAGCCATATAACATAAATATGGTTTTTATATTATAACTTCTATCTGTATAGGACATTAATTTTGTGTTTATAACTTTTGTCTTTAAAAAGTGGCAAAGTTGTTAATTTTGAACTAATGTTTTGTATATTCTCCTTTTTACAATGCATTAAATTAAGCATCAAACTCTTAAATACTTTTCTATGTATTAATTTAAATGCTTCCTTTTATGTTCACTGTGGATTGTTCAAAAACACATGATACAATTCAACATATTTCATTGTGGACCATTCTTGGGCATATGGGGACTGATAAAATTCAACATATTTCATTGTGGATTAATAAAATTCAACATAAAGATGAACTCTTGGGTCTATCCTACTATGTATTAATTTAAATGCTTCCTTTTATGTTCACTGTGGACTGTTCAAAAACATAGATAAAATTCAACATATTTCATTGTGAACTGTTCTTGGGCCTATGGGGACTGATAAAATCAACATAAAGCTGAACTCTTGGGCCTATACTACTATGTATTAATTTAAATGCTTTCTTTAATGTTCACTATGGACTATTCAAAAACACATGATAAAATTCAACATATTTCATTGTGGAATGTTCTTGGGCTTATGGGGACTAATAAAATTCAACATATTTCATTGTGGACTGATAAAATTCAACATAAAGATGAACTCTTGGGTCTATCCTACTATGTATTAATTTAAATGCTTCCTTTTATGTTCACTATGGAATGTTCAAAAACACAGATAAAATTCAACATATTTCATTGTGGACTGTTCTTGGGCCTATGGGGATTGATAAAATTCAACATATTTCATTGTGGACTGATAAAATTCAACATAAAGCTGAACTCTTGGGCCTATACTACTATGTATTAGTTTAAATGTTTTATTTTATGTTCACCGTGGACTGTTAAAAAACACATGATAAAATTCAACATATTTCATTGTGGATTGTTCTTTGGCCTATGAGGACTGATAAAATTCAACATATTTCATTGTGGACTGATAAAATTGAACATAAAGCTGAACTCTTGGGCCTATGGGGATTATTATTACTCCTTTTCTACTTTTCCATAAAAAAATTGATGGTTGTGGGAGATTCCAAGGTCACTATCGATTGGATAAATTTCAAATCCAATCTGAACTTGATATATCTCAACAACTGGAAAGACAAGATCAAAAGCTTAAATAATAGATTTGAATCTATCAAATTTATGCATGTACATAGACATTTCAACAAAGTAGTAGACAAGATCATAATCTTAAATAATAGATTTGAGTCTATCAAATTTATGTACGTACATAGAAAGTTCAACAAAGTAGCATAAAACCTCTCCAAAAAGGCACTCAAAGGAAATTTTGGTTGGCTTTTTTATGAAGAAATTGTGTAACAACCCTAGTAGAATATAAAGTTAGGGATTATTAAGTAAAAGATTTATTAGGTAATTAATTTTTCCTACCATGTTAATAACTAAACAAAGATTGGTCTAATGATATTAATTAAGTATTTATTAATTAATTAAAGGTTATAATTTTGATTAATTAATTAATTAATTAATTAACTACCTATTACATTCAATAACATGGGTATTAAATTTAAAAGATTAATAAGTTATATCGTTTAAATTAAAAAGGTTACGTACACGGAAATGGATAAGATATTAATTACGAAAGGATAAAATAATAAATGAAAGGATAAGGGGCATTAACTATGTGTAGGTAAGGAAGTAAATGGGGGGAAAGGGCGGTGAAGGAGGCATATGAGCAGGGAGATTACAAAGGAAGGGGATCATTATTTTTTTTACGGGGAAATTTTCTTTTGGGTGTTCTCTTGGATTTGCAGAGAGGAGAGTTTGAGCTCTGTAGTCGGGAGGATTAGTACAGGGGGCACCGGTTTGCTGGGGGTTTTGGGCATGGGGGCCATGATTCCTTTCAGTTTCCTGGGGCTAGGGAGACGAACAGGATGCTTCTAGTTGGCTCGGAGGATAGTAGGTTTGGGCAGTGTTGGTCAGTGCATTAGGTAGCAAGAAGGCAACAACAAGGCAACAGGGCAACAGGGAAGGGACAATCATATCGACAGAAATTAGCATCAGAAGAAGGTAATTTGTTTGTGAAATGGATAAGTTATTTTTATGCTATAGTTAAATATTAAATGTTAAATTTTGCTGAAATTTTATATGCTTATTCGAAGTTAATGAATTATTTACGCACTTAGAAATTCTATGTTAGAAATGTTATGCATAATTGTAAGGATTTTACTAGGCTTGTTGATTTTTTTTATTGGCTACTACACATGGTATCAGAGCTTTTGTTTGAAATCTGGGCCTAAGGGCCAAAACTCCAAGCTCTAACTCCAACTACACCTAACCTGCAAACCAAACACAAAAATTTTAACACAAATATAAAAATAAATGCAATACGAATTGAAAATGTAAAAAACAAATTTACCAAAGTAAAACAAGCAACTAGGCTGTTACAATTATGCACCAGCTTTGCTTCAAAAGAATTCAATACATATATGAAACTTCCATAAGCTACAGTCTATTTAGTCTATATGCACCATCCACTCTTTTATACTTGTCATAGTCATATGGTGGCCTCTTTTCATACTAGAAACTGAGACTGAGGTCACAAACCTTTTGTACTACAAATTTAGTATTTTATGCTAATGACAAATGTAATTCAAGCCTCTTTTCCTACCAATAAAACACATGCATCACTTAAATATCATCAACGTACCAACACAAGGAGTAAATGATCACATCACATTGTGATATCCATCACAATTGGAACATTATTTAAGAAGCACCCAAACTGGAGATAAATCAAACCAACACATTCATTATAATCACGATTTACACATACCTCGTCAATTTTAGAGTCATGGCACAGAGAGAATTGACCATTTGAATCACCTTGGGAGCCATTGCGTTTCAACAATTTGAGGGCCTTTTGACACTGCTCTATAGCTTCTTCCAGAGCTTGTCTCTGTGCAAGTGTCTGGTCTTGTTCACTCTCCATATTTGTCTCTCAAGAGCAAGTCCCAAGCAATCGATTTATTTGATTGAATCAGTATTCTCGCATGATCTCGTAAACCCACTTTGTTTTGGGAATTAATAGAAGAAAATAGAGCACCATCAAACCATCTAACCCTGTAATGTGTTTAAGGAAGGGAATTGATGTATTTGAAAAACATGAGTTATAATTCTTTTGTGGGTTTTGCACGTTGGAAAGGTGCGAGCATTGCTTTACCTCCAAAAGTGGCGGATTTTGGAAAAATAATGTAATTTAAAAAAAAAATGCATTTTTTTTTTCAGAAAAAGAGAGCCAGGGCTCATAAACAACATCAATAAAAGAAATTAAAAATGAAAATTTTATTGCTTGCCGTTTTTTTTTTGGGCCATTTTTTTGTTGAGTTATTCCGGAGTCCAATTTTTTTTCAGCATGGGAAAGAACAACACGGTTGGTTCATTAATGAGGTCATGGCAGGAGTATCAAAGGGATGAGGCCAGGAGCAAAGTCCCAACAAATTTAGCAGAATATATACCCCTCAGGTCTAACGTCTAAGTCGAAGGAAGTTTTCTCTTTCCGCGCCTGGGCAAGCATTTATTAAACGTAGATTAACCAAAAAAAAAATATTTTGTAGACTCCAATACGTCAAAAATGTATTCCATACAACTCTGTCAGATTAAAAAATAGGCATGGCCTCGTAACAAACTTGGACATAATAAAGCAAAAATAATTTAAAAAGACCAGAATTTTGAAGGTTTATTAAAAGAAGACAGGTTTACCTATGTGGTCTTGCCACTGCTAGTCTCTCCGACCAAAATCAAAGTCTGAGATTTATCAAGCATGTCAAGGAAGTCATGGCGCTGCTGCCACATGGGTAGATTTTTTTCTTTTATCGAGGATTTCATAGTACCTGGCGGAATACATGCGCTTGCTCCAGGGATTCATAGCAGTAGCAATTCCGTCGACGTTCATCTTGTTGGAAGCATCAACGTCTTTGCTTACCACATCAAATAGGCTCACTTTATTCTTTCTCTTAGAAGAGCCCATCGAACACTTACCTATTTATTCCAACACAATTTGATACCAAAAACAACCCTGTCACATAAATCAACATCAATAATTAATGGAATATCTAGGCTTATTCAATCTGATACCCAAATTCTGGTTGCAACCTAGATTCTATACAATGCCAAACTCTATCTTCTGCTCTAAGTTTGATTATTATTGAGGAAACAATTTGATGTCCATTCGACCATTCATGCCCTGTTTGAACACTAGTTGATTCGTTTGAAATGGATGAGAATGCACCAGACAAAGATTTCAGTAAGGGTGAAGTCAATGGCAGCGATGGGGAAACCCCAACGTTCAATCAAGAGAAGAAGCATGCAGCAATGCTCAAACACCTCGTAGATCTGAACATCGCCTGTCTTCAACAATCCCAATCACGTAAATTTGAAACCCTATCTGCCCCCGTATTCGAATCGGTTGATTTATTCTTGAAAGGTTTCTCGGAGACCAAACAGAAAATCCAGAAACAGTTAGATAAATTTCATGAAGAAACAAGCCCTCAAGAGAAAATCCTCCTGAAATCGGGCTTAGAAACCCTAGCTTTAGATATCAATGGCCTTGAAAAGCTAGTTTCTATGAATTCATATTTCTTGCCCTCATATGAGGTACGCAACGCACAAAACGCCATTGCCAAGCTGAAGGAGCGGTTGGATAATTTGAATTCTCAGCTTCTACCCAAAAAGAAATTTACTTTCAAAAACAAGGTCACTAAAACGAATCCTGAAACCAATACCAACAAACACCAAGTTGAGTATCTGTAATGTCAGATGCACAAAATACAACAAGTACATATTGTATCTGTGAAAATATTACAAAAATTAAGGGGGCAAATGATTAATGAATAAGGGGGCTTGTTCTTGCACCACATAGCCCGAACGTAGTGCCCAACCATGGCCGAGGAGCTGCACAAACACAAAACGTAAAACACAGTGCTCTGAGATGGGCATTGAGCCTATCGAGAGGGACAAAGAAAAGTGGAGAGGCAGTAGAGGAAGGACGCGAAAGTGAAGGACGCATTTAGGGTTGGGAGAGATAGGTGTAGGGTTATTTTGGGAGGAAGCGGGCACGTAGGCTTCATGCATGCCCGATTTGATTTATTTTTATTTTTTTTTTACGTTTTTATTTATTTTAATTAATTATATATATATATATATATATTTTATTATTTATTTAAATTAACTTAATTTTTTTTTTTACTAAATTTAAATTTCAAAGCTTTAAAATCGTTAATTTTTTTATATTATTTAATAAAAAAAAAGTATATATATAATATAATATACATACATATATTAAATTTATTAATTATTAACAATAATATAATATACATACATATATTTAAATATAAGTAGAAAATTAGTTAAAGTAATTATCATTAATTTATTTAAATTAAAATGTTAGAGAGTCCATGGGTTTTGAACCCAAGACCCCACCAAGCAAAGCGTCTTAAGTAGAACACTAACGCCAACGCGCCCTCATAAGTCTTTACAAATAAATTATTTTACTTATTTAGATGAATGGTAACACTATCATGATTACAATGGTATTATTATTAGGAAGATACAGTATGAAGATTAAGACTAACTAGCTTATTACCTAACCTGGTGATCCAGAGCCAGCTAACCGAGTTGAATCATAATTAGTGAATGCACTAGAAATCAAAGCAAGGGCTTATTTAGCACTAGTAATCTTTGTATCCCGAAGTATAAACTTCGACTATCCAAGCGTCAGGTTCACGAGACCATACACACAATTCGTCGAGACGAGCGCCAAGTCCCTCCACTCCATTCCACCAGTCCAGTCAACATTAAATCTCAATGCGGCATTCGACAATGCCAACACTACACGCCAAGGAAAATCTCCCAAGTCAAGCATCGAAGGATATTTAGTTGTAAGCAAAAAGTTAAAAGGACTTAGACTAGGATAGGTGGGGAGGAGGCGACATATGCACTAGGAGGGCAAGCATAGGAATTGGCGAGTATGGTGCAAGGCTAGCGTAGCTACAAGGAAAGGGAACCAATAGTTTTTTTTCATAGGGGCAAAGAAATCAAGCTTAGACGCTTAATCATAATCCTAACCTAGCCAATCCCCTAAAGGAGTAATGTCTGTTTACAGACAAGTAAAGGAAACTTATGCCTAACCCTGTTTCTAGTTTGAGTAGCACCAATTTGAAACATCCTGGAACTCACCCTGACAACTTTGGTTGATGCAGGTCAAAGCATACAGGATGGCCAAGACTCGAGGGAATCAAGGCAGGGGAGCATCGTTGCAAGCACCACCAACACCGCCAGCGCCACCACCACCATCGCCTGAACTAGCCCTCATACTGCGCTCATTGGAAGGCATTAATGAGACTTTAAAGGGGCGACAACTGACAGGGACTGAAGTGGAACCCCCACCGTCTGGAACGGGTAATCCAGAAGTGTCAAGGGATTTGGAGGGAGGACCTCCACCCGAAGACATCACACGAGAATTGCAGAAGATCAAACTTCCGGAGTTTGCCGAGGGTCGCGCCAGTGAACGCACAGAAGCATGGTTGGAAGCCATGACAAGGTGTTTTTCCTTAAGGGACTATGCGTCCAACTCAAAGGCAAAGATCACAATTTTTTTGTTAAGAGATAGCGCCTTGAACTGGTCGGGCAACCTGGAAAGACAACTGCACCTTACCCCAGACACAATATCTTGGGAACATTTCGAGGAGAGGTTCTGAAGGAAATATCTACCAACATACTACGAGGAACAACAGGTAGGGGAATTTCATGCCTTAGTACAAGGAAACAAAACTGTAGAAGAATATGAGATCAGATTTATGGAACTGGTCAAATATGTTTCGTATATGGACAATGACCAACGATAGGCAGAGCGCTTCGTCTATGGATTGAACCCTAAGATAAGAGCTATGGTGCAGATGTGGAAACCATCTTCAGTAGCGGAAGCAGTGGAAAATGCGCGTTATGCAGAAGAACGCATGAACTTAATCGGGGGTACAAGACCGACATTTCCACATCGCCCTGGATTCGTAGGAAAGGCCCCAAGGACATTTCCTAGGGGAGGGGGCTCAAGGACATTGCCATATGGTAACAGAGTCATGCCAAGGACAATAGCTGCAGGTATCTCAATGGCAGCGAGTGCAACATCTCGTTCATCACCAGCGACGCAGACAGGTCCACGACCATCTCAGGGAACAACTAGTAGGGGCAGGGGTTCCAGGGGAAGGAACTCATTTCAGAGACAGTCACATAACAATGCATAGGTTCAATCTCATGTTACCTGTTGGGGGTGCGGAGGACCCCATTACTAGTGTGACTGCCCATAGTTACAATCAGGGTTTGTGCATAGAGAAGGAAAGACACCGATGGGGAGAGCAAGTAGCAGCCACCAGATTTACGCAGCGGTTAATAATCACCAGGCCGAACATCAATCCACGGTGGTGGAGTCATTAGGTATGCTAAATCATATCAATGTTAAGATTTTGTTTGATTCTGGTGTGACAGATAGTTTCATTTCACCATCTGCATTAGAAAAGAGTGGGTTGGAAGCCTACGAGCATGATGAATTTAAACAAGTCGAGATGTCTTTGGGAGAAAAACAAGCAGTAGGACCTAGTGTCGATAATTGTATAGTAGACCTGGGAGTGTGTACTACCAGATTAAAGGTATACGTCACTGCTCTCGGGGCATATGACCTAATCATTGGAATGGATTGGTTAGCAGCTCACCGAGCTTTGGTAGATTGTTTCGCAAAGAGGGTGCTTTGTGTTGACGATGAAGGAAGACCAGTAGAGATCCAAGGTGTACAGAGAAAAGTGTCGTTACGCTTTATATCAACTATGAAGGTGAAGTGATGCTTGAGGCAAGGGTGTCGACTTTATGTAGTGGAAGCAGTGAATGAAAGGAAGGGAACCTTATTGGATCAATACCCGGTATTGTTAGAATTTAAAGATGTTTTTCCGAACGAGTTACCAGGGTTACCTCCTGAGAGGGAGCTTGATTTTACTATTGAGCTAAAACCTTGTGTAGAACCAATCTCCAAGACTCCGTATCAGATGATAGTGCCAGAACTTTGTGAGTTGCAAATGTAGTTGAAAGAGTTACTGGACTTAGGGCTAATAAGGCCCAGTGTCTCACCCTGGGGCACACCAGTAATTTTTGTAAAGAAGAAGGATGGATCCTTATGACTTTGTATAGACTACAGGGACTTGAACCGTGCTACAGTGAAAAATAGGTACCCAATGCCACGAATAGATGACCTCTTCGATCAAATGAAAGGAGCAACGATATTCTCAAAGATTGATTTGCGATCAGGGTATCATCAGTTAAGGATTAAGGAAGGTGATATCCCAAAAACTTCCTTTCGAACTCGGTTCAGACATTACGAGTTTGTTGTAGTACCTTTCGGATTGACCAATGCGCCAATAGTATTCATGAGCCTCATGAACGATGTATTCCAGAAGTACTTAGACCTTTTTGTACAAGTCTTTTTAGATGACATCCTCATCTATTCCAAGAATGAAAGAGAACATGAGGAACACTTGCGAATAGTGTTGTCCTGCCTTAGAGATAACAAATTGTATGGGAAGCTGTCGAAGTGTTCCTTCTTCCAGAAAGAGATCCACTATTTAGGTCATATCATTTCCAGAGAAGGAATCTCTATGGACCCAGAAAAGGTAAAGGCCATTATGGAGTGGCCAGTGCTGAAAAATTCCCATGAAGTGAGAAGCTTCATGGGGCTAGCAGGTTATTACCAGAGATTTGTGGAAGGGTTCTCAAAAATAGCGAAACCCATCACCACCTTGCAGCACAAGGGGGTCAGGTATGAATGGACAGTAGAGTGTGATAGTGCATTCATTGAACTTAAGAGGTTACTAACAAGTGTGCCAATTCTATGAGTGCTGGATATGGAAAAGGACTTCACAGTTTGCACGGATGCCTCGAAGCAAGGGTTGGGGGCCGTGCTAATGCATGACGGAGGAGTGATAGCCTATGCGTTAAGGAAGTTGAAGAAGCACGAATATTTATACGCGACTCATGATTTAGAGTTGGCAGCTGTAATGCTAGCTCTGAAAATTTGGAGGCACTATCTTGTGGGGCGAAACTTTCAGCTCAAAACGGATCATCAAAGTTTAAAACATCTCTTCACTCAAAGAGATCTGAATGCCAGGAAAACACGATGGAGTGAGTTTATGAGTGAGTATGATTTTGGTATTTCGTACATCAAGGGAAAGGAAAATGTGGTCGCAGATGCCTTGAGTAGGAGATCATGTATCTTCTCCTTGGTAACCTTAAAGGTCAATCTGAGGGAACATGTGTTGACACAACTCCAACGAGACAATTGGTATTTAAAGGTTACTTCAAACCTCCAGAGCGGGAGGAAGTTAGATCCAAAGTATGAAGGATATAGTCTGGAAACATATGGACTATTAAGATATCGAGGAAGGATGTACATCCTTGATAATGGGGATATTCAAAGCATCATACTGAAGGAAGCCCATAGAGCACTTTATTGTGCGCATCCGAGTGTGAAGAAGATGTACGCAGATATGAGGAATCTCTTCTTCTGGGTAGGCATGAAGCACAATATAGTCCATTTCGTCACCAAATGCCTAGAGTGTCAACAAGTGAAAGTCAACCACCATCACCCGACAGGCCTCCTACAACCACATGATGTTCTTATGTCCAAATGGGAAGTCATCTCTATGGATTTTGTTGTGGGGTTGTCGCTCACATCTCATAGACACAATTCCATTCTTGTGATAGTGGATAAGTTAACCAAGAGTGCTTAATTCATTCTGGTTAGAGACACTTACAATGTCATTGATGTGGCACGTGTGTTTGTAAGCGAGGTTATCCGTTTGCAAGGGATACCTAAGAAGATCATTTCAGATAGCGACTCCAGATTCACTTCTAGGTTTTGGACAATTTTACAGTGAGCGTTGGGGACTCAGTTGAACTTAAGCACAACTTATCATCCTGAAACATATGGGCAGACAAAGAGAGTAAATCAAGTCATGGAAGACATGCTTAGGATGTACGTCATGGATAATCAAACCCATTGGGAGAAGTACCTACCTTTGGTAGAGTTTTCCTACAATAACAGTTATCATAGCTCCATCAGAATGCCACCCTACGAAGCTTTGTATGGGAGGCCATGCAGAATGCCATTGAGTTGGGATAGACTAGAAGATTGAGTAAAAATTGGGCCAGAATTGATTCAATAGATGGAGGAACAAGTGATTCAGATTAGGCAGAGACTAAAGGAAGCACATGATAGGCAGAAAATCTATGCGGATGCACATAGGACCGATGGAAGTTATGAAGTGGGAGACTACGTTTTCATTCATATTGTTGATACTGAGAGGTGGGTGAATCAGTATCAAGTACAATTTAAAAAACCTTTTCCAACTTATACTTAAACCATTAAATTATATCCAATGAGCAATGAACAATAGTATAAGAGTTACACCAATACACCACAATACACCATGCACAATATATGAGAAATAATCAATAGTGTTTATTCAAGGGAAGTAATGACTTCCAAAGGTAGCTACAGCTTCCAAATGTAAAGGGAGGGATAAACCTCCAAGAGGAAGATACAATCCTCCAATTTCAAGAGATATTTTAACTCTCTATCCTTGCCCCTTCCTTCCACCCAAGAATATATGAGAGATAATAAAACTTTATTCAATTCTGGTCTGTTCAGAAGACCCAACTTTTACAGCATGCCCCACGCTCAATATTTAACATATGATTTTGAAACTCACACAAAAGAAACCACAGTCCGTACTCTTTCCAATGGAAGTGGTCCCACTAAATTTGGAATATGTATGAAAAATTTATGACTGTTTTACCCAGGACACCTATTTTTTGACTAGTTTCAGGACTGGTCACAAACCCTATATTCAACAGACTGTATCTCTATAATTATAGCGAATAAAGAGCTGAAATTTTTACCAAAGGTACCTTGATATGTCTTGTCAATACCATAGCAATTTCACCATCTAAATCATTCTAGAAAAAAAGTTATAGAAAAAATGGTAAGATGACCTGAAAATAACATACCTTAGAACACATCACCAAAAGACTTCATCCTCCCTTGAAATCC
>JZKD02S1721358.1:167965-180253 GCA_000966675.3 Picea glauca
AGTAAATTGGTTACATGCATTAAAGGATCTATGTATACAATTTGGATAATTTGTAGGATTAAATTATAGTCATCCAAAGTATAGGTCAATTTAGGTTCCCTAGATACAATCTATATGTTCTTCCCTGAAATTGTAAATAAGGCTTGGTAAACTTTATTTAATTCATCAAAAATATAACTTTTCTTAATTGAATCCAGACCATAAAAGTAAACTAAACTGGGAATGATTCTAGAATCCTAGATATTCATAAATACATGTACTTTCAATGCAAAACATAAAATTCTGGAATGTACATGTGTCACTTGTTTAAAGAAATCGTAATGGTATTCCATCTTCAATTATTTGTTCATGATCGGCTTTGGACATTTTCCATTTTCTAACTTTTGTTTTTTTTTCTTGATTGAACTTCTATTAACTTTATGTGTGTTGCACATACCAAATAACTATATTGACAACTTATGACATCTGACTGGTAGTCTTGAAAGTGAACATGAGTATCAGTTTGATGGGTTTCTTGAAAAAATTATCCTTTCAATACAATGGATCCTCTTTCATATATAAAACTGTTATCATCAAAATCTTCTAATAACCTCATCTTTTGTTATGTGCATCACATCAAATAATATTTCATGTTTTTATTGTTGTCTACAGGTGAAACCATGACAAAGACATCTCCTGTAAATAATTGGATATATTGGACAACACATAGTTCGTGTTATATTATCACACAAGTACATCTACAAGTTATTTGAAAAAATTTAAACATAAAAATTACCTTCTCTAACAAGATCAGAAACTCTATCACCATCAAATGACACTATAGTTTCATTTGAATCCATCTCCTCTGAGCTTGCAAGTGGCATTTTACCCTTTACATTAAGTTCGATATGTCTCCAACCTTTAACATATTCTGCATTTTTGTTTTCGCAAATATCTATGGATTTTGTGTCCTTTATGCAAACTGAACAAAAACAAGACTCATTTATTCTATCAAATGCAAACACATTTTGATAACATTTTGTTTTAACTGAATGCATTTTTCATGTCCCAGGTATTGTACTGGCATCATATGAGATTGATATATTTACATCTTGGATTCCAACATACCAAAAAAATTTGCACAAGACAAGAACTTGTTAACTTGAAATCTCTCAAGACAATGATTGAAGATTGAATATAAATTTGAACACGTTCAACTAAAAGTATCTTGTGTACATTTGTAACATTTATATATAGACACACCTGCACACATCCCTTGATGGATTATATTCATGGCTTAGCACCATTTTTCACCATTCAACAACTTTTTCAATAGATTCAAATCGATCGACATGAGGGTTCATCTGATACCTTTGAAGTGCTTGTTTTACACATGCCCCTGCACCGTTGTACTCTCCTCTTCCAAGACCAGTCTCAAAATAATTCCAACAATGTGTAATATTTGATTTTTTATGAAGATGGCATAACCAATAGAATGATCGTGAAGATTTGAACTGACCCTCACACCCATATGACCACATCCAATGCCGATCAAATCCGATTTCACGTTCTTTCAATGAATCATAAAATTTGTCAAAACAATGTTGTACATAATGTGTGTCGTGTGCTCGATCATCACTTATATAAAAGTGATATTCTTTAATAACATGTCGATTGTTATTGGTGCTTTCTATGTCATCAAGACTTCATTGAGAATGTCTATATAGAACATGGACAAATATCGTGACTTGATCATAATGATAATATTCACTCTGTATTTCTTTGTGTGCAACGAATGTGTAATTCTCTCCAAAATCAACTACAGTCAAAATTGTCCTTGGTGGAAACACTTCACAGGATTGTTTGAATTGTAGGTCTTTCCATCAAGCTCTATGTGAATGCTTAGTGTATTTGTCAATTTCTTCCTCAAAATTTTTCAAAAAATCTATCACACAAATTTTATCTACTTTCAAATCAATCCTTTTGGAAATAACATTTGAAGAATGTGCAACCGTGCTGTTGATATATTCATATCTCTTCCAATTGACTGTTATATTAGAAAATGATTGATCATTAATATCAATATGATAGTTTGAATGAAACAAACTTAGATTTCCACAACGATCAGATTTCTTTCCACCAACACATTTTTTTTTTGTAAAATAAATCATCACCTTCTCTTTCACATAAAATTTCAAATATAAAAGCACAGAATGTGGAAGGAGGAGGTGAGCTTGGCCATAAAGTTTTACCAAAATCCAAAAAAGTTTCGTAATACAACTCAAATTCCACATGATAATGACAACAATGAGTGTCACGAACAATGATGGGTCTAAAAAACCATGGTTTTTGTTGCACAAATGTATTGATGGAAATTTTAACTTTTTTGTGCTCTTCTTTGAACTTATTGAACAATTCTATTTGTGTCATTGGCAATATATGTTTTGAATGTTCTTCATATTGTTTTCATGCTATTCTTCTTTGCAACACATCCCTTGTATGTGGTGAAACATGAGATTCTTTCAACCAACAATTATGGGCCAATTCTTTAACATTTTTTGCATGTCTATCTTTGTACAGTTTTCTAGAAATCATTGTCTAACAAGCTAGTTCACCATTTGCATCTATTTGCAATCGGAATTTTCTATGTTTCTGCAATGTTTTTCTTGACGTTCCCATCGTTTTTTCCATGTGTCGTGTCAAACGATCTTTTATATTGCTAGATGAAACAACTGTTGATTGTATCGCTCTACGTGAAACACTGACATTTTTTTTTCGATATTTTCCAAAAGATTTTAATACACTAGTTATATTGTCAAAGACATTCAGTTTCACCTTTGTATCTTTTGTTGACTTTTGAATACCCAATAATGATGTAGCTTCTTTTAAATTTCATGACTTTATTAAACAGAGTAAAAGTTGATCTTGTACTGTTACTGATTCATCTTTGAAAAAAGTGTTATACATATTCTTAGTTCGATATCTTATATAATGCTTGGATTTTTTCTTCCCAGATTTGTCAATATCAACATTTTCTAATATTTCATCATCAATGTTGATAGATTCTCTTGCATAATTCAATTTAAAATTTATATTAAAAAACAAAACCCGAACATAAATTCACTAAACTATATATACAAGTGTTCATCTTGTATTATATAAATTTATGTACATACCTATAGGTGATTCGTCTTCTGCTTCAATTTCAGTTTCAACATCTTCTTCGACATTATGAGACAAATCTATTTATGTTTTTTGAAAAACATAAAATTGTAATTACAATCAATTATATTAAACAATATTTTAAATTTGAATTCTATACTTTTAATATAGACAATATGTGCATGCATACATGGTTGGACTTCTTCTTGATGGAAATATCTATTTACATTATCATCGTTTCTTTCTTCAATATTTGCAAGCTCTCATTTCTTTCTCCAATAATATTCTTTCCTTTGTTCGTTATGGAGGGTATCATCTCGAGTGCGATCAAATTTTTTCTTGCACAAAATTTTGTTTCCCATGACTTTTATAGTTATCTGTAAAAGATGTGTTCAACAAAGACTTCACCTTGAAAAAATGCTCATCATTTATATTTCAACATATAAATTGTTATTCCAATAAAAACTTGAACAAACATCAATTATCTTATTCAACAAAAACTAAAAAGATGATTCAAAACTTTGTTTAGGTGCTCTAGAAAACCATCAAACAAGCGATAAATTGTGTTAAATGTGTTCGGCCGAAAGTGTATTTATACGATTTGGCACGAAATGAAATGATACAATGCATCTTTTCATTTTTTCTGATCGACGGAATTCGCTCAAACTTATTTTGGCTGAGGCAAGGTTTTTTCAGCCAAAAACCTTGGAAACCGTTTAGTTTTGATGGTTTTCATTAGAATTTAGTTTTTCGGCCGAAATATTCTTTTGGCCAAAAACTAAAAATTGGGACTGTATTTAGAAACCAAAGAATTTTTCCAACATTACCTAAACTTTGGAGGTTGTAGAATCTTGCAAATACTCAGAATTTGGTTTCGAAAATGACACCAGCATTTGCAAAATTGAATCTACATTCCTATAATTTTTTTTCATTTTCATTAATTTTATCTAATTTTATTTATTTTTAAAAAAAAATATCACAGCATAATATTTTCAGTAGACATTATGATTCAGTGAAATGAAATATCCGTGTCTCTAAAAATACACTATGAAAAATTTAGAAAAAATTATATTCATAATCCTTAAATTGTTCTTTTCAAAAGGGTATTTTTATATTTTACTTTTAAGTAAAAATTAAGATAGATACAAGGTGGGGGAAAACATGTGTTTAAAATATGCAATGTTTTCAACTTGGTCAACTTAAAAAAAATTCTAGAAATTATAATATTCATCCGTTAGATTCAAAATTATAGTCATAATAAAATAGAGTCTCTGTATTTTGTTGCAGTATATTTTGTTTCTTAAAAACATAAGTTTAATAATAGATACATTGTTGGAGGAAAAAATAACTCATTATCATTCCTTTCATGTTTAAGGAACATACTGTTAAACAATTGTCAAATTGACATATCAAATCTTAATAAAAAAAAACTGAAAAATAGTCATTGGAAAGATAACAAAATTCTTCACAAGTTTTGTTTTTACTGTAAAATGAAATTCTAAATAAAAAAAAATACTTTTGTATGCTGGAAGTTGAAGAACTTGTGAAAATACAATTTTTTTTTTCTTATAAAACAAGCAAAAGTGTTACCCATATTCATGATTTTACCCACATGTAAATGGGTCATATGATAGCATGAGGGCATACACGAGCGACCGAGGGATAAAGTTAAATATTTCAATAAACATCATTAAAGGAATGAGATTGACAGTCTAGAGCATAGCGCATATCATCTCCCAAGATCTATGACAAATAACACATATCACATCCATAACTTGCCTAACGTTTAATGATACTTGGGCATGCAAAGAGTGGTTTGGAGACATAATACATGGTTGTTATTCATTGGCTTCACATCGCTTATGACCATGGGGAAACCACTCACTTGGGCATGTGATACCACCTATGGTATCATGGAAACCATGTTGCTGCATGTTTATTCAACACTTGGCTGGATGACGACGTGGACCACTCATGAACACCCAATCTCACACCTGGACATGACGTGGACAATTATAGAACAAAAATCTCATGCATAGTCATGTTTTTCTACACAATCACTCTGAGATGACTATTTATAACTGGGAGACACATGTCCTAAACATACAACATCTAGCTTGACATAAGTGCCACATAGGAAACCACATGGACCAATCTTTATCTTCCACATGTTGGCATACCTTAATGACATCATTAATAACTTCATCTAAATTTTTGCACATTTCATCAATTTTGAAGCAACAACCAATATGAAGGGTCCACGTATCCTCAAATCATTCGAAAAGGTATCATGCCATATTCTAACAGATTTTGCTACGTGGGAAGGCTGTCAAAGGGTTAGAGTATCATCTGACATGATCGATAAATCTTATCTAAAGGTAATCATCGATAATCATTACATGCTCAAATATGATTGGCGGGTATCGAGATAATTGGCCATGTCTTGCGCATTGCAGTATATGATCTCAAGTAATATTGTCAAATTTAAAAAATTATTGGTTATGTCAACAAGATCTCTCGCCACACATTGGAATTCTACAAGAATAGGCCATATAACCAGTTACAACCATCTGCAAGAACCTTCTACTCATTGGATGCTTCTTTCTGATCTTTTCTTTGATGGATAGTGATCCACGTGAAGGGTGATGTAGGAGCATCTCTCCACATCAGCCAGCCAGCCAGCCAGCCCACGTCAGTGCATGCATTCAAGGATGAAGAGGCACAACCTCATTTCAAATTTGAATTTTGAATGTAATTAATGTTGTAGGCTGTTGAGCCATGGAGCCATGCCTTTGCATAGACATTAGAGTAGATAGCCTTGAATGTTTGTAAGGCTGAGATCTAGATCCGATTCTGGACTAGACAACCCATTCAATGTAATTAAATAGGGTAGGTGAGTTTGGAGGGAAGAGCTCAAAGAGCCCCCTCATGTAAAAGATCGAGAGATCTTCTTTGTATTAGGAGAGAATCACATAGAGAGAAAAAAAGAGAGAGGAGAGAAGAGTCGAGACTTTGTTAAAGTTCATACTCAGAACACCTTTGTAAAGAGGAATTTTTATTAATACAAAACAGAAGCAGTTTTCTTGCATATTGTCTGTGTTGTGTGAATGTCTTTCTGTGTTCTATTTATGCTGTATATGTATGGATAGGTACACATTTGTAGGAGTTGTTTTATTTTAGGGTTATAGGTCTTTGAGGCTTCACACCAGGAGGGTGTGATAGAACATTTCCGGTTCTGATAGCCGTGCACAGAGGGTGCATTTCTGAACTTTGCGGATTCAGACAAAGGCATGCCAGGAGGGCATAGTAGCTGAAATCATCAACTCAGAGGAAGACCTCAAGGTTGCTGAACACCTTAGAGGCAGGGCTGTGTAGGAGAGACACAACTATAGACAGGAAATCTGCTGTGAGTTCTGTAGAGATTTGCCAAGTGGGCATTGAGCATATGCATAGGTTGCATTGAAGAAGAACTCTGCTATGAGTTCAATAGAAGTTAGAATCACTGAAGATTCTAGACACTTTGCCAGGTGGGCATTGAGTAGGTGCAAGGAGTGCACAGGGAGAGAACTCTTTGAGTTCTAGAAATTGAAGAAGAGCTAGCAAGGAGAAGGATCTTTGTAGGGTTGCTGAACACCCTGAAAGACTCATCAATAGGTTGCTTGAGCTAAGGATTTCTAGGAGGGCATAAAAAATTATCCATCTGAAGGAGAAGGAAAAAGGGACTTAGTTCCTTAGGGATATGAGTTTGTGAGGAAGCTCAGGATGGATAACACTTTGTGTGCGCAGAAGGTTTTTCGAGGAGAGAAGAAGCCGAAGAATCCTTTGAGGATTTGAAAGGAGAAGCTCAGGAGGGACAACGTTTTTATACACGCAAGCGAGAACTCAAAGTCATGGATCTCACAGGGAAAAGAATCCGAGGTTGAGGCCTTTGGACATTGGAATTTCTTCCAAGCATCGAAAGAAAGTGCAAAATCTTAGGAGAGAGCACAGTTGTCGTTGGATTTATCAAAAGGATCTAGACCGTTGAAATTTTCTACGTCCAGGGAGTAGCAGGAGAGCGCACAGGAGAAAAGGAGATCGTGAGCTGTCAGATCTCACTCAGACAACCGATAGCCATCGAATATGTTAGAAGAAGCGTGAAGTTTAATCCTTGTGAGTAGAAGGGAGAAGTCTCGAAGGAGTGAGCTATCGGGATTTTGGACTTCGGGATTTCAGAGGTCTCGAGGACAAGAAGTTGGGAAAATCCATGGAAAAAGTCTCGAAATAGCGAAAGGATTGCAACCGTCCATTGGAAGGATGACGCGTGTCATGAGATCACCCATTTCGGGGATTCAGACATTGGGAAATAGAAGAGGAAGGAGCATTTTGACTTCGCACCTAGAGATGTCCTGAAACGATCTGGATCGTCCATCCATGGAGGACACGTGGCAACAATCCAGGATTTTGGGGAAAATCCCAAAGGGAAGAGTCCATCGGGATTTCAGACTTCGGGATTTTGGGAGTTCCGTTGACAAGAGGTTGGACTCTTGCATTGATAAAACCTGAAAGGATCACAATTTTCCGATGGAGTAGGACTCATGAAAGAGATCGGAGGGGTTTGAATTTTCAGCCATCAAAACTTCAGGAGTTCCGAGGACAAGGCGTCTGCGCATTTCGGTGTCTGGAAACCCGAAATCGTGAAAGGAGAAAACCCGAGAAGAATAGCATTTTGACATTCCAGGTATCGGCTTTTCGGGAGTTCAGAGGACAGGAGGTCGGGCTCTTGCATTGATAAACCTCGAAAGTATCACGATCGTCCGATTGAGTAGGACACGTGGAAGAGATCGGAGGGGTTTTGGCGTATCGAGGATCGTAACTTCGAGAGTTCTGAAGGCAGGTTTCATCGGCATTTCAGTGTTTGGAAACCTAGAAATAAGACTGTGGTCACAGGGATAGTGGTCATATGTATCAAAGCATAGCCCAGGGGGCTAATCGTTGATTGAAGCCTTTTCGACATTTTGGCATTTCGGTGTTCGGGAGTTTGAGAAGATAGAGGTTCTCGACATTAGAACTCTATGGGTCTCGAAACCTGAAATTCATGGTCATGTGCAGAAGACCGTGAGGGTAGAAGAAGGACCTATAGATCGGGAATTAAGATTCCAGCAGGGAATCAAGAGAGCTAATTCGACTCAGAAAATTCGAGGAGAATGATCCTTAGACCGGGAGGTTAGGCGCAGGACCTATCGAGGTAGGGTCATTGGGAGCATCGTCACCAAAGGGGTTTTCCCCCTGGGTAAACCCTGTTGGTCATATTGGCTTCATATGTGTTGGAAATTCTATTGGTTTTCACAAAGGGGATGAGTTTTACTTCCTGTTCTTGCTAGTTTAGAAAAAGAAACAACATGACACCTCATAATTCATCCTAAGGCACAACTGCATTTTCTTTCCAACATCCAGCATAAACAAATGACAGAGGACTCAGAGGCTAGATCTATGTTGCATTACATCGTAAGGTGATTGTAGCTGAGAGGAAATGACTATTAATTCTTCTAGCCAACATAAAAACTCAATTTTGTAGAAGCAAAAGGTGCCTAGGCCAACAACTCTATCATATTTAGTAGTTTGTATGGAAGGATCTAGATTGAACATGATTGATGGGGTAAAATAGTTTAATCAAAATACCTTGTACTTACACTTACCATAGTAAAATTGTTTATTTCACTATATCATAAATTTCCATTAGAAATATAAATAATTTCAATTGATAAAGAAGCAATATCAAGAAACTATTAGATAATTTTAAGAAACAATAAGTGGTTTTTACACAAGATAAGAGCTATAAATAAGCCATTAGGATCATCATCTCCAACTCATTATCAACAAACAAAGAGAGGAAGAGTGTCTGAACCTAAAAGCCGAGAGATTGGTCTAGATCCAACATGAAAGAGAGATTATGAGAGGGAAACCATGAGGCTTGTAGGGATTCGACTATTTTTTGATTGTATTAGGCTGCAATTCTTATCTCTTCTTCTTCTCCATTGTTACAGACCTATCTTCCATATTTGTAATGTACTATGAGACATATTAATAAAAATTTTCAACAACATTTTGGCCATGTATGTGTTATAAATGTGTATGGATTCATTAATGGGTGAGATTGATTTCAGTTTCATGAGCAATTTTCTTACATGTATTGTTTGAAATATTCATAATAATGCATAATCTCTGTTATGTGGATTGTCTCAAGCAATAAGTTATCGAAAATTAAGGCAATTCAAGTTAGAATGCATAAATTGTATAATTGATGAATTCTTGAATGATCAACATGTTCTTCTTCACCTATAGCCTTGTAAGATTTTTCTGAATTGGATACCTTACATGTGCACTTTCCTTTCCACACAGGAACCTATTCTTTTTTCCCCAATAACTCTAATACATAGAGGAAAAATTGCCCCTATTAGTTGAAGGCACGCCCAATAGTCATGTCTGGAAAGTTTAAAGAGTTGTGAGAAATCAACAATTATGCATATCGCCCTTTATAAAGCAAGGTATCCTTAAAATTCTCGTTTGAGTTTTGGCTCGAGATATACTTGGCATCGACCCTTTAGCAACCAGGAACATCTCTAGGACTAACACAATGTAGTGTAGAACCTATTTTATGTAGTTGTTAAACACTCGAAGGAGTGGGTTGTGTGTTAACTAAATGCTCTATGAGTGGATCATGTTGGTTGTGGACTCTAGTAGGTATGGTAGGTCTAGAAATTGTTTTTTTTTTGTATATTCAGGGTGATTTCATTAAGAAATTGAAGGAACCATGTACCTGAAGAATGGTCTACTAGACCAACAGTTGCAACAATTAGGTGCCCATGTATTTTGGTGGATGGTTGTTCCCTTATATTGACATTAACAATTTGATGATGTCTACATGATCGAGGTACCATATCCAAGTGTCAACTTGGATGATATGTAGATGTAGACTTTGTTGATCAAGAGGTTCTTCAATTCATGGTGAAGCATTTGATGTATTTGTTAAAAATGTCACTAAAGACCTAAGTGAAGCTTCTAAATGTTATTGGTCGTTGTGAAATATAATTTTTCTTTTTACTTGAATAGCTTTCTTCTAAGTTTTAGTAGATTTGTTAAATCTAATTGGATATGGAAAATTGCTTTCCACTAGTTAATTTTTATTTTAGTGTAATTAGTTTCTATTTTAGTGAGTGGTTAAGATATTTTTTCAACACATTCATTGATTATTTAGTAGGTTAAGATAAGGTGTTTGAAATGAGGTGAGTGTTGGTTGAGTTTCTTATTTTGGTTATTGGTCGGTTGAAGGTGGACCTAACTCGTCTTTAGTTATGTAAATAAATTGGAAGGCACATATATTGATCTTGATTGCTTGTTCCATTGAGTTCATATCTTGACTTTCTTTTCCTCCTTGCTCGGTTTTCCATCATCATTTCAATCATAATGAGGGAGGCCAGCGCAAACTTTTTAGAGATCGTACTGGCCATACTTCTGCCTCCTTCAGGAATCTTTCTTAAATTTGGCTGCCGTGTGAGCACCTTCTCATCGATCTAACACCGATTCTTCTGTTGAATTTGAGTTTTTTGTTCCTCATTAATTTAAATCACAGGTGGCTGATAATCTTTAGTTTTCTTGTTTTGCATGACATGTTGAGTTCTGGATATGTCTGCTACTAACTCTTTTCGGGTACCTACCAAGAATTATTTTCACGATCTACGCCATCACCAAGTGAAATCCATGCTATATTTCGGATGTGGATGTTGCTAGCGCCGAGGTCTATGCAACTGGATTTGAGTCTTCTCCTATTGTTGAAGCCATTATTGTTATTTGAGTCTTCTCCATTGTTAGCCATATCTTGTGATTTAATATTTATATACACTTGTCACATGACTTAGTACAGTTCATGTATGTTTTTTGAATTCATTTTCTATAAAATAATATGAATTAAGCCTTTCAATATTATGTACTTATATACATTTTGCATTGTTTAATTTCATTAAGAGAATTATTTTGACCATTTTTCAAATGGGTTTAGTGTAAAATTCGATCATATTTAGAAAAATAGTTGTAGTTGTTGTTGAAATTATAGATTTAAGTGGTTGAGATTAGTCTGGAATTTTTAAGAACACTAATTTGTCAAATATCCCATTAACTGATTTAGACTACCACTTTTGTTAAATCATTGATTTCTTTATATATATATATATATATATATATATATGAAGATGTCATGTTTAACCACTAGAATTAGGCCGTAGTCTAAAGGTTTTAAGAAATGATTCTTCTCTCACTATTCCTTTCCCTAAAAATAGAAAAACCTCTTTGAATACCTTTGGAAACCTCATTGAAAAATGGAAGTAAATAAAGACTTGTAAGAGTTTCACTCCATGTTCCAGGGCCATAATTAATACAAGTTTTTAAGCCACGAGTTCCAAAATGTTGTTGGAGCCAAAGCCCAACCTAGCTTTAAACTTCAATATATGATTATTTGAGAGATGTATAACCACTCTTACACCTCCCCTCTGAGGATTCTTTTTAGAGGCTCCATCAAAGTAAGCCCATGGCCTACTTCTATCAATATTTTCCACCATAATTTGTCTCAATGCCTTGTTTCATTTTCTCTTAGAGAAAGCACCAATAATATTTATTCCTTGAACGGCGCATTGAAAAGGAAGAGTATCCCTATCCTCAAAAAGTTTTGTATATCTAGATAGCCATATCTATCAGGATACAAATAATGGAAGAGATCTATAGTTCTTTGTAACATCATTTGCACACCAATTTTTCAGTCCCAATTTTTGTAGAGGAATATGGAAATAATGTCCTCCATGTTCTAGCAAAACCAAGTTTAGAAAAAGTGGAAGACATAATTAGGTGGTCATTTTTTTCCTTGCTTTCTTACATAAACATCACCAACTAAGGTTGGATGTGTTTCTTATTTTTTTAGCATATCCCATGTTAGAATTTTATTGTTTAATAGGAACCACAAGAAAAATAATTAGGTGGTAATTTGTTTCCTTTCTTTCTTACATAAACATCACCAACTAAGGTTGGATGTGTTTCTTTCTTTTTAGAATATCCCATGTTAGAATTTTATTGTTTAATAAAAACTACAAGAAAAATAATAACTTGGATAGACATTTG
>JZKD02S1721358.1:203808-239122 GCA_000966675.3 Picea glauca
AAAGTCTTAGGCTTAGGGCATAGATTCTGAGCTAGGCGACGATTGGTTAGGGGAATTGATTAAGGTTTTATTCAGGTGCTGATGACTTAGGGATAATTAGGCTGAATCCTTCAACCAAATTTTTGCGTCGTGCCCTTCAGGATGCACCACGTGCGCCAAGGGTGCCACTCACCTCTTGAATTCATTTTGGGCGATGTGCCCTTCAGGATGCACCATGTGCTCCAAGGGTGCCACTCGCCAACTGAGTTTCTTTTGTGCGATGTGCCCTTCAGGATGAACCACGTGCTCCAAGGGTGCCACTCGCCAACTTGACTGATTGGTAGACCTCTATAACCCTTGGAGTCAACACTCCGCCAGGTGAACTTGTCGGAGACTAAGGGTTCTAAGGAATAATGCCCCCGCCTTATTGTGCGCCCCTTAGAATCATCGTGAGAGACTGTCGCAGTCGACCCTCACGGCATCGTGGGTCCTCTCAAACTAGGTAATCGTTAACCTACAGTTCGAGCCACTGTGGGAGTGCTAGCAGGCAGTGGCAGGGCTACTGTCCACCCCTCTCCCTCAACCTCTCTGCAAATTGTGTGTGGCCCCTTTACTCCATATGTGAGTCTGGTCGACAAGCTATCGTCAGCCCGCATCAACAATAATAATGTCAGAAATGTCAACAACAAATCATCAAATCGAATGAAACATCATAGTAAACATATCACCAAAAGCACACTCCCTGACTCAGTCCGGAGTCCAAGGGGTTTCTACCGATGCCTCTGCATCCTCAAGGTCAAAAACCCTGCACACTCAATAAAACTGAGTCAATAACACCTGTCTACATGAAATAGTAACACATCATGTCATCTGTCAATCGCATCATAATCAAGTATAAATGGTCTAACATCATAAAAGTCCAGATCACTTGCGAGCAAGTGTCCTCAAATAATAAGTGTTCTCAGTGCGCCAGAGCGGGATGTTACAATATTCTCCAGGTGGAATATTCTCCCCTAAAATATAGGGGACTGGATAATGACTAATTATGACTAATAAGCAAGGAATAACCTTAGGAAAAATAAATCATAGGTGTGTGTGAAGTAACTCCAACACATCCATGAAAATGAAATATGGTCATTGAATCCCATGAGGATTATAGATGAAAAATCTCATAAAAAACCTAAAGCTGGAGTCTCCAATAGAAAGAACGAGCCATGTCTCTATTTTAGCACGACCAATCGATTTCTCTCACATTAGCACCAACCAAGTCTACCCCGAACACAATATATTTTTATAATCCTTGGTATACTAAGCATAATTAATTATAAGAGATCAAATGCCTTTTCTTTTACAATTACATATTTTCATGGTGCAATGGTTTTCATATACTTTTATGGTATAATTGTTCCATGGCATTCAATGAAACGTTACAAGTTTAGTTCAGTGAAAATTAAATATCAAGATTAAGCAATCCTACATTTTCATAATGTAATTATTTTATGGTATCACACAAAAAGTTATAAATTTAGTTAAGTCAAATCTTTTTGTTCCAGGTTCACCAAACTTTAAGTCAAACTAAATCATGGCAGTCAGGGAAAAACAAAATAATCATATTCTAAATCAAACTAAAAAGGATTCATATCACTCTATAAAAAATTCAAATGTTAACATGTTTCCTATATCTTAAAAATATAATTGGTATGACTTAATTTCGAAAAAACATATGTATAATAAATCCATAATATTAAATTGTAATATTTATAAATAACTTGAACATGATCTGTATAAATAGCCACAATAACAAATGGATTTATATATTCAAAACAAAGCCTAGGCTTTTATTTTTTTATGAATAATGTGAACTTGATCTGTATACACAACCCTTATAATTTTTATGATACATAATTTTTTTGTTGTTGCGCTTACCCATCCTAGATTCTTTAGCGGTAGATTCCCACATCAATTAATGAACATATTCCTTCTTTTGTAAGACGTGATTGTAATGAGAGAAACCACCAACATTTTGTTCCCAATATCTGCTCTTGCACTAACCTCCCTAAATTCAAACACCATTAGAACAAAGAGTTAAAGTAATGAAGAAGAACTGGAAAGCTCCAAATTCCGTTGAAATGTGTAAATACGAGATTCAATACGACATGAAAGAGTTGAGTCTAGATCGAGGAAAGAAAATATTATTATTATGTTTCCTTATTAATTAGGTTAGGGGTTAGTTGTTCTTCTGTTGAAAAAACGTTGTGAAGCTGAGTTTCTAATTAAGTATGTTTTTCTCTATTTTTTAAGTAATATTACAAATGATTCCTCCAACTCAACTATCCCCACATCTAATAGAGTATTCATTAGCATCTTGTCAACCCTTCCATCTTGTTAGCACTGTTAATAGTCTCACCGCCTCTACCTTATTCAAGAAGCTCTGTGCATTGTTCAAGAATCTCACCACCTTCTTCAATGACTCTGCACCACCACCACTGCCTTCTTCCACTTCATCGCACCACCTTCAACCACAACACAAATTTTTATTCTAATAGACATTTATCCTCTCAAAATACATATCACAAATCATGGAATCAATCCCATGCTCACCACACCTTGTTTTTCAGAATGTTGGCTCATATCTGACTCCTACACTGCCCGCTTTAGATGTGTTGATTCCTACACTTCCTGCCTTATATGTGCAATATCTCTATCATTCTCCTCACAACAAACAACTTCCTTTAATTTCTGAAGAATAAGGTCATCCATCCTCATGAAGCCTCCAATTTCTAAAGAATAAGGTCATCCATCCTCATGAAGCCTCCAATTTCTTAAGAATAAGGTCATCCATCCTCATGAAGCCTCCAATTTCTGAAGAATAAGGTCATTCATCCTTAGATAGTACACAAAACTCATTGGGTGTTCCAAACCACCTAAAATGTATGCATATTATATATGCATGTGTGGTTGACCCCACTCTACATAAGGCCATTGCAGCAACAGGGAGACCCGCATAATGATCTCCAACAATAGAGAGACCCCGGATGATTCATTTGGAAAGGAAAATAACACCATTCAGTCTAGTTGGTGAGGATGAGAACACCAAATACCAACTAAGCTAGTTGCAGGTGTGTGATTTTACATTGTTGAAACATATACAACTCAATGTACACCTTCTTTGATGTGCTTAGTATTAATACACAGATCAATTGCTTCTTTAAAGTATAGAAGGTGGTAGGAAATATGATTTAAGTATCTTATAGCAATGATGTGGGATCTATGTCATCTTGGAATACAATGTCTAATGTCTGTCCCTATAATGGCATGGTAATACTTTCTTTCATTCATATAATACATCATATTTCTTGTATATTCAAAGCAGTCTGATGGTTGCAGGAAAAATGCGTTAGGAAACATGTTAGTTTTTTCCATGGACATATATGTAATACTATATTTTTAAATATGAATAAAACATATTTTGTTAAGCTAAATGATGCCTGAAGCTTTCTAGCCATCTACATATATATATGTATCGTTATCATTTGATCAATAGAAAGTACTTTGTTAAAATAAATGATGAACAATAGAGAGGGTGATGAATTCCCTGACTATGCTACTTATAGTAGAAATAATCGAGATATTTAAATCTCCAACCATTCCCAACTGACACACCTTTCTCTCACAGTAACCACAACCACTAGCTTGCCAATATTTTCAAATCCCATAGAAGCGACCAACATGAGTCATCTTTAACAACACTCTCAGACCTTAAAAAAAAAGTGGTAACGAGAACTCTTGCAGAAAAAAATATCATAGATTGAGAATAAATAAATAAATAAAAGAAACAAATGGATTCTAGCCTTGACCTACTGACACAATGCCCAGTTGAAACCTTGCCAGATCAGAGAATCCATAGCAGAATTTAGAAGGGAATTCGATGGTGAGAAAACTATAGGCACACCTGAGAGCTGAGCAACCCATACAAGACTACCAAACCAGCTAGCCAGATAGACAAGGAAGAAAACAAGGTATGACATACTGGAAGAAACAAGACTTAGACATATAAATTTCAAGAAGAGAACACACGAGCATAGACAAGACTTACAGTTGCATAGATAGTTAGGGAAGAGAACAATTGCATCCATGCAAATGACACATGTTCATTGAATCCCATGAGGATTATAGATGAACAATATCATAGAAAACCTAAAGATGAAGTCCCCAACAAAAACAATGAGCCACGTCTCTATTTTAGCACGACCAATCGATTTCTCTCACATTAGCACCAACCAAGTCTACCCTGAAGACAATATATTTTTATAATCCTTGGTATACAAAACATAATTAATTATAAGAGATCAAATGCCTTTTCTTTTACAATTACTTATTTTCATGGTGCAATGGTTTTCATATACTTGTATGGTGTAATTGTTTCATGGCTTTCAATGAAAAGTTACAAGTTTAGTTCAGTGAAAATTAAAGATCAAGATTAAGCAATCCTATATTTTAATGGTGTAATTATTTTATGCTATCACGCAAAAAAGTTATAATTTTAGTTAAGTCAAGTCTTTTTGTTCCACATTCACCAAATTGTAAGTCAAACTAAATCATGGCAGTCAGGGAAAAAATGAAATGATTAGATTCTAAATGAAACTAAATAAGAGTCATATCACTCTATAACAAATTCAAATGTTAACAGGTTTCCTATATCTTAAAAAGATAATTGGTATGACTCAATTTTGAACAAACATATCTACAATAAATCCATAATATTAAATTATAATATTTATAAATAACTTGAACATGATCTGTATACATAGCCCCAATAACAAATGGTTTTATATATTCAAAACAAAGCTCAGGATTGTATTTTTTTTATGAATAATGTGAACATGATTCGTATACATGACCCTTATAATTTTTATGATATGTATTTTTTTTGCTGTTGCGCCTACCCATCCTAGATTCTTTAGCGGCAGATTCCCGCATCAATTAATGAAAATCTTCCTTCTTTTGTAAGACGATAATGTAATGAGAGAAACCGCCAACATTTTGTTCCCAATATCTTCTCTTGCACTAGCTTCCATAAATTCAAACACCATTAGAACACAGAGTTAAAGTAATGAATAAGAACTGGAAGGCTCCAAATTCCGTTGAAATGTGTAAATAAGAGATTCAATATGACATGAAAGAGTTGAGTCTAGATTGAGGAAAGAAAAGAGTATTATTATGTTTCCTTATTAATTAGGTTAGGGGTCGGTTGTTCTTCTGTTGACAACACCTCGTGAAGATGAGTTTCTAATTACGTATGTTTTTCTCTATTTTTTCAGTAATATTACAAATGATTCCTCCAACTCAACTATCCCCACATTTAATGGAGTATGCTTTTTTCTATTCCGTTCAATAAAATTACAAAGGAGTCATCCAAATCAACTATCCCCACTTCGGAAAAGATAACTTGATTTTACCCAATAACATACCTCCATTCTTAATGGATGGAATCTCTAAGCCAAGTAAGTCAACCCATGTGTCAGGGTGTGGATTCGAAAAGATTGAGAGGTTGAAAAGGTCATAAGCGGTTTTTTGGCCTTTTTTACAGGCCTTTATGACCTTATGGCATTTATCTCTGGGATTTTAACTCTACAGTATTAAGGGTGAAAGGGTCAATCTTCGAGTGGATATACGTTATAAAAAATACTAAATCTCCATAATAAAATGTAGGTTGAACAAATGGTAAAGTGTGAATTATTGTGTTAATTGAGTTCCACATTAGTAAACTCTGTGCACACATACAACAAAACTCTACAAAAAATAGTGTGTCAGTCTTGTTTTGGTGAAGACAAATGTATGTAAATATTTAACTTGTCGTTTTATCTTCAAAATTGTAAAAATTATATTCAAACTTGTGTTCCACATTAATAAACTCTGCACACACATACAACAAAACTCTGCAGAAAACAACATGTCAGTCTCGTTTTTGTGAAGACAAACATATGTAAATATTTAACTTGTCATTTTATCTTCAAAATCTTAAAAACTATCTTCAATATTGTGTTCCACATTAATAAATTCCATGCATGCATACACCAAAACTCTGCAAAAATTAGTGTTTCAGTCTCATTTTAGTGAAGAAAAACATATGTAATTATTTTTAAACTTGCCATTTTATCTCAAATTGATCAACTGATAGGGACATCTCCACTGCAGTGGCACTTGTTTTATGATGCCATTTTTTCAAGATAACACATTTTATCACATGTCTTATTACTTTTATTATTGTAATATTTCATCGTTGTGGTTAGTAAGTACTATGATAAGTCAATAATGTACACATACTCTAGTTTACATAATATATTTCCATTATTTTATTTCTTTACTTGTATTTGTATGTTCACTTAAGAAAGTTAAAATTCCTTCATTATTTGTGACATTCATTCTTTAATATACCTTTTTTACCCTTTCAATATATTTCATTTAGACCGTGATGGTGTATGATACATATTTCTTGTGGATATCATCGTATAAGTTAGGATGCTATTCATCCCTCACATCGATTGTGGGTGTGTTGTTATAAGCAAAAATATGTTGGTTGGAATGGATCCTACCTATCTGATAATTGAGTTGTTTATGCACTTGTTAGTAGCTTGGCATAAGGAATAGGCTACCTACACTTTGTATGGTCCTATTTTTGAAGCAATGAAAGAGAAAGAAGAAGAGGCGATGAAGTTGCATGCAAGCACTCTTAGGACCGCCTGACGCATTATTGTCCTACCTTAGCTTCCTAGAGGGCCAAAAATGATGAAAAACAGTTCAAGTGTATAAAATAAATTATTGACTTGATGAGAACTATAACCTTAAAATAATAAATCTAACCCTAAAAATTCATATTTTGGAGTCAAAAACACAAAAATTAACCCCTAAATCAAAAAGTCGTGCCTGTTAGAATCACCAATTTTTTTAGGGTTAAAATTATAGTTTTCTATGAAGTGGTAGGTGTAGGGAGGGGGCGAAGGGGTTCTTTTAAACTAAGGGGAATTGTGAACTTAACTATGGTTGGGGGATACACATATCTTGCAACACCTAGTTAAAGTTATGGCCATGTATGAAGGTCTGCTTATCCTTAAGACAATGGGGATCAATGATCTTATTGAAATTGGGGACTTGTCTATAATAATTCACCAAATGAAAAATCACTCAACTTCACAAGACTATTATTTCCATATTGATTCTAAGAACTCAAGGTGTGGTGAAATATTTTAGTGCTATCAATTTTTTTCAAGTGCTCCAATCCTAAAATAGTGAGACAAATGCTATGGAAAATAATGGAATCTTGTTAAATTACAAAATGTTATCCAAAATGGTGGGTCCCCCACGTTAAGCCTAGTATAGTCTATTGATAAGCATAAAGAGATAGAAAATTAACACTGAATCTGAGAAAGAAATATTTGTGAGTAGGAACCCTGCACTTCCAATGACTTTTTATTTTTTTCTTCAATAGAACCCTATAGTTAAATTTGGATACAATTTTTTTTACCATAGTTCCAAAAGTTACCCATGAATGAAATTTCGAGCCCCAAATCCATAGCTATGGTTGATTCTACATGATATAGAACCTTGTCTTGAGCTATCTAGTTACAATTTTAACCTGAAGAACTCCTTTTACTAGTAAATTTATTGTGGAGAAGATCTATTGAGCCAAAGGATGAAGCATGAACCTAAACAAAAAGACCATCATTCAACTTGGCTTCATTGATTTCCAAGGTGGACCATCTTCAAGTTTGAGAGAGATATCAGAATGAATGTTGACTACAGAGTTTGGATATGGAGATTGGTTAGAGTTGAGAGTCAGTGAGAAAACTTATGTATTTTTGGAACAAGCGAGACAAGAACCAAATCTAGAGCCATAACCAAAGCTAAATCCAATAGCCAGAGCCACGAGATAGAGAAACAACTAGAGTCAGAGTTGTAGCCAAGAGAAAGAGTCATAACCATGTTTTAGAGAATCAAATAGAAGGAACATTTATCTAGATTGGTTTCCTCTAATATTTTGGAGACCAAAAAGCCTCTCAATGTGGAGGTGTGATCTGAAATAGATCCGAACAAGAAAATGGTTGTAAGACTCAGTACTGAAAATATAATTTGATGATTAATGAAGGTTAGTTAAAATATGAAATCCAATGTAAATGTAAAAGTAAATAAGAAAAAAGAGAGCAAAACAAAGAAATAAATGAAAAAAGAAAAATCAAATAGGAGAGAAGTGAGTGAGGAAGGAGAAAAATCAATCAGTACCATTTGGCCTTCCCATTACCCCAACTCTCCCTATTTTTTCCTGTACTTTCACACTTAAATGGATTTTGTTGGCCAAGAGAGGAGGATGCATAGAGAGAGAGATAGGTTGCATTGTACTAGAGATTGTTGAAATAGACTAAGCAACCATGGAATGTTGGTTTTCCCACTTGGGTTTCCAAGGTAAACACTAAGTTCTTTTGTTGTTAATATCTCTATTTTTTATGTTTTTTTTTTTTTTATCTAGTATCTGTTTAAATGAAGTTGCTCTATATTTAAATTGCTGCATGTGTTGTTTAATGGGTTGAGAATTCTTCAACATCAATAGTTTTGAGGATTTTCTTCATCGTTGTTATCTCCATGAGCAAGAGAATAATCCCAAAATCTACAAAACCTCCACCATTGGATTCCCAACCAGTCTCAAAGATGGATGGATTTCATTCCAGATTCATTGTAATAGTTTAGGGGGTTTCTAAATCAGTTTGTTTTGGTTGTTCTATGTATTTATCTTTCCTATAGGTTGTAAATCTTCCCCAAAAACGATAGGCCCTATTCTCTAAGTAAATTTCTTCTTGTTGGGCATATTCTTCATTCCACAAGATGCAATTCTTCCTACTTGAGTCATTTTTTCCTTAGCTAGGCATTTTCTCTTAGGTCCACAAGTTGTACGGTCATTTAATTGTAGAGTAGATGGTTGTATAGGACCATACACAATTATAGGAGGCCATTTGGTTGTTGTGCATTCAATACATTGATCCCTTAATTCTTTGGTTGGTGTGTTCATTAGAGAGAACTCCATAGCCAAACCGACCTTCTTGATCACTAGCCCATTATTTGTGGAATCAAAGTGCCCATCCCATGATTAATAATATTCAATTACTAGGCCACAACTCAATACATATAATTGAGAAACTCCTTTCCAAAGAAAGTATTTTGTTGAGTCTTTAGAGGTGTGACCTCTAGAAGTTGTGTGTTGAATGAGATTGGGATCATTTTGGTTTTGAGGAGAAACCATTGGAGTGACGAATAAAAAAAAAAACAAGGATGGAATAAATATTGTGGTTGTCATCTATAGGCATTGAAATCTCTTCCCAATACTAAATCGATGGTATCTATTTTTTGTTTGAGTGTTATGTAAATGATCTAAAATAAATAATGTTACCTATAGTCATGTATTTTACTAAGAGTGGAAGCTATATATATAATCAATTTAAGTGCTATATTTTGTTAATCAAATTGAGTTAATAACAACATAGCTACAACACTGGTTTCAATTGAAGGAATGAGCACAACTAGAAAATGGAATTTTAGTGTTGTATAGAATCATTTAAATAATCAAAGTTTATATTCATGTAACTATCAATTTTGTTCACTGGAATTTTTAACTAAGTATTGAAACTAGTTAACAAACAAAAATTGAAAGGGCATGGGCTCAACCTATATGTAATTGAAGAGTATGTTATTTGGGACATTTTATAGTTTTTTTCAAGGTGGATTTGATGAAAAAAAATTCACTTGAAGAGATTGATAATCATTGACTTTTGCAACACAATGAGTAGAGCAAGCTCATAAAACCAATCTCAGAAACATATTCAATTGTGTTGCAGAGAATTTGCACTCATAATTGCATTGATCTTAGAAGCCTTGAAGGTCAATTATGAAACTAGAGCACTTGACATCACAAAAATTTAGAAACCTAATTTTCATTTTTTTGCTAACTAGTTTTTGTTTGTAGGTTACACTAGACAATAGTGGGCCATTCGAAGAACAAAGAACTTTGTACATGGAGAGAAACATAGATCAAAAGTTATTTTCACAAGATATTTGTGTTGGTGAAGTGAGCGGGTTGTAAGTACCTCATTTATGGATCAACTTTGCATTTCAAAGAGTGAAACGATTGAAGTGGTAGTTATTTTAGTGATTCAACAAAAAAAATAATGAACTATTCATTTCAAGTGAAATATGTTGTAGTTAATTCAATCTCAAGATTGACGATAACACATTGTTCAATTTGGATTTTGGAACAATTGAAGTAGAATTTATGATAATCAATGATTGAAAAGGATAATGACAGGTTCAATTCAGGTGAAATATATGTAGTAATTTCAATCTCAATATTGTCAATAACAAATTATTCAATTTGAGTAGTGGAATGACTAAAACTTGGAAGTTATTGTAGTCATTCATCGAAAAATATACTAAACTATTCAATTCAAGTGAAATTTATTGTAGTCAATTCAATGTCAAGATTGTTGATAATAAATTGTTCAATTACAACAGAGGATCAATGGACGTGGAATTTATAGTAGTCATTTATCAAAACATATTTGTCCATAAACATGAACATATGTTATATCTTATGTTCCTTTAACTTGTATAACTCTTGACATGGAATCGATGCTTGTTATAACTAGAAGTTAAAATATCAAGGTTGTAGGACATATGGATCACAAATTATGTTTCTTGAATTGCACAAGAATTGAAACCATAGTAGTAAGATTCAAATACAAATACAAATATGACCACGATTAGGTTTGGAAAAACATGTAATGAAAAAATACCAGTATACCTCCAACATAGAAGTACTATATGTTGTCTATACATGTATCATGGGGTCATATATTTCTTCTTATAATCTAAATTATATATATAATTGTATTACAAGTGTGTGGTTGAGACAACGACACTTGGGTTTCTTAATGTTTGTTATACCGATTAGAGTAAATTTGGGGTCTAATATAGGCCTCCTATGGAAAATAGTAAAATAGTAAAAAGATATGCCATGCCACACTAAGAGGTGTTATCTAGTGAAGGTTAATCGACATTCTCTCATTAATGATAGTTTCTAAGTAAGTTGGGTTAGTATAGATTTATGAGACGAGGCTTAAAAATAATAATGAAAGATTTCTATCCTCCCTTCACACACAATAAATGATGTGTGTGTGTGTGTGTGTGTGTGTGTGTTAAAGGTGGCCAAAAATGGAAAAATATTATAGAGAAATCTGATATACTCTTTCAAAAAGTATTGTCCATGACACCGTCAATTTTTTTCTATCATCTTAAACTTTCATTCCAAGAGAGCTACAACTTACAAAATATTGAGGGTTGGTTATTATTGGCCCACTTTGTTTTTTGATACAAATGCATTGGTTAGGGAATGCCCTAAATTCCATATATTTGGAGGGAAGTAAATCTTTTTCCCTTGCCACTTATACCTATTAAAGGTGGAATCACCTTTTCAACAGTGGGGATTAGACTTCATTGGGGAAATAAATCCAAATTCTAGTGGTAAGTACAAATGGATACTGAAATTAATAGATTATTTCATAAAATGAGTTAAGACTATTGCAACAAGGGTTGCCACTGATTCAGTTATCATAAAATTCCTTGAAGATAATATTTTTTTCTCCTAGGAAGATCATCACTGAAAATGCACATGCATTCAAATCTTCCAAGCTGCTATAGTTTTGTCAAGACCAAAATATTGAACTTGGACACTCAACTTCATATTACCCATGAGGAAATGGATTGGTGGAGTCATGAAATAAAAGTCTAATTAGAATCATCAAGAATATGCTATCAAAAAACAAGAAAGCATGGGATTCTCATCTCAAGTACACTTTGTGGAATGATAAGATAAGCACAAAAAGATCAATTGGTACCTCTCCTTTTCAATTGGTATATGGGACAAATGTTGTTTTCCCCATTCATCTAGATTTGTTAGTGATGGAATTACTACATGATGAAGAGGAAGAACCAAATAATGTGAAAAGAACAATACATAAACTCATAGAGGTTCAACAAAAGAGAGAATATGTATTGGTTAAATGACAAGAACATCAAGAGAGGACAAAGAATATATTTGACACGAGAGATAAGGAAATAAATTTCACTATTGGATATCTGGTTTTAAAATGGGATGCAAGAAGAGAGGCCAAAGGAAAACATGACAAGTTTGATAACCTTTGGATAGGACCTTTTCAAATTACTGTAGTCCAGGACAACAACACTTATGAGCTAGCCTATTTTGATGGTGATGTATTGGGGGATCCTTTCAATGGGAGGCTTCTCAATAAATTTTTTCAATACCGATCTCTAAGTGTATCCTACTTGTACAATATCAATTTTGTTTCGTTTCTTTAATTTTTTGGTTAATTCACTTTGTGTCAAATTTTATGTAATTTCAATTTCTGTTGAAAGAAATCTAGACTATTGTGTAAGATGTTGAGCATGGGGGATGATTTTTCCTTTAATAGAAGAAAATATGTATTACAGATTTTAATACCAGACTCTATAGCCCACTGAATAAGGTGACCAGTCTACTATTCTCAACACATCAGAGGGATCTTATATCCTCATTGGAGCCAATATTAGTACAGGGGTAAAATTTTTGTCGGCACTATGTATTCAAGGATAATCATTTCCATAGAACTCGTTTTCATAGGAGAAGATACTATGTGGGGTCTAATAAATTGAAAAAATATTCCTTAACAATGATCAATTTGAAAGAGGAGATGAACATAGAATGAGTAGGGAAAAACTTCTGCAACTTTAGGGTTTATTCATGCTCAACTCTGCAACATCAGTTCTGAACCTTCTCTAACTCCCTTGGTACACGTTGACTGACTCAACCATGATGCACCAACTACCTCAGAATAATGGGAGACGAAGGGGGGGTGAAATCCTTCTCCTACCTGATGCAGGAGCATCTACGATGTCATGAAACGAGCGCGTGGGGATAAAGGGATACAGCTGGACCGTGCCAGCACATACATTTTTGAATTATTTGAATATTTTTGCGCCGCCATTTAACTGAAGGCATTCAAAGTTGAGCGCACTTGTATTATGTTATAGATAGGAAGGCATTAAATTGTTTTAATGCTGTTAGATAGGAATTAGCTGAAGATTAGACAGTTTTATTCCCGGGAGGGAAAACAAATATAGGCACCCTCCTTGTACATTGTATTCATCTGGGATTGTTATCAAGCATTAGCATTTAGGAAGCAGGAAGAGAGCAACTCAGAGAACTGGTGAAGAATCCCCATGTACAGAGATTGAATTAATAGTAAAGCTTTGGTTCAATTTCATGGCAGTGATTATCCTCTGTGTGTTGTTGATATTATGCTGTTGCATATTTGCTTCTTGTTTTGCCTATTGTCTATATGCTGCATATGTGATTGCATGGCAGGTTCGAAATCTGAGGGAATGAAAGAATGAGTCTTAATTGTTTCTCTGTCTAAGCCAGGAGATTTCTGCATAGAGTGCAGTGAAATACCTCCGCATAGAGTGCGTTGAGGAGGCTGGACAGTTAAACCCTCATCCTTGTCTGCTCAAAAGTCGTGCTGAATTACTCGAACCGTGCAGGTGAGGTGCAGGTTGAGTTGAAGTTCCAGAGGTAAGCCTGGACAGTGAAGAACAGGAGAGCCGTGGGTAAATTCCATGGACTTGTTTATTTTCTGTGTGCTGTTGGCATTATGCCTTTGCATATTTGCTTCTTGTTATATATTTCTTTCATATGTTGCGTATGTGATCTTGTGGAAGAATTGAGTTCAGAAGTGGTTCTGAGTGATAAGTTGGTGAAATCTCAGGAGGGAGAGTCCCTAGCTAGAACTGGGGAATAGACCTCGGTGAAGCCTGAACCAGGTAGGGGTTTCGGGGAAAAGGACTCTTCAAGAGGAAGAGAATCGGCGACTTGAACTCTTGAAAAAGAGTTAACCTCCAAGCGTAGGTGGAACTCATTTGACATTCCATATTGTCATATCGGGGTTGGCGAGTGCAAGAGTTACATGCACGTCGAAACCACGAATAGCGATTTCCCCATCCCATGGGAACCGTCGATCGGTGGAGGGACAGGTGGCACGAATCCGAAGAATCGGGTTTTCGACGTTTGGGGTTTCCAACAACAGGGAACTTTGTGGTGAGGTTTCTTGATCCACGAAATCCTGAAGGTGACGTGGCAGAGTGGGACCCCGAAAGATAGGGAGTCCAGGTGGCGTTGGATCGAGAACCGACACCTCGGGGCTCGGGGGTTTAACAGGCATGCTATTGACATCGCGAGTGGTGATATCCTGATCCATTGACCGTTGACCATCAGCCTGCGGGGTTCGGAGTTTGGAGTTGTGCGAGGAGTGCGCATAGGGTTCGCGACACCATAGAACCCGATTTCCCGAAGCAACTGCCGGGAGATCAACAGAGTCCTGTGGGTGACAAGAACTCTCGAGAGGAGTTGGGAGAGATGTATTGCTCCTCGTACCAAAGGTTAGTGAAGATCCTGGTGGAGCGCGGTTGCTACTGAGAGCGGTTGCGTCAGGGTGGTATCAGAGCCTGAAGATCTTGTCTATATATTTTAGGCAGGAGGAGTGAAAGAGGAAAGGAAAGCACTCTGATACTCATGACTTGCGTCAGGGTGGTATCAGAGTGGGATTGAGTCCTCTTTGTTCAGGTAGCAAAGAGAAGAAAAGACATAATGCCGCCCAGATGAGAGAGGCAGTCACCTGATCATGAAGACAGGGATGCCCGAAGGAGAGGAAGGCCAGCAGGAAATGCTGAAATGGAACACCAGGTAAGAGACCTCAGAGCGAGGCTAGAGGAGATGGAGACCACCCAAAGGTGTGGTGATGGAGCGGAAGAGTTCAGTGATTCGGAGGTAGAAGAGGAAGCGGGACACGACGTTGAAGAAGTCACTACAGAAGACGCGTCAACCGAGAGGTTGATCAGAGCCATCTCAAGGATGAGCTTGAAGACGAATATGGACATCCCCGTCTATAAGGGGAGCTTGAACGCAGAAGAGTTGTTGGACTGGATCCGAGCACTCGACACCTACTTTGATTATGAGGATATCGAAGAGGATAAAAAGGTGAGACATGCAGTCACAAAGCTGAAGGGACATTCAGCCTTATGGTGGGACGAGCTGCAGGCGGACAAACGTTCCAAAGGTAAACAAAAGATTAAGAGCTGGGACAGGATGATCGCTAAGATGAAAGTGAAATTCATCCCGAGGGATTACCAGATCACTCTGTTTAGGCGCATGCAAAACCTGAGACAGAAGATGATGACGGTGAAAGAATACACCGAGGAATTCTATAGGCTCAACATTCGAGCTAGTCATCGGGAGAGCGATGATGAAAAGGTGGCGAGATACCTGAATGGGTTGAGGTATGACATTCAGGACGAGCTAAGCATGTTGACCATCCGGACGGTGGAAGATGCTTACCAGATGGCTTTAAAAGCTGAGGAGAAGCTGAACCGCAAACAAGGACAACGAGGGCGAGGGCGAAGCCAGCCCAGAGGCAAGACAATTGCCCAAGAGAAAGAGGTGGAGAGCCCAGTGCGGAGGAGCAGACTGTTCAGAACGACTTGTACAACCAAGGACAGGAAATGCAAAGTCATAATTGACAGTGGGAGCACTGACAATCTCGTTTCGACCGAGATGGTGGAGAAATTGGAGGCTGGAGGATGTGTACAGACTCCAAGGCGATAAATAAGATCACCATCAGATATAGGTTTCCACTGCCAAGAATGGATGATCTGATGGATTGCCTGAGTGGGGCAAACTACTTTTCCAATATTGATTTCAAGAGCGGATATCATCAGATCTAGATGAGAGAGGGAGATGAATGGAAGACGACATTCAAGACAAACGAGGGTTTGTACGAATGGCTGGTCATGTCGTTTGGGTTGACAAACGCGCCTAGCACTTTTATGTGGCTGATGAATGAAGTCCTGCGGGAATTCATTGGCAAATTTGTGGTCGTGTATTTGGACGACATACTAATATTTAGCAAGATCAAGACTGAACACCTGAGGCATTGACCATTGTGATGAGAAGACTATAGCAGGAGAAGCTGCTGATTAATTTGAAGAAGTGTTCCTTCATGCAAACAGAACTCATATATCTAGGTTTTGTAATATCGGCGAATGAATTGAAGATGGATCCTGAGAAGGTTGAAGTGATCAGGAATTGGCCATCGCCGAGAAATGTGTTTGAGGTAAGGAGTTTTCATGGACTTGCTAGTTTCTACCGAAAGTTCATTCGAAATTTCAGTGGAATCAGTGCAGCAATGATGGACACTGTGAAGAAGCGACATAAGATTTTACATTGGACGGTGGAGGCCGAGAAGAGCTTCAATCTTTTGAAGCCGAAGATTACAGAGCAGCCAATTCTGGTGCTGCCGGATTTTCAGAAGACTTTCCAAGTGAAGTGCGGTGCTAGTGGATATGCTGTTGGAGGGGTCTTGAGTTAGGATGACAGGCCTGTAGCATATTATAGCGAGAAGCTGGATGATGCGAAGCTGAAGTACTCCACGTACGATAAAGAGTTCTATGTGATCATTCAGGCCTTAAAGAAGTGGAGGCATTATCTCATACCCAAGGAATTTGTCCTGTACAGTGACAACCATGCATTGCAGTTCGTGAGTCAACAGGAGAAGTTGAACCAGAAGCATGCGAAGTGGGTAGAGTACATGCATAATTTTACATTTGTGATAAAGCACATTTTGGGTACTGCTAATAAGGTAGCGAACGCCTTGAGCAGAAAATGTTTATTGCTGCAGGAATTCAGGGTCAAGACCTTGGGTTTTGAGACTTTGAAAGATATGTATGCAGATGATGCAGACTTCAGGGAAGCATTCGAGGCATCCGAGAACCCAGTTCTCAGGGATAGGAGTCCGTGGATTGACTACATGATCCAGGATGGATTGCTATTTCGAGGCAATCAGTTGTGCATTCCGGATTGCTCTATGAGAGAGAATTTGGTGAAAGAAAAGCATAGCGGAGGCTTAGCAAGTCATTTTGGACATGACAAGACATTCGCCAAGCTGAGCGAATATTATTATTGGCCTGGCATGTGCACTAATGTAAAGTGATTTGTTGACAGGTGCCGAATATGTCAACACGCAAAGGGATGAAAACAGAACACGGGGTTCTATCAGCCATTCCTATACCAGAGAGACCATGGGAGGCAATTAGTATGGATTTGTTTTGGGATTACTGAGAATGCAACGAGGAGTGGATTCCATTTTTGTAGTGGTGGACAGGTTCTCGAAGATGGCACATTTTATTCTGTGTCATAAGACCAACGATGCAACCCACATAGCCAATTTATTTTTCAAAGAAATTGTGAGATTGCATGGACTACCGAGAAGCATAGTCTCGGATCAGGACACCAAGTTCATAGGTCATTTTTGGAGGACGCTATGGAAGAAGCTAGGGATTGACTTGGCATTCAGTTCTGCTTACCATCCGTAGACAGATGGACAAACAAAGGTGGTCAACAGAAGCTTAGGAGATCTATTGAGAAGTCTGGTGACAGAGCATCACAGCAGTTGGGATCAGATCCTACCACAGGCGGAGTTTGCATACAACGATTCTGTGAATTGGAGTACAGGTAAGAGCCCATTTCAAATTTTGTATGGGACACAGCCGCGAGGAGCATCTGAACTCAGGGAGCTAGAAAAGGCTGAGACAAGCAGCGCGAGAGCTGAAGAATTTGCTGAAGCTATGCAAGAACTTCACACACAGGTGAAACAGTGACTGATGAAGGAGAACTAGGAGTATAAGCGCAGAGCCGATCAGAGGAAAAGGCAACTTTAGTTTGAAGTTGGGGACATGGTTCTGGCGCACTTGAGGAAAGAAAGGTTCCCGAGAGGAACATACAACAAGCTCAAGATGAAGAAAATCGGGCCATGCAGAGTTCTGAGGAAATTTGGCGAGAACGCATATGAGCTTGAGTTGCCAGAGGACATCGGGATATCTCCTATTTTCAACATTTTGGAATTATACCCCTACAGGGCCGAAGAAGTAGGCACTGGAACTGAGGAATCAGTGGTCCAGTGGCAGAAGCAATTACCAGTTGCACAGAAGCCCGAGATGAAGTGCATACTGGATAAAAGAGTTGGAAGGAAGACCAGGAGAAAGCAATATTTTGAGTACCTGGTGAAATGGAAAAATCACCCAGTGGAGGATGCCAGCTGGGAAACAGAGATAGTGATACAAAAGCATGGGCAGACTGTGCAGGAGCTCATGGACAGGATCCCATGAAGTCTTTTGAGCTGAGGAGTATGATGCAGGATCATCTATGACGTCATGAAACGAGTGCGCGGGGATAAAGGGATACAGCTGGACCGTGCCAGCACATACATTTTTGAATTATTTGAAGATTTTTGCGTCGCCATTTAACTGAAGGCATTCAAAGCTGAGTGCACTTGTATTATGTTATAGATAGGAAGGCATTAAATTGTTTTAATGCTGTTAGATAGGAATTAGCTGAAGATTAGACAGTTTTACTCCCGGGAGGGAAAACGAATATAGGCACCCTCCTTGTACATTGTATTCATCCGAGATTGTTATCAAGCATTAGCATTTAGGAAGCAGGAAGAGAGAAACTCAGAGAACTGGTGAAGAATCCCCATGTACAGAGATTGAATTAATAGTAAAGCTTTGGTTCAATTTCATGGCAGTGATTATTCTCTGTGTGTTGTTGATATTATGTTGTTGCATATTTGCTTCTTGTTTTGCCTATTGTCTATATGTTGCATATGTGATTGCATGACAGGTTCAAAATATGAGGGAATGAAAGAATGAGTCTTAATTGTTTCTCTGTCTAAGCCAGGAGATTTCTGCATAGAGTGCAGTGAAATACCTCCACATAGAGTGCGTTGAGGAGGCTAGACAGTTAAACCCTGATCCTTGTCTGCTCAGAAGTCGTGCTGATTTACTCGAACCATGCAGGTGAGGTGCAGGTTGAGTTGAAGTTCCAGAGGTAAGCCTGGACAGTGAAGAACAGGAGAGCCGTGGGTAAATTCCATGGACTTGTTTATTTTCTGTGTGGTGTTGGCATTATGCCTTTGCATATTTGCTTCTTGTTATATATTTCTTTCATATGCTGCATATGTGATCTTGTGGAAGAATTGAGTTCAGAAGTGGTTCTGAGTGATAAGTTGGTGAAAGCTCAGGAGGGAGAGTCCCTAGCTAGAACTGGGGAATAGACCCCGGTGAAGCCTGAACTAGGTAGGGGTTTCGGGGCAAAGGACTCTTCAAGAGGAAGAGAATCGACGACTTGAACTCTTGAAAAAGAGTTAACCTCCAAGCGCAGGTGGAACTCATTTGACATTCCATATCGGCATATTGGGGTTGGCGAGTGCAAGAGTTACATGCACGTCGAAACCACGAATAGAGATTTCCCCATCTCGTGGGAACCATCGATCGGTGGAGGGACAGGTGGCATGAATCCGGAGAATCGGGTTTTCGGCGTTCGGGGTTTCCAACAGCAGGGAACTTTGTGGTGAGGTTTCGTGATCCATGAAATCCCGAAGGTGACGTGGTAGAGTGGGACCCCGGAATATAGGGAGTCTAGGTGGTGTTGGATCGAGAACCGACACCTCGGGGCTCGGGGGTTTAACAGGCATGCTGTTGACATCGCGAGTGGCGATATCTCGATCCGTTGATCGTTGACCATCGACCTGTGGGGTTCGGAGTTTGGAGTTGTGCGAGGATTGCACATAGGGTTCACGACACCACAGAACCTGATTTCCCGAAGCAACTGCCGGGAGATCAACAGAGAGTCCTGTGGGTGACAAGAACTCCCGAGAGGAGTTGGGAGAGTAGTATTGCTCCTCGTACCCGAGGTTAGTGAAGATCCTGGTGGAGTACGGTTGCTACTGAGAGCGGTTGCGTCACTATCGAAACGTTTCTGCCAACGTTCCAGAAAACTTACAAGTGCGTCGATCATCCTTTGAGCCGCCATCGCACTTACGAGAAAAATACATGCAGGAAGAGATGGAAATAAGAAAAGAATCAAACACGGAGGTTGAGTCCTCGCATCCAAAAGTAGCTCGAGTCTGGATAACCGGAAAATGCATCCCCCAATCCCCAGTTGCGCCCATGTACATCATCAAAACCACTAGGATAGGGGAAGATATACAGTTCATGCGAGACCATGCCCTCATAGGAAAATTCCTAGGTCTCTGGCCCACAGAAAAAGACCTAGGTCATTGGATCAAGGCGTGGTGGAATCCCACGGGAGACTATGAGCTTCAACTAAGCTCCAAAGGTTTCTTTACAATAATATTCTACAACCTGGAGGACAAGGACAAGATCTTTGAAGGGGGACCATATTTATACAACTCGGCTGGCCTCTACCTACGTTTCTGGACAAACTGCTTCTACCTAGAAAAGGAAAACTTCACATATGCACCAGTATGGATTCGCCTCTACTGCCTGCCCCAAGAGTTCTGGTTAGAGGAAATTTTACTGGGCATAGGAAGCACCTTGGGTAAATATGTCAAATATTCTGAAGCTACCAAACAAAGAAAATACACCTCTTATGCTAGGATATGTGTCTATATGAACATCTCTAAAGTTCTGCCAGGCATAGTTACTTTAGAATACCAAGATGAGGAATGGGCCCAAACCATAGACTATGAACACATCCCTTTTAGATGTCAAAACATCCATGAACATGGACACCTTTTCAGAGACTTCCCTCTCAATGCCCCCCCCAAGAAGGAAGATGAAGAAAAACCAAAGGAAGAATTTACTCAGGTTCAAATTCGAAGGATACAAGAACAGAATAATCCCACAACCATCAACAAAAAAAAGAACTCAACTAATAACTCTTTTGAAGCCCTCAACTGCCTCCCAGAAGCCGAAGAGGTGGAAAAAACCCACAAGACCACAAGGAACAATCCCAACAAGTACAAGGAAGATTAGTTGGCAGAAAAGCATCAAACCCTAGCATACCAAGAAGATCTAAAGAATCGCCTAGTCTCAGGGAAAGAACCAGAAAGAGAGGAATATACAATCATGGAAATGGATGAGTAGGACCTAGTAGAAATTGAAATAGACAAGTTAGAAGAAGCACTCAACAAGAAGGATGTCCAAACCCTACCAGAGGACCAACTCAGAAAAGTCCACAAAGTATTTCTGGACTCATCAGCATGGTCCACATCTGGGCTGGGGATCAACATACACCCTGTTATCCCCACTTTTTAGGGATAACTAGGAGATCATGTCTCGAGGCCCATAGGTCCTAGACATGGAGTAATAAGAGTACAAGGAGGGGAACGTAGTATGGATGTGGGATGCCAATAAAGGGGAGCCTACTAATATCAAAGGAAACACTCATTTTTTACTTGGCCCTTTTAAGGTTGGAAGAAATTCGATAAATGACTCTTATTACTGATCTACACTTAGGGCCATTTTTCTCTTAGGGTTTGATGAAAGAGCCTTGTTGTAGCAACACTCTCCCTCATTAATCCCTCTTGTCTTGATTTTGTGCCTCATTTGAGCTAGCCATTTTTCCAAATTGACCTAAGGAAGGAGGAGAGAGAACGAGGCCTTGCTATTGCAATGCCGAAGTGAGCCTCTCTCCCATAGGGTTTTGATTTTGAGGCCCTGTCATAGAAGCACTTCATAACTCTTCCCTCTATTCATTATCTTTCCTCCTTCAACCCTTGCATCCTTCATTTTTTACTCCATTTTACCCTAAGGCATTGATCTAAATTCATCTAATGTTGAAATGAAGCTGATCAAACAACTCTCTAAATTCTTTGAATTTCAAACCCTAACATACTAACCCTAATTTGCTGACATCATCATTAGATATTTTATCTTTAATACATCAACATTTTACTTTATGAGCAATTGAATGGTGGTTTAAAGCATTTATTAAATTAAGTGTTGATTGGTTACATTAAATGCCACATCGTTCCAATATTTATTGGTGAAGTTTTATATCTTTTCATTTGCTATTGATAAACATTGAATTCATCAACATTTATTGCTAATTGCTTATATATATTTATCATATAGTCTTATGAAGTACTAACCCATTGAAATATAGCTTGCATATATCTGTTTGTTGTTGTCTTGTTCCAGGCAGGTGTTCTTCATTGGGGATTTACTTTATTATTGGCTATTTAGCCGGTAATTTCTATTTGGGTGGTGACTTGTGAGGGGGAAAGTTTGTCCTTATCTCATTATCCTTCTGCCTCCTCAAAACCACAGGTCACCGGGGATGTATCCCCTAGGCCTAACCTCTCTAAAGAGAAAGAACCTCCCCATTGTGGATAGGTTCCTGTTATGCCAGTTTGTCCTTCAATCTTATAGCCTATTTCCTAGCTACAAACTTTGCGATAACATTTTGGTGCCGTTGCCCGGGAACATTGAGTCAATTTTCCTCAAACGAAAAACCTTTTCGGTAAGCCTTGCCTCAGAGCCTTATCTTACAAGCTTGTCTGGCGAATCCAATAGGGTGTTTTTGCTTTATCTTTGATGATTTCAAGAAAATTATCTGGCGACTCCACAAATAGCTAATGACGACCCGTAGTGGGCGTCAGTATATACTTTCATCTACTACTATGACCTCCACAAATCCTGTCACCCCTGTAAGTTCTCCCAAATGGTCTTATGAAGAACTCTTTGGCCCTTTAGGCTTAGCTAACACTCAAGGGGGGTTACATGATCTACCCAAGAATGTTGAGTCTTGGATACCTAAGTTTTCAGGGGAAAAGTGATCCTGTGGTGACTCTCATTGGACCAAGTTCTGTGAAGAGTTTCATTTTCACCAATCTAGACAAGAACACCTTGACGTCTTTTTAAGGCTCTTTGTGAGCTCACTAACCGGAAGTGCCAGGAGGTGGATTAACAAACTCCCAAAAGGAAGCATCAAAAACCTTGAGAATCTAGAACAAGTCTTTAAAAAAGATTGGTGTAAAAGGGAAAACATGGATTCCATTTACTCTCAATATACTGATATTTGCAAGGGTTCTAGTGAGGGAATTAGGGATTTATGATAGGTTCAATATTCTCCTCAAAAGGATCCGACCTAACTTGAACTCAGAGGAAGCCATCCTCCAACACTACTTGAACTCATTGGAGGCAGTTTTGTAGTTTACTCTCAAAGATTGGTTGCCCTCAACTCTAGAAGAAGCACAAGATTCCACTTACTAGATTGAGAGGAACCTTGAACTCAAAGAATACATCTATCAGGTCAATCTCTCATGAAATAATATCCCCTGGGAATCCAGTGATGAGGATATCACAGAAACTGAACCCAAGCTTCCAGATATCCTTGAGGTAAAACTCATGCCCCCCAAAAGGAAATGGAACACAGCTTTCTCAGACATAAAAAATGTTTCTAACTTTTTTGAGGGTTTGGGTATGGCCACTCATAAAAAACCTAACTTTGAAGATTCCTTGTTTGTATTGAAGAGACCAATGTTATAAAATCAAGACGTGAGTGAAACTGATAGGTCTAAAGAGCCCTGGGTACATAGTGGAACCAATCTAAGCACTAGTATGTCCTGTATCTTGCAAAGGGTTAAAAGGATTCGTGAAATGTTGAAAATCTCTTTTCTAACAAAGAAAGACCCGGATGACCAATTATCTTTTGAGGGGATTCCCACACTATCACAAACCAGTCATTCTAAGCAAGATGATAAAACACCCTCTTCTTTATTAACAAATGATCTTGGAACTAGTGACTATAATTTAGTGGATCCATACTTGTTTCAAGATTGCCCCACTTTTCCCTTGATAGAAGAAGACACAGATTGGGGTAATTATCCTGAAAATACCTCTGATATCTCTGAAGATTCAGATAAAGATGGCTATCTAGTGTAGAGAATAAGTAATATCATTGAGTGGAACAAAAATGTTTTCAAGGACATATAGGTTCCAAACACTTTAAAAACTACCAACATTGTGGATGAAAACCCTTGGTGTTTTGAATGCAGTGAAGCACATTGGGAACATGAATGTCCTTACAGTAATGGTGGCTGTCAACAAGTGAACAATATAGGTCATGTCATAGAAGGCCCTCAAATAAATATCATCGTTGAAGAGCATCAAGAGGCCATGAAAGAGGCATCTAGGTCAGCCAGAATGGTGGTAATAAACAACCTATATTAGGAATAAAAACAAAAGTTGAAGAAATAAGAATCCCTGGTTTACAGAAGAAAGAAGTCGAACCAACCTCCCGCTGACCAAACAAAAAACCCACCTTTGGATGTACTCTTTCCTAAAACATCCAAGACTGAAAGGGTTAACTTGAACTTTGACTTTGAAGGGGCATTATCCAAGATGCTTGTAACCATCCCTTTGAAAGAATTCATCAAGGTTCCATCTGTCAAAGAGTGATTTGACAACTTTTTCCAAGGATCAGATGGACCATTGAAAGATGGAACTATTGGTCATCTCTAGAATGTACTCATGACTACAACTCATGTCCAAGAGCCTAGTGATTCCATAAAATATGAAAAAGCACGTGACAAGACTAAACAGACTCCTCATAAATATTCTCTTAAAGATACGCCTTTTTCAATGGAGAAAGACTCTAATTAGATTAAATGGATCAATAAAGAGGAATACCAACAACTCCTGGACGAGTTCAAAAGCCAAGAATCCGAGACTGTGAAAATACTAAATAAGTTAGAAGATGATGTACAGATCTGTACTTCGCAGCAGGAAATATTTATAGCAGAATCGCACCCACCTCCCTCTACACAATACACCAGGGTTGTTCAAGGAACGAAAAATTTCAAGATCAAAGAGTACAAGGAGGGGGACGTAGTATGGATGTGGGATGCCAATAAAGGGGAGCCTACTAATATCAAAGGAAACACTCATTTTTTACTTGTCCCTTTTAAGGTTGGAAGAAATTCAATTAATGACTCTTATTACTTGTCTACACTAGAGGGACGAAGGTCCTCAAACCCCACCAGGATGGGGTGACCTGAATTCATAGGTAAGTACAAGTAAGTAGGCATTCTTTCATTCATGTATTATACCATTTGCATGGCATGTTAGTTTTCTTTCACATTTACATCTATTGAATGTTTTATTTCAACATATATATATCTATGTTGGGGTGGAATTACCACCCCAATTTTTTTACTGATACTTCTTTCGAGATCGAGTTGGTCTACAGGTTATGCTAGAGATGCTTAGGTTCTCATGAGCTCTATGATGAGTACATGTCCCCGAGTTGGAGCCAGATGTTATCCCCACTTTTTAGGGATAACTAGGAGATCATGTCTCGAGGCCCACAGGTCCTAGACATGGAGTACCGAGAGTAGGATTGACCTGAGAATGGCTCTGGAGGGCCCAACTTTTCTTCTTCCATCATCCTTATCTTGTCAACAACAACATCATTCATCACCATCGTCTTGGTTCTGTATCAGAAAGGGTTCTTTCTCCATCAGGTAATTGGTCCAAGTATCATGGTATGTGTCACTTTTGATCATTAAAACCTTTAAATATATGCATTTGATTCATTTTGTTTCTAACAACTGCTTGGATCTTACATTTTCCCACTTGACCATGTTTAGGGATTGACAGGGTGTCCTAGCAAGCCTTTGTCCATAGGTTTTGGTTTGCCACTGGGGTGATTTCTGAAAATCCATCATCTGCTCCCATCATAGCACCACTATTTCATCTTATTTCCCACTCATTTTTCCCACTCCCCTTGTCCAGGCATTGGGTTGACCTAATTTTAGGATTACACCTTATCTCGTGGGAAGAAGGGGCTAAAGGCCCAAAAGCTAAAAGTAATCTAGTAAAATATAAAACCCTAAGAATAAAACCTCGAGATGCTTTGCCCAGGGATCCCTGAGAAAGAAATAAAATGCTTCTCAACAAGGAACAAGAGGGACCCAAAAAAATAATAAAACAAGACCTAGTCAGAGGATAGGGGGTCTCATCATGAGCCAGCCTATTACATCCATGGGTACCTAGCAGTATGACATTGCCACCAACTGGTTACCATGCCAGGGCAATGACTCTTGGTTGCATGACCAAGGGAAAGGGGGTCTCATCATGAGCCAACCTTTCATTTCTGTGAAATTACTTATGGGTAACACTGCCACCACTGGTCACCACACTAGGGTAGTGTCCCTTGATTATATCTTGAACAAAAAGAAAAATAAAAGCAATAAAAGAATAAAAAAGAATAAAGGCAAGAATGGGCTTGGAAAGAATGCATCCATGAAAGGTACAACTCACCTTCTACAAAGGCACCCACAGGTATCACTTTGCATCCTTGGCCCTCACTACACCGACATGCTTGGACTTCCCCTGACCACATCACCCACTCACATGGTTTTGATGAGGTTTCTCCTCAGAACTCTCCTTTTCTGATGGGCACTATCCCAATAGGACCTTTTGTCTTTTCTCCCATATTTGTATAACAGGCTTGTGTAACGTCTTTGAGCTATTGATAGATGTATTAAGGATTTTATGCATATGTTTAATAATATTGATTATGAGATGTGATTGGCATTGCTATGATCCCTGTGTCTGATGAGCCTACGGAGGGTGTATCCTTTGATGTGCAGGACCATGCTCGATGGACAGGTACCATTTGGACTGATACACATGGGGAGATGATTAGTTCAGACCTACATGGGGTTGAATATCCCACCAGATTGATGCTGAAGCCCCATCAAGGGGAAGAGACAGGAAACAAATGGCTCAGGAGATTTTCATTGGAGAAGAAGAGAACGTTACACTAGAGGCACCCCGACACAGCTTGACCTAGAGGGGATGGCCCTTTCTTAGTGGAATGTTGGCCTTTAGAGGCCTAGGATGTCACTACCTTGACCATGACATCACCCAACATCATGGACATTTGGGGCAGGCAGACTAGGCAACCGTGGCATGTGTGGCAGGTTGGAGAAGCCCAGGGAGGGCTAATGTTTTGCTTCAGGATGCCCCATCTGCCCTAAAAAGGGATAACGTTTCCCTTGGAGGGGATTTTACTCTCCTTTCATCTTGATTTAGGGTTTTAACTTGACAATTTAATGTAAAACAATATGATTTGATATTTTGTCCTTGTCAGCCATTTTACCTGACCTAAAATGTAAAATTAGGTCAAGGTTTTGTATAAATGAGAGATTTTCACTCTCATTTTAGGATCATAACTCATTCACTCCATAAGGAGGTCTGAAATTTGTGCCCTATATTGGTTATTTGACTGATTTAAGTGAGGCACATTTGTTGAAGGAAGACTTTTTGGCATTCTGTGGTGTTTCTCTTGAAGGAAGGTGTTACAACTAGGGTTTGCATGGTTATTTCTTGATGAATTATAAGTATTGTTGTGCAAAAATTCTTGAATGAATGGCTATAGTTTAATTTCTTGCATATGTTTATGACTTTTTCTGAATCAAAACCCTAGGTGACAAGCACACAAGTAGGTCCTTGTCTCATGTCCCTTGATAGAGAAGCTTTCAGCCATTGAAGAAGAAGAAGAGATCCTAGCCCTAGCTACACTCTTTTTTCTTCCTCTCCTTTGCTAGCCATAACATTTTGAATTCAAGAGGAAGAAGACGTCCTAGGCCTAGGTTATCTACACTTAGGGCCATTTTTCTTTTAGGGTTTGATGAAAGAGCCTTGTTGTAGCAACACTCTCCCTCATTAAGCCTTCTTGTCTTGATTTTGTACTTCATCTGAGCTAGCCGTTTTTCCAAATTGACCTAAGGAAGGAGGAGAGAGCATGATGCCTTGCTATAGCAACATCAGAGTGAGCCTCTCTACCCTAGGGTTTTGATTCTGAGGCCCTGTCATAGCAACAATTCAGAACTCTTCCCTCTAGTCCTTAGCCTTCCTCCTTCAACCCTTGCGTCCTTCATTTTTGACTCCATTTTACCCTAAGGAACTGATCTAAAGTCCTCCAACATTGAAGTGAAACTTGATCAAACAACTCTCTAAATTATTTGAATTTAAAACCCTAAGTTGCTGACACCATCATTGGATATTTCATCTTTAATGCAACAACATTTTACTTTATGATCAATTGAATGGTGGTTTAAAGAATTTATTAAATGAAGTGTTGATTGGTTACATTGAACACCACATCATTCCAATATTTATTGGTGAAGTGTTATATATTTTCATTTGCTATTGATAAACATTGACTTCATCAACATTTATTGCTAATTGCTTATACATATTTATCAGATAGTCTTATGAAGTACTAACCCATTGAAATATAGCTCGCATATATTTGTTTACTGTTGTCTTGTTCTAGGCAGGTGTTCTTCATTGGGGATTTACTTTATTATTGGTTGTTTAGCCAAGAATTTCTGTTTGGGTGGTGACTTGTGAGGGGGGAAGTTTCTCCTTATCTCATTATCCTTCTGCCTCCTCAAAACCACAGGTCACCGGGGACGTCTCCCCTGGGCCTAACCTCCCTAAAGAGAAAGAACCTCCTCATCATGGTGACATTGGGTGGGATAGGTTCTTGTTACGCCAGTTTGGCCTTCAATCTTATAGCCTTTTTCCTAGCTACAAACTGTGCGATAACACACCAAAACCGAGATCCAAGAAAACACTGAAAAGAAAACAAACAAAGGGGTAGAAAATCGACTCATCAGCTAATAAATGAGGCGGGAAACTATATGATCATTTCGGGATAGATTCACATGCTCTCAAAGAGATCCTTTCCCCACCCACCAAATTGTTAACTATGAATATCCTCACCTGGAATATCAGATGCCTAAATGGAATATCCAAACAAAGGATTCTTTGAAACTAAATCAAAATGGAAGACCATGATATATTCCTGATTCAAGAGACAAAATGTGCAGGGAAAATTGTAGAAGATATCATCAAAATATGTTGACACAAATGCGAATCTTATCAAACAGACTCAAAAGGGGCTTTAAGAGGCCAGGCCATCCTTTGGAATCCTACTATAGTCATCCTTTATCAAAGCCTCTCCACTCCATGCACCATCACAACGCACTACAGAGCCATTGGTTCGGACAAGGAAGGAATGATCACAAATTCCTATGGTCCCCAGATCAGCCAAGACAAAGACCTCTTTCTTTAGAGCCTAGATTATTTAGGATCCTTAGCGGAGGGAAAGAGATGGATAATAGGAGGCGACTTCAACATGATTCTCATGCTGAAGGAAAAGAGAGGGGGAAAAAAATTCCTGGAGTAGGATAGCACTAAATTCCAAGAACTCATAGAGAATCTCAGACTGGTATACATTGAGAACAACAATGGCACCTACACCTGGACCAATAAAAGATCAGGAAACCACCAAATATCTTGTAGGCTTGATCACTTCCTCATCTCTGGAATTCTCCTCTTGGAAGGCCCCCTAGTAGAATCCAACATCCTCCCAAGGCAGGTTCAGACCATTGGCCAGCTCAGCTCTGGGTTGACACTATTGCCACCCCCAATCTTAAACCCTTTAGATTTGAAATTTTTTGGCTCTCCCATCTAGATTTCTAGGAGCTGGCCCGTCATTGGTGGAGCATTGTAGAAACACAGATGGGAACCAAAATGTATTTCTTCCAGCAAAAACTCAAACACTTCAAACAACAGGTACGCAAATGGAACAAAGAGGTATTTGGGAACATTTTTTAGGAGAGGAAATTACTGGAACAAAAACTTAAGAACCTCCAAGCACAATTCATTCAAGCATGATACACAATCACCTAGCAACAATAGGAAAATGAACTCAAAAGGAAACTAGAATAAAAGCACAAGCAAGAAGAGATCCTATGGAGACAAAAATCTAGGGTTCAATGGCTCAATGAAGGAGAGAAGAACACCAAATTATTCCATCATTCTATGATCCACAGATGCATTATCAATCACATCACAAAGCTCGAAGACTCCCAAGGAAACAACCTGTTAAATCATCAGGAAATAACACATGAGATGACATATTTCTACAAGGATCTCCTCTCCGAACCCCAGGTGGATCACACCTCAACAATAGAGTGGGTGGTCCAAAACATCCCAACTATAATCACCCAAGAAAAAAATGAGGCTCTCATGACACCAATAATGAAAGCAAAAGTGGATCAGGCTATTCAGGAGTTACCTACAGGAGAGGCTCCAGGTCCAGATGGTTTCACAACAGACTTCTTCCACTCATGTTGGCCAATGTTAAGGGAGGAAGTGTGGAAGCTGGTGGAGGAATCACGCAGCTCTAGAAAATTCCTTCTGGCACTAAATGCCACTTTCCTCACCCTAATACCAAAATAAGAAAGAGTCACAAACCCGAGGAACTTCAAACCCATAGATCTTTGCAACGCGATCTACAAAATCATCTCCAAGGTCATTTTTGGGCTCTAAAGATGTCTAAAATAAACCTTAGTTTAACATTAATTTATCAACCCGAGGATTCATCTTTTATCTCAAAGAATATCGGCAAAGTCTATGCAGATAGCTCATAGAGGCTAAAATCGTGTAGTGAAATCAAATCTAAGTTTATCAACAATCAAGTTCCTCAAACATTCATTAAATATTCTAAGGATTGAAATCTAAAGATGTGCAAAAGGAAAAGAACTAGCTAATCTATTGAATTCATTTTAAGAGAAGTAATTGAATTTAGATAAAGACTTGCAAAAATGACTATCATTATGAATCAAATTGCTGAAAAGAAAAAGGCGAATTACTCCATCTATGGAAAGGAATAGAGACTATAATCTAACTGAAAAGAGACAACAATCATATTTCTATTGAAAGGAACAACAACTATATTCTAGCGGAAAGGAACAACAAATGTAAACTAAGTAAAAGGAACGACAAATGTAACCTAAGTAAAAGGAACAACAAATGTGAACTAAATGAAAAGAACAACAAATGTGAACTTATGAGGAACCATCACGCATCAAATCTCAGTAATAGGAATTGGAACAACAATCATTGAAATCTAAAGCTGTGCAAAAGGAAAAGAAGTAGCTAATCTATTGAATTCATTTTAAGAGAAGTAATTGAATTTAGATAAAGACTTGCAAAAATGACTATCATTATGAATCAAATTGCTGAAAAGAAAAAGGCGAATTACTCCATCTATGGAAAGGAATAGAGACAACAATCATATTTCTATTGAAAGGAACAACAACTATATTCTAGTGGAAAGGAACAACAAATGTAAACTAAGTAAAAGGAACAACAAATGTAACCTAAGTAAAAGGAACAAAAAATGTGAACTAAATGAAAAGAACAACAAATGTGAACTTATGAGGAACCATCACGCATCAAATCTCAGTAATAGGAATTGGAACAACAATCATTTAATGCTTCAGGGAATATCTATTTCTTGCAATTGACATGAAATCATCAACACACTTATGCATTCATTAACTACTAGAAAAGAGAATCGAATCACAAAACATAATTTGAATTGATACAATTACAGATCGAACAGTAGCTCCTTCAGACCGGGCCCTCAGTCCTTAGAAGCACTGCTATTTGAAACTCAATATAAAAAAATGGTAAAATTGCTCAAGGCTTCTATTGATTTCATAGCTGGTACAACATTTTACAAAAATTGCTAACACATAGCAATTCTATATTCTCAATTCTTGAGTGCAATTCTTCTCTTTTCTTCAAGATCTATTTACCCCTTATATGTTACAATAATCTGAGCAAATTAAGCTATCCTGAGGATCGAGAGATCCTCAGGATTGCTTTACTATTACAATAAGTAACTCAATTATCTTTAAAACTTCTTTGTGCCATAAAGTCTTCAACCTCCAATAACTTGCACATCTTCAAGATTCCCCTTGCTATCCTGGGTTTGACAATATTTAACCAATCCTGCAATAAAACCAGACAATTCCAATCATATTTAGGATCTATGTAATCTAATCTCCAAAAACAACGCTAAAGGGTATATTACTCATTTTCTATTCTATTTTCTTCTAAATAACTAAAAAGTCAATCAAGATGATATCATGAAATGTGGGAAAAATGAAGATATTTATACCTTTTTCATAACCTAACATACCCCTCATCTTACTTTCTTGCATGTCCTCATGCAAGCTGAGATTTTACATGTAAAGTAGTAATGTTGTAAGATGGAAAGGTTGGTTCACCAGGCCTTCTGAACCCATTGCTTCTTTTGAGTTCTCCAAAAACAACATCCTCCCTCTTCTTGCTAATTTGATAATCTTTTTGGTAACTTTCTGGAGGGAACCAAATGATAGGGGGATTATATCTGCACCCAATCCAAGCAGGCCCTTCCTCTTGGAGAAATCTAGAATACCTCTCTATTCTGAAGGTAGCTGCAAAGAAATTCCTATACCTAAAGGGCTCCCTACTCTTTACTTCACTGGAGGAGGCATCCCATCTCAGTTTAGAAGCAGCAAGAGCTTCCTCCTTAAGATCCCTAAAGCGAGTGATACCTGAACATATGACCTGTAGATGGACGGGGGCCAAGGATTCTATGACCCATTTTCTTTTCATAAAGGTTTTATGTCACATAATGGATGGAAAGGACTTTGGAGGTTCCCCCCTAACCCAGAGATCCATCCTAGCTTCCCTTTTTAGGAGGGTTTAATGAGCTTTACCCCATCTGACTTGATTCTGAGTAAATGAAAGAAATGCATGAAACTGTATATCACCTATGAATGGGCCAGGGTTATCTTCCCTTTTTCTTCTAGAATGAAATTATGAAAGTACAATTCACACAAAAATTATTGTACCTTTTCATCCTTCTCTCTAAAACATGAAATAAACTTAGGTACAGTGGCAAAAGAAATAGGTTTTCCCTCTCTAATGGCCTTCACTCTCAATAACAAATATCATTCTAGCAAGAATAACGTGTAATTGGTGGCAGGGGCTCTGCAATTAATACCATCAGAGTAGACATCACGAATTTCCTTGATTTGCTCCAAATCTTTTTCTAATTGGGTTTGCACCTTTTTGATCTTCTCTTGGGCTCTAGTGAGCACATCATAGGTCTCACCCTTTGTTGCTGTCATGTCCTTCAATTCTTTAATAATATTTTGATATTCAGTTCTAGTTACCATTTCATCTTGGTGTTGAGCCAATGCTTGTTGGGCTCGTCCCAACTCTGCCTTTAGTTTATCGATGGTGACACCCTATGCTTGAGATTGGGATGCTTGGTATTCTTCCATAGCGCTCATCTCTTCCCTGGATTGAGTTAATGCTTGTTGGACCTGTGTAAGCTCTGCTTCCAACTTGTCCACAATAACACTCTGTTTCTGGGACTGGAGTGCTTGGTGCTCTGCCATAGTCAGTAACTCACTTCTATTTTGAACCAGGGTTTGTTGAGACTGCATCAATTCTTCCTCCAATCTCCTGATGGTAGCATTCTGCTCAAGGAGTTGAGTTGTCTGCACCCCAACATCAATTGCTTATGTAGCTGTCATATTTTCCTGTGTTTCTAAAGGAGGTGCTTCCTCATTTTGGGCTATTGTTTCTTCCACTACTATTTCTTTAGGGTCTATCTGTATCCTTACAGAATTTGTACTGACTGCTTCTTTAGGAAGAGGGTTTCTTCCTTGTACTCTGGCCCTTTTGTTCTTCTTTCTTCTGTTAGCTTTATCTACTTGTTCTAACTATTTCTTCAATTCCTTAATATTTTCCTTGATTTTAACTACCTTTGCTTTAATACTTCAGCCTTCTTAGCCTTTTTCTTCAATATTTTATTTTATTTTTTTAACTTTCTAATTTTCTTTTGGCTTTTGGCTGATTTTTGTTTATGAGAGGTCTCAAGGCCTTCTTCACTCTTGCCAATAGATGGTTGTTTCTATGTTCCTTCCAACTATTCTGTCTGTCCAAGAGGGCTTCTTGTTTCGAGATGGGGTTCTTCCTGTGCTCTGTCCTTAGGAATAGACATTTCAATATCAGGAAAATATTCAGCTGGTTTTGAAGAGGAGGGTTGTTCTAGGGATTTTTCTTGATTATTTGCACCTTTGTCAATTGAGGTTCCCAAGCTTCCCAAAACCTGGGCTATTTCTACCTCATAGCTCTTCATAAATTGTTCTGTTAGATGTGCTAATGTCGGTTGGGTGTCTTCTTGATCATTCCTTTGTGAGGTCTGTTCTTCTTGCCTAATTCCTTGAGCATTCTCGTGTGGACACTATTCTATAGAATTCTGAAGTTCTTCAGGCTATTTTGTTGTATCCTGAATTGCTTCAGTTGTTTCCTAGATTCGTCTTCTTCTTCTCCTTGTCTGAATGATGGTTGTAGGGGTAGTTGTTGCTCTCTTTCTCTTTTTTGTTAATGTCTATGTTTGTGAGGTCTAGGTATCTGTGATTTGGGAAGGGTCTACCTCAACTTCAGTTTGAGGAGATGGGATTTCTCTTTGGGTAGTAGTCTCCTCTGCCTATCTATATTTGATTTCCTATGGTGGTTCTTCATGGCATAATTCAGGCTGCTTTAGTTGTGGAGGTCTATTGGCCCGAATCAGGTTATCCCAAGTCAATTGAGTTTGACTCAGTGCTTTAATTTTTATCAGTTTAACTAATCTATGGTGGCTGATAACAGTAACAGGGTCCTTGGATTTTTGTGCTCTCAGGGCAACCTCATGTAATATGGCATTCAGAAAGAAAGGTAGATTAAGTACTAACTGTTGTTTTAATGTTGCCAACAATTTGAGGTGGCGAGGTCGAATTACGTCATATCATCCATCACAAGTGATGTACCGCTGAATTACCCCTACAAGTTCCTTCCATGGTTCTCTGAGGGTACTAGGGTTGAGTCCCTTTCCTTTCTTATCTAATTCTTCCCTAGGGTCTGTGAAGGTTTCCACAACTTCCTTCAATGTTGTGTATCGTCTTTTCCACTTAATGCCCATGTTAGGGAGGCCTGTGACCTCTGCTAAGATTTTTGGGGTGACTGAGATTTGTATGCCCCACACCATAGAGTTTCCCCCCTGCAGATTCTGAAGGAATTCAAGCGTGACATTCGTGTCATATCCTTGCAGCCGATTGAAGTACTCCATCCACCCCAGCTGATGCAGGATGTCTCTTGCTTTCTCTGTAAGATTTAGTAAAGTAGGTTCCATGTGCACACCTCGGCCACCCATTTTGTGATAAAATATGGACAACTATCTTTCCTGGTAGAAAATGTGGTTAGACTAGCTTGGAGGAAAAATTACCAAGAATAAAAAATATCAGAGACAACAAATGTATACAAATATGTTACAGGTATGAGCTAACTGAGAGGGGGGGCGGGGGTGAATCAGTTAGTGTAGATTATTAACAATTTACTCTCATTTTTAATTTTGAGTCATGAGTCTTAGTGGCAGTGAGTCTTTTCTGTGAATTCCAGAGTTATAAACATAAAG
>JZKD02S1721358.1:239132-254096 GCA_000966675.3 Picea glauca
TGGCTTGTGATGAGACCCCCTATTCTTTGTGGGAAAATAATTTTTTTTTATTAATTTATTATATTATTATTGAGTGTATGAAGGGAGGCTCATCTACTCCTTAAGAGTAAGGGATGGCATAAAGAAGTGTAAGGATGCCAAGAAAAAGTGTGTTTCAGATTCCTTATTAGTTATAAACGTGAGGTATCATTTAAGTGTAATGTATAAGGGAAAAGAAACAAATTATGGTGGTTACAGGTTATGAACAAGGTTTAAGATATTTCGAAGGAAGCGATCCAAAAAGCAATTTGATAAGGTATGGGAGATAGTCCACAAAATAATGATAGATCGTTAGAAATAATGCTGGTGAAAATTATTTTGGTGAAAGTTTTACCCCAAAGGAAAGGCTTAGCATTTTATCAGCAAAGAAGGAACGACCAAATGAATAATAGATGTGAAAAAAAGAACAACAATTGTTCCGTTCAAAGGAACAGTAGGCGCGCAAAAGGAACAACAAGCGCACAAAAGGAGCAACAATTGTTCCGTTCAAAGGAACAACATGCACGCAAAATGAACAACAATTGTTCCGTTCAAAGGAACAACAGGTGCGCAAAAGGAACAACAATTGTTCCGTTCAAAGGAACAACATGCACGCAAAAGGAACATCAATTGTTCTATTCAAAGGAACATCAAGGGCACAAAAGGAACAAAAATTGTTCCATTCAAAGGAACAACAAGTGCACAAAAGGAACAACAATTGTTCCGTTCAAACCATCTGAATTTGTAGAAACCTGGTAATGTATTTTTCTTGAATTCAAGGTTGATTCCTCATCAACTAAATTCATTTATGATTTGGTTTATTTCAAAATTAAGTAATGGATGGTTTGTTAATGTTATAAATTTCATTATAGTTGCCTAATTGTTTCTACTGAATCATGACACATTCATTTCTCTACTGAAGGCAGGGTATGGGTAATGAGATGAAGCGGGAGTTCGGAACAAAAAATAGTGCTAATTGAGTTCATCATGGTTATCCTCCCTAGTTTTGATTTTCTCGAATGATTATCGAAAATAATAAAAAAACTAAATAAAATCTATAGAAAACAAAATTATATACAGTATGTATAGTGTCAGCAGATTTCAACATTTATGGAGTTGGGGTGGCTAGATTACCTTCCCAGCCACCCAAAATTTGAAGGGTAGGGTCCTTACTTACCTCCTGGTAGAAAGATTCTTTTGAGGGTGGCTGATGATAGAGTCGTAGCCTGTGTCCATTGAACCAAAATGGAGATCCGGACCCATCGATGGTGCTTAACATAACTGTGCCATTATCATGGACTTCACTGATTTTGTATGGTCCTAGCCACCATGTCTGTAATTTTCTTGGAAAATCCTGAAATCTGGAATCATAGAGGAGTGCCCAATCTCCTTTTTTAAATAATTTTTTCCTTATATGCTTATTGTGCCAGGTCGATCTCTATTGCTGAATAACGGTTGTGCGCTCTACAACAGACAGACGTGCTTCATCCAATTCGTTGAGTTGCTGAAGGCGTTGTTTATGTGATTTTGTAAGATCTAGTCCGATTTCCTGGGCCATCCTTAGAGTCTTGATTTCAAATTCGATTGGGAAGATGGGTTCTTTGCCATAGACTAAATGGTAAGGAGAGTATCCAGTGGTATTATGCCATGTTGTGCGGTAAGCCTATAAGGCATTTGGGAGCTCAAAGGCCCAATTCTGTCTGTTTGTTGAGACAGTCTTTGTCAGGATTTCCTCTAGGACTTTGTTGGTGCTTTCCACTTACCTATTTGCTTGTGGATGATATGGAGAAGTAATTATGTGTTTGATATGATAATTATATAGGGTGGTGGTGATTCTATGAGCTGTAAATTGTGACCCCCCATCAGTAATGACCTCTCTTGGTAGTCCATAGCGTACAAATAATTTGAAAATAAATTTGATGACTACCTCTTCTGTTGCATTTGGCAAGGCTTCTGCCTCTACCCATTTAGTCATGTAGTCCATTGTGACTAGAATATAGGCCTTCTGATTTGACTTTGGGTTGAAGGTGCCAATGAAGTCTAGTTCCCATCTCTCAAATGGTTCCGTGACTACTTGTGCTTTCAAAGGCATTGCATCAGCCTGACTTGGTTTTCCCATCTGTTGACAACTATCACAGGTTTGGACATATTTCTTCGCGTCTCTGAATATTGAGGGCCCATAATAGCCCATTTGCAGAATTTTGTGTCCAGTCCTGCAGTCTGCAAAATGCCCACCACAGGGCTCATCATGTCCAACTTTTAATATGTCATAGATTTCATCATCTCGTATGCATCTGTGGATCTGGAGATCAACTCTTGTATGGAAGAGATATCCACTGATCCAGGTGAATCGTGCGCTACGTTAGACAATCAATTTTCTTTCCTTTGATGAAAGATGTTTCGGTAATCTTCCTTCTGCCAGGTAATTTGCCACGTCAGTGTACCAAGGTGGATTTGTAGTAATGACAAACAAATACTCATCTGGAAATCAATCTTCGATTGTTAAGGAGTCATCTGTTTTGGGTATGCAGGATAGGAAGTCTGCGACAAGGTTTTCTCTCTCGGGTCGATCTTTGATGGTGATATCAAATTCCTGCAATAATAACAACCATCGAGTGACCCGTCCATTAGTAATTGGTTTATTAGCCAGATATCTGATAGTAGAATGATCAGTATACAGAATGACTGGATAGCCTGTTATATAATGACAAAATTTATTGATGGCATGTATAACAGCTAAAAAATCTTTCTCTATTACTTTATAATTAAGTTCAGCTGGATTCAGATTCTTTCTAATAAAATAAATGGCATAAGGTTTCTTCTCCTCCTCCTGTCCAAGGACAGTGCCTATGGCAATATTTGATGCATCGGTGGAGATGTTGAATGGTATTTTCCAATTTGGTCCCCTCAACACCGGTGCTGTTGAGATCAACTTTTTGAGTCCTGCAAATGCCACATCACACTTCTCAGACCATTATAATTCTACATTACCAGTCAAAGAATGTAAAGGTGCAACGGTTATTGAAAAATTTTCCATAAACCTATGATAGTATCCTGAAGCGCCAAGGAAACTAAGTACATCAATTTGTGTGTGTGGTGTAGGTAGATTAAGGATTACCTCTATCTTTGCTGGGTCTACCTTAATTCCATCTGCAGAGATATAATGCCCTAGTACCACACCTTCTGTCATCATCATGTGACACTTTTTGTGGCTTAAACATAACCTGGTCGCAATGCATCGCTCTAGTATTTTCTCCAGGTTATTCAGTGCTTGATCAAAGTCGTTGCCATAAGGAGTGAAATCATCCATGTAGACTTCAAGTCCTTCACTGATTAGATTTTGAATATGCTCAGAATGGCCCTTTGAAAAGTGGTTGGAGTGTTACAAAGTCCAAAGGGTAATACTCTGTATGCAAAAGTTCCCCAGGGGCATGTGAATGTAGTTTTATCTTGATCTTATGGGGCGATTTGAATCTGATTGTACCCACTAAAACCATCTAGGAAAGAAAATAATTTCTTTCCTACCAAAGTATCGAGGACTTGGTCAATGAAAGGCAAAGGGAAGTGGTCTTTTTGAGTGGCTTTGTTAAGTTCCCTGTAGTCAACACATATGGCTCCATTTCCCATTTTTCTTTTGGATGATCACTAATGGGGAAACCCATCGACTATCTGAGATGGGATATATAAAATTTACGTCCAACAGTTTTTGTAATTCTTCTTTAACGATATCCCCGAGGTGAGAATTTAATCTTTTCTGTGGCTATCGAATAGGCTAGGCATATTTTTCAACATAAATGTGGTGTGTACATAGTTGTGGATCAATACCTTTCATATCAGAATATTCCCATGTGAAAGCTTGCTGGTATTTGGAGAGGACATGAATTAGCTTTTGTTGTTGTTGTTCATCTAAATTGGCATTGATGTTTAGAGGCCTCCCGGGTGCAATCTCGACGGGTTTGCTATTATGAATGACTGTAGTTGGAATTTTTTGTTCCATTAAATCTTCCAGCAGGTCCCCCTGTGCTTCATAGTCTAGAACAACTTGAACATCTAGCAAGTCGGGTTGCTCATGGTGGCCAGATTATTGATAAACCCACTGATTACATTATCCTCTAGCTAGTTTTTAAGTTTGAGGGCTTCTTCCTGCATAAGAGAGGCTCATAAATCCCTCTTTGTGTATCGTGGTGGTGGCAATTGTGGATATATGAAAGTTGGACTTGGTTTACTAGGAGGATATAAAATGAGGTTCTTTGTGATACCCCTTCTAGTGATTGTCATATTTTCTGTTCAACATCCTATGTACACATCTACTGTTGAAATCCATGGCTTGCCCAGTAACAATGGATTCCCTTCAATTCCACCTCTTGGATTGATGATGAGGAAGTCCACTGGATATTCCCAAGAGTCGACGGAGATGGCTATATCATGTAATGTGCCACTGGTCGAACTACCGATCGATCTGCCAACTGCAACATTATTTCTATGGGTTTGAAGGAGTTAAAACCCAGGGTATTGCAAGTTTCCATAGTCAGGATGTTGATGTCTGCTCCCAAATCAACTAGTGTATTGGGAAAAGAGTAGCCTTGGATCTGAAATGTTACTATGGGATTCCCCGGATCTGCATATTTAACCGGTTCTTGTCTGCCTAAAATTAGATTAGATAAGGCTCCTACCACACAGACTGTTGATGATAGATTTTTAATTTTTCTGACAGGTTTTCTCCCACATAGCTCCTTGATTGTTTTTGTGTAGATGGGGATGTCTTGAAGAGCTTGCAAGAGTGGAATTTTGATATATAAATTCTTGAGTTCCCCTACAAGGTCAAAGTTGGGATATATAGTCAGTTTTGCTATCATCAATCTTTCGGGGAATAGAGGGGAGGGTGTTGCATCCTTATTAGGATCTTGTGATTCGACTATGTTTCCCCCCTGCTCTTTTTCTTCTTTTATTACCATAGTCAAAGGTGTTATCGCTGGTTGTTTTTCACTCTCCTACCCTTGAAAAACGTCATTTTCTTCAGGAGAGATTATTCGTCCCGACCTTAATCGTAGTTCGCTACACCCTACTGAGCTGATCTCTCCTTCTCCATTTTCCATAATCTGGATGAGCTGAGCCGGTCTGTTATTTGGATTTGGGTGTGGTTGGGATGGTAGTTGAGGGCACAATTGGGATTGTGGATTTTGGGACAATTGAAATGGGTCTTGTAACGTAGCCTGAGTTTGAGGGGCCATCCCCATGGGTTGATTGTTTATCCCCATGGGGCACTGCCAATTCTAATTCCAATTTGGGTTTTGGGCAGTCATGTTGGGCCACTGTGAAGGGTAAATGTTGTTATTGGATTTTTTCTAGGATGAGGTGGGATATTATGAGTTAGGCCAACTAGAAGTTATAGTTGGCTGATTCTGCCAAGCAGGGATTGCAGCGGGCTGGTTTTTCAAAGTGGGATTTGCAGGTGGATATTGCTGGGGTTGCCAGTTTTGATTAGTAAATGACTGACCCTGCCATGTGCTACCAGGAGCTTGCTGTTGGTTATACTATCTGGAGAAGAAAGAGGAAGGGTCCTGCAATGTATTTGGAGGCCAATTCTACCATTGACGACACTGAGCCATCAGATATAATGGTTTTGTTTCTTCTTCTGCTCCCCTAAAGACAAATTTCAGTCTAGGAAGTGATGGGCATTGTTCTATGTCATGATCCTTGGCACAGATAGTGCAAACCCGAACTGCGTCCAAAGGGAAATCCCTTGGACCATGTTTTCTTTGCACCTGTGGCAAAATATGGATAACATTTGTTCTGCTTCTATTTTTTTCTGTTTGGCCTGCAACACATCCAATTGTGTATTCAAAGTTCTTAGAATGTATGTTTTAAAGTTTTCTAAGAGATTACCAAATTCATCTCAAGTAACACCCCCACTGGTAATGTTGCTATTTCTGGTGAGGGGGGTACGCATCCCTGATCTGGTCCGTGAACTTCATCTTGAGCACCTAATGCACAATAAGACAATGTCATCATAAGTTTCTTGATAAATATCACCTTTCCCCATTAAATTCAATGTTTCTACCCATTCATCTTTCATACCTTTAATCAGAGTTGCCTTAAGTACTTCCCCTGGTAGCGTGCCATAGGGTGATGTTTGTAAATTATATTGAAATCTCTCTACATATTCTTCTAATGATTCATTTTCTTTTGCTGTCATTTGAAAGATTTCATCTTTTAAGTCTCTGGTTCTACAATAATCCTAATATTTTTTCATGAAGGCTTGTTTCATCTCATCCCATGAGTTTATAGTTCCTCCCCCTAATCCCATGAACCAACGTAGAGTTGCTCCTTTCAAAGTCGAGGGGAACAATTTTAATTTTTTCGGTTCAGAGGTGTAATCATACCCTCTACATAGGACATCAAATTCAAATAAAAATGCATCTGAGTCTTTTGAGATTAATCCATGAAAGGTTGGCAGGTTTTGTAGGGGAATAACCTTCATGGGGGCATTGGCGATTGGATCAACTATAGGATATTCCAAAGTGGAAGTCTAGGGATGTTGTGGATTTGGTTGTGCCATTTGATCAAAAATATGCCATAAATATTTAGGGATTTCTTGATCCAGATATTTTATTTGAATTGATTGGTTATCTGATCCTCTAGGGGATTTGATTGCACTCCCTCTATCTGGGATTTCAGGTATGCCTTTTTCTTTCACAGGAGATTCAAGATCGAGTGGTGGGTCTGTCTTAGTTATCCCACTAGTTTCTCCTTCTCCTTCCTCCAGATTACAAGAGTTTCCCTCTCCTAAAAGGTTGAGGGGTGGAATATCTATGCTCTAAAATCTTAGCTCAGTCCATTTAGTTTTTCTATGATTCTCGGCATGGGCTGTAGTTGGTGAAGCTGCCACCTGAGGGATTCAGGTAGATCCTTTTCTAGGTCCAACCGAGGCTTGATATTCTTCTTTTCGGATGATGTCGTCTATGAAAGTACTTCTTCCAGGGAGCACTGAGCCCTGGGGTTTGGTAATTTTTGGTGGAGGTTTTGGTTTTTCAAGATCTTTCTTCTTATTCATACACACTTCACACAACAAAAAGGAAAAAGGAAAAAGGAAAAAAAACACCTATGCAACCTCTTAATGTGTCAGCTAGAGGTAGGCGTTGGTATAAGCATCTTACTTATTGCCTGCGTAGGTTCTTACCTTTCGTCTTCAATACCTCATCCTCTAGAGGCATAATCTATGCTACCTTTGACATTCTTCCTCGGCAACGACACCAAAATGTTGGGCTCTAAAGATGTCTAAAAATAACCTTAGTTTAACATTAATTTATCAACCCGAGGATTCATCTTTTATCTCAAATAATATCGGCAAAGTCTATGCAGATAACTCATAGAGGCTAAAATCATGTAGTGAAAGCAAATCTGAGTTTATCAACAATCAATTTCCTCAAACATTCATTAAATATTCTAAGGATTGAAATCTAAAACTGTGCAAAAGGAAAGGAACTAGCTAATCTATTGAATTCATTTTAAGAGAAGTAATTGAATCTAGATAAAGACTTGCAGAAATGACTATCATTATGAATCAAATTGCTGAAAAGAAAAAGGCGAATTACTCCATCTATGGAAAGGAACAGAGACTATATTCCAACTGAAAAGAGACAACAATCATATTTCTATTGAAAGGAAAAACAACTATATTCTAGCAGAAAGGAACAACAAATGTGAACTAAGTAAAAGGAATGACAAATGTAACCTAAGTAAAAGGAACAACAAATGTAAACTAAGTAAAAGGAATGACAAATGTAACCTAAGTAAAAGGAACAACAAATGTGAACTAAATGAAAGGAACAACAAATGTGAACTTATGAGGAACCGTCACACATCAAATCTCATTAATAGGAATTGGAACATCAATCATTTAATGCTTCATGGAATATCTATTTCTTGCAATTGACATGAAATCATCAACACACTTATGTGTTCATTAACTAATAGAAAAGCGAATCGAATCACAAAATAGAATTTGAACTGATACAATTACAGATCGAACAGTAGCTCCTTTAGACTGGGCCCTCGGTCCTTAGAAGCACTGCTATTTGAAACTCAGTATATAAAAATGGTAAAACTACTCGAGGCTTCTATTGATTTCATAGCTGGTACAACATTTTACAAAAATTACTAACGCATAGCAATTCTATATTCTCAATTCTTGAGTGCAACTCTTATCTTTTCTTCAAGATCTATTTACCCCTTATATGTTACAATAATCCGGGTAAATTAAGCTATTCTGAGGATCAAGAGATCCTCATGATTGCTTTACTATTACAATAAGTAACTCAATTGTCTTTAAAACTACTTTGCGCCATAAAGTCTTCAACCTCCAATAGCTTGCACATCTTCAAGATTCCCCTTGCTATCTAGGGTTTGACAATATTTAACCAATCCTACAATAAAGCCGGACAATTCCAATCATATTTAGGATATATGTAATCTAATATCCAACAACAACGCTAAAGGGTATATTATTCATTTTCTATTCTATTTGCTTCTAAATAACCGAAAAGTCAATCAAGATGATATCATGAAATGTGGGAAAAATGAAGATATTTATACCTTTTTCATAACCTAACAATCATAACTCTAAGACTCAAGCCTAGTCTACCCTTCATCATCTTCAAGGAGAAATCATGATACATAGAAGGAAGGCAAATAATGGATAGTGTCATTCTTGTCCATTAAATCATTCACTCGCTCAAAATCACCCACACTCCATGTATGCTTCTAAAACTTGACCTTTCAAAAGCTTTTGATAAATTAAAATGGCAATATATGAAAGCGCTTCTATTGGCTTTCAGTTTCGAAAGGGATTGGGTCTCCTAGATAATGAACCTCATATCCTCTACCTTCTTCTCAATCCTTGTCAATGGTGTTCCCTCTCAACCCTTCTTACCCTCAAGAGGGATATGGAAAGTAGACCCTCTTTCCCCTTTTATTTTTGTAATAATGGTTGAAGGACTAGGATGCTATATCAAGACCTCAATTCAAAATGGTTCCCTCCAAGGCCTCCCTCTTCATGGATTAGAACCAAAATCCTCCCATAGCCAATTTGTCAATGACATGCTACTAATGAATACCCCCAGTGTGCAAGAAGAAATAAAACTAAGCTCGATCCTCTCATATTTCAGTGAAGCCTCTGGCACCACCTTTAATCTGACCAAATCACAACTCTTCTTTTTCAATACTCCTTTGCCAATCTAATGCCACCTTTCTCAAATTTTGAATACCCCTTTCTACACTCTTCCCTTTCACTACCTGGGACTCCCTCTCTCTGACTTAGCAACTAGAAACATCTCCTAGGACTCCCTCCTACTCTCCATCACCAATCGTCTCAGCAACTTGACCTTTCATTTCCTCAACCTTCCAGCCAAAATTGTTCTCCTAAAGTCAGTCCTCTAGGCCATCCCATCTTACCTCTTCTCAGCCCTGGCTACCCCCTAATCAGTTATAAAGAAAATCAAGAATATTCAAATAAAATTTCTTTGGCATGGACACAACCCGAACAAAAAATGGGCCTAAGTCAGCTAGGACAAAGTCTACAAGCCTAAATCTTCAGGTGGTCTGGGCCTCCGGGACCCTGGTAAATTGAACAACATCACGGGAGAAAGCATTTGGTGGAGATGGCTGAAAAATCCAACAGAGCTTTGGGAAAAACTCTAGAAATGAAAATATGCCCCAAATACACACCAAAGTCAACTTATAAGAATGGAGGGGAAAATTTAGGGCTCCAACATCTGGAATGCAGCTTGGAAAAATCGACCACTCATACAGGAACATGCTTTCTGGGAAGTCTGCAATGGTCAGAGTGCCCTATTCTGGACAGATTCCTGGCAGCAAATGCCACCCCTTCGATTGGAAGAAAATCTATAATCCTATGAAAATCACATTCAAGATCTTGCCACTCTCAAAGTGGCAGATCTATGGACAGAAACCCCCAACGGCTCTCCCTGGTGAAATTGGAAATCAACTCATCAAGAACTCCAAGTGTCAATGAACTATGACTTGCATCGATGGAAACAAGAAACAACCCAAAGGTGAATTGGGAAAAGAACATACCCATACATTCTCAGATGGGGATACACACCTCATGAAAGATTCACTCTCAAGGGGGCTACACCCTACAAAAGAATTTCCGTAACCTTTAGAAAGACAACATCTGGACAACAATATGGAAATCAAAACTCTGGCCCAAAATCTCTACTTTCCTCTGGCTTCTACTACATAACAAGATCTTAACATGGGACAATCTCCAGAGAAGATGTTTCATTGGCCCCAGGATCTTCCATCTCTATCATCTCCAGGCATAAACCATGGAGCACTTCCTAAATAAATATCTACTCAGTGAGAACATCTGGAACCAAACCTCTCAGTTCATGAGAAGAACCAATCGATTTCAAAATAGCATCATTAGCACCATCAGGGAGTGGGGCTCCAGTGCCTTCAAAATTCCTATCTTGAACAGAGCTTGTAAACTCTTACCAGGATTCATAGTCTGGAAAATATAGAAAGAGAGGAACAGAAGAATCTTTCACTCTCAGCCATCTCCTCCTACCCTCCTCTGGAATACAATCCTCTTGCATCTCGAGGAAACTCTCCAGCTACATTCATGGTTCAAGGAAGATTTCCCCACTGACCCAGGTGAGCTCTCGATCCTCAACTCCCATAGCTTCTTGTTTTCCCACTCCACCCTTCCTCAACAACCCCCTCTATTTTCAAAATCCCTCAGTCCCAAGTGGTTCCCCCCCACCACGATTTCACAAGGTCAATTTTGATGGCACATCAAAAGGAAATACAAGACACTCAGGCTATGGAGCAGTCATAAGAAATAGATTAGGAAAAATTCAAAGCATAACTGCAGGAAATCTAGGATACGACGCCAACAATTCAACAGAAATCTGGGGTCTCATCAAAGGGTTGCAAATGGATCTAGATCAAAACCTAACCCATCTAATTACTGAAGGAGACTCCAAAATCATAATAGACATGGAAACAAAAATACTGAATGGAAAAGATCCAGGAAAAATCACTCACAGTTGGCGCCTCCTTGGCCCTCTTCACAACTTCCAAGCTCTTCTCAGGCCTTCTCTAACTCTAACCCCCTCACACATTAGGTGAAGTGAAAACAAAGTTGTGGATTGACTAGCCAATGCAGGAGTAGACTCGATGCAACATATCAATCTCCAAGATCTCAAGTAGTCCCAAAGCTCACCTCTCTGGCTCCAGTGCGAGGAGTTTGCCCAGCTGGACGACCCCAATATGAATGAGGTTTCACCTTTGTCTACCTAGAATTCCTTCCAAGTTAGAAATGATCTGAAGCTCAAGGGAGAGGACTACTGTAAGCATCAATGTAGAATATCAACAGTTGACAGAAGACTTCAATACCTTGGAAATCGGGAGTCACGAGGTCGAAGGATGTTGTTTCCCAAAGTCGTGCAATTGCAAACTGCAGAATCGTGACAAGCAAGAACGGATTAGGACCGTTGGTACTAGAAGCGATCATGACCGTCGATTTGGTCCCATGGATATGACACGAGAAAATTTTGGGATTTCAGCTATTGGGAATCCAAATCTTGAAGGAAGCTATTCCCCAAAGTCACGAAATCGCAAAATGCAAAATCACGATAAGCACGATCAGATCAGGATTGTTGGAACCAGAATAGATTTGGACTGTCAATCTGGTCTCATGGATATGATGCGAGGAAATTTTTGGATTTCGGCGATTGGGAGTCCAAAGTTTGAAGGAAGTTACTCCCCAAAGTCGCAAAATCATGATCAGATCAGGACCATTGGAACCAGAATAGATCTGGACCATCGATCTGGTCCCATGGATATGATGTGAGGAAATTTTAGGATTTTGGCTACCGGGAGTCCAAAGCTTGAAGGCAGCCACTCCCCAAAGTTGCAAAATCGTGATAAGCGTGATCAGATCAAGACTGTTGGAACCAGAATAGATATGGATCGTCGATCTGGTCCCATGGATATGATACGAGGAAATTTCAAGATTTAGGCTATTAGGAGTCCAAAGCTTGAAGCTAGCCACTCCCCAGAATCGCGAAATGTGAAATTGCGATAATCGAGATCAGATCAGGACCGTTGGCACCAGAAGAGATCTGGACCGTTGATCTGGTCCCATGAAAATGACGCGAGGGAATTGTGGGATTTTGGCTATCAGGAGTCTACAACATGAAGGAAGTTGTCTTCCCAAGCCGCGAAGTCGTGAAACACGAAATCGCAAAAAGAAAGAGAAGACCTAGACTGTTGATTTCGAGGAAATCTGGATCGTCAATCTGATGTTGAGAAATACTGAGAGGGGGGGGTGAATCAGTATTTGAGCAATAATTAAATTTCTCCTTTTCTTTCACTAGAAACTTTAGGCTACTTAGTAGAAACCAGTTCTTGTATAGTCTCTAGAAAGAAAGAGTGCATCCAGAGATCTTTCATTATTCATCAGATGTCTATTAAGCATTAATACAGTGCAAAAAAGGTAATCCAATGCACATGAGTAAAACACATGGACACCAGGATTTAAGGTGGAAACCCAAATCGGGAGAAAACCACCGCTGCCGTTGTCTCTGTCCTCAATGATTATTATTAAGAAAACATTCTACAACAGTGTACTAGTGCAGACTCATACTAGTATGCAGGCTTCTACTTACAGAAGGCTACAACCTTCTCTCGTTTACCAGCCTTTCCTGGAAGGGAGATTCAACCCCCTAAAGATAACACCAGTTTCTACTGGTAGGTTGCTACTACTATAGGTTTTAACCCTCATACTCACTGCTGACCATGTTTCATTAATTTTCACACTGGATTAGGCAGTTTCATCTAGTGGTTATGATTGTAACTGAAATTATCTCAAGAGTAAACACAGATCTACAGACTGCCAGGCAGTTACAAAAGACACACATTAAACAAGTCAATAAACCTGGATATGATGCCTCTGCTCTCGTGGTTGCTGAACCCACAGCCGAGTTCTCTCTGTCAATGTAGATCTGCCACCCGACTGCCACAAGAAGGTTCCTTTTTCCTCAAACCTTCTATGCGGGCTGCACAAATGACCTCACCCACTAGTAGATATCCCTACTATCAGAAAATGGCCTCCGCGTCCTCCAAAAAGGACCTCTGCAACCTATCACCATCCTCCTTTACCTCTGCCGAATCACTGTAGGAAGAGCATCGACCCCTTCTTAAGCCCATGGGTCCAAGACTCGTTCAACGCTCATCGGGTCTCATATTTATTTCTCGGCGGAAATCGGGCCCCTTTTTAAAATTTAAATTAAATCTACGCGTGTCCCTGTTTAAATCAATGGTTCTGATCAATTTTGTATCTGACGATCCAGATTCACTCGCGATTTCGCGTTTCGCGAAATCGGGGTTTTTTATGTTCCCATGCACATGCCTCTAGGATTACCAATCCTCCAATCCCCGATGTGTCCCTACACACGCTGACAACTGGCCTGCACTATGCTTTTGTCCTTCTACTCTTCTGTGTTGACAGCTGGCCCCCACTCATCAGGGTTTCACTGATTGCGATTTCACAATGCATAAATCACTTGTCACCGGGATCCCCGATTCTCCGATGAACAAGAACTCCGACGGCACCCGATCCTTTTCCACCTGTCCTTGCATATGAACGGTCCCTATTCCTCCTTATAGAGCTGTGATCAACAGTCTTGGTGCAATATTGACTTAACAGTTGCGATTGAATCGCAATATCGCGTTTCGCGATTTTGGAGTTTCTGTTGCAGTGTGTTCTTGACATTTCAAAGTCCCGATCCCCGAAACTCTGACCAGGGCTAGGATCTACGGTTCAGATTCGTTCTGGATTCAATGGCTGTGATTAAATCGTGAAATCGCATATCGCAATTTCAGGGTTTTCATTGTCGAGTGAATTGGACATTTCAAAGTCCCGAACCCCGATACTCTGCTAATGTCACACGTGGTTTGACACGTGTTAAATTCTGCCACGTGCCACTCTGATTTATGACTTACATGTGTCTGAAGTGTTGAATCTTCCTGACACCTGTCATTCCCTGGTTGTGCCACGTGTCCCTAGCTGACGTGGTCTGCTGTCGTGAATTGGATCAATGGTCTAGATCACATGTTGATCTGACGGTTCAGGTTCAGTCGAGATTTCTTTCATCGCGATGTCGGGGTTTCTGTTGTAATTGTTCACGGGACTCGTGAAACTCCGATTCCCGATGTCTTATCTTCCTCCCAGCTTCTGCAGATCTGACGGTTGTTGGTGAGTTGATCTGATGGTTCAGGTTCAGTCAAGATTTCTTCCATTGCGATTTCGGGGTTTCTGTTGTAATTGTTCACGGGACTCGTGAAACTCTGATTCCCGATGGCTTATCTTCCTTGCAGTTCCTGCAGATCTGACGGCTGTCGGCGACGCTCTGTAGCAATCATTTGCGCTCATCCATACACACCCACCATACATTGATTTTCTTATATGAAAACTCTTCTTCCTCCTTTGCCTCATCCTTTGCCATCAATGACAATATTTCCAACAATCTCCCCCTTTGTCATTGATGGAAATACTCTTCTGCAATTGTCTTTTTCCTCCCCCTTTGACATCAATGGCAAAGAGTGAACAATACCATGCTCCCCCTGAGATCATGCTGCATCTTCATAATAATACTTGTCATATTATCAAGGCTCCCCCTTAGCCAGAGCATTTAGAGATGCTTATCAGCACCGTACAACCAATTGAGACTTCTGTACTTAGGTAGACCTGATCCTCTGCATGGAAGAGACTACTCCCAGTTTTTGGCGGAGATATTCAAATACTTCCCTGGGTAGAGGTTTGGTAAATATATCAGCAACTTGTTCTTTGGAGGGAACATACTCCAATTTCACCTTTTGCTCAAGCACCTATTCTCGTAAGAAGTGATATTTGATGGG
>JZKD02S1721358.1:257722-286517 GCA_000966675.3 Picea glauca
CATTTCATAAGCAGTTAGTATGCCATGTAGTTGTACCACAGTAAGATTTTGAAGATCCTACTTTTCTTCAAGAGCTGATACTTTTGACTCAAATTTTGCAGTTAAAGATCTTAAATTTTTTTCAACCAAAGTAGATTCGGTTATTGTTTCTCCCAAATTTCTCATGCGATTTACAATATCATCAAGACGTAAAAATAAATTTGCAATGCTTTCCTCATTATTCATTTTAAGATTCTCATATTGAATTCTAAGGGTTTGCAGTTTAGCACTTTTTACCTTTGCATCACCTTCATAACTCAGAATGATTTTGTCCCATATGTTCTTTGCTTTGTTTAGGTGCATGACTTTGACAAATTTTGATTCGGTTAGACTTCCTAACAGAGCATTGACTTCTTTTGCATTTGTTTCGTAGGTTTTTCTTTCTATTGGATCTGTTGGTACTGCGGATGGATATTGATATCCTCCTTTAACAATAGCCCATACATCTACTCCCAGAGACTGAAGATAAGATCTCATACTTGTTTTCCAGAAGATTAAATTGTTTCCATTGAAGAGTGGAGGCCTGATAGATGCCATTCCGTCTTGATTTCTCATTTTGATTGATCTTCCTTCTAGCGGCTAAGCCTTTTCAAAAGAACCTGGCTCTGATACCAATTGTTGAGAAATACTGAGAGGGGGGGGTGAATCAATATTTGAGCAATAATTAAATTTCTCCTTTTCTTTCACTAGAAACTTTAGGCTACTTAGTAGAAACCAGTTCTTGTATAGTCTCTAGAAAGCAAGAGTGAATCCAGAGATATTTCATTATTCATCAGATGTCTATTAAGCATTAATACAGTGCAAAAAAAAAGGTAATCCAATGCACATGAGTAAAACACATGGACACCAGGATTTAAGGTGGAAACCCAAATCGGGAGAAAACCACCGCTGCCATTGTCTCTGTCCTTAATGATTATTATTAAGAAAACATTCTACAACAGTGTACTAGTGCAGACTCATACTAGTACGCAAGCTTCTACCTGCAGAAGGCTACAACCTTCTCTCGTTTACCAGCCTTTCCTAGAAGGGAGCTTCAACCCCCTGAAGATAGCACCAGTTTCTACTGGTAGGCTGCTACTACTGTAGGGTTTAACCCTCATACTCACTGCTGACCATGTTTCATTAATTTTCACACTGGATCAGGCAGTTTCATCTAGTGGTTATGACAGTAACTGAAATTATCTCAAGAGTAAACATAGATCTACAGATTGCCAGGCAGTTACAAAAGACACACATTAAACAAGTCAATAAACCTGGAGATGATGCCTCTACTCTCATGGTTGCTGAACCCACAGCCGAGTTCTCTCTGTCAATGTAGATCTGCCACTCGACTGCCACAAGGAGGTTCCTCTTTCCTCAAACCTTCCATGCGGGTTGCACAAATGACCTCACCCACCAGTAGATATCCCTACTGTCAGAAAATGGCCTCCGCGTCCTCCAAAAAGGACCTCTGCAACCTATCACCGTCCTCCTTTGCCTCTGTCGAATCACTGTAGGAAGAGCATCGACCCCTTCTTAAGCCCATGGGTCCAGGACTCGTTCAACGCTCATCGAGTCTCATATTTATTGCTCGGGGGAAATCGGGCCCCTTTTTAAAATTTAAATTAAATCTATGCGCGCCCCTATTTAAATCAATGGTTCTAATCAATTCTGTATCTGACGATCCAGATTCAGTCGCGATTTTGCGTTTCATGAAATCGAGGTTTTTGATGTTCCCATGCACATGCCTCCGGGATTCCCGATCGTCCGATCCCCGATGTGTCCCTACACACACTGACAACTGGCCTGCACTATTCTTATGTCCTTCTGCTCTGCTGTGTTGACAGCTGGCCCCCACTCATCGAGGTTTCACTGATCATGATTTCACAATGCATAAATCACTTGTCACCGGGATCCCCGATTCTCCGATGAACAAGAACTCCGACGGCGCTCGATCCTTTGCCACCTGTCCTTGCAGATGAACGGTCCCTATTCCTCCATATAGAGCTGTGATCAACGGTCTTGGTGCAATCTTGACTTAACGTTTGCGATTGAATCGCAATATCGCGTTTCACGATTTCAGAGTTTCTGTTGCTGTGTGTTCTTGACATTTCAAAGTCCCGATCCCTGAAACTCCGACCAGGGCTAGGATCTACGGTTCATATTCGTTCTGGATTCAACGGCTATGATTAAATTGTGAAATCGCATATTGTGATTTTGGGGTTTTCGTTTTCGAGTGAATTGGACATTTCAAAGTCCCGAACCCCGATACTCTGCTGACGTCACACGTGGTTTGACACATGTTAAATTATGCCATGTGTCACTCTGATTTGTGACTTACATGTGTCTGAAGTGTTGAATCTGCCTGACACCTGTCATTCCCTGGTTATGCCACGTGTCCCTAGCTGACGTGGTCTGCTGTCGTGAATTGGATCGATGGTCTAGATCACATGTTGATCTGACGGTTCAGGTTTAGTCGGGATTTCTTTCATCGCGATTTTGAGGTTTCTGTTGTAATTGTTCACAAGACTAGTGAAACTCTGATTCCCGATGGCTTATCTTCCTCGCAGCTTTTGCAAATCTGACGGCTGTCAGTGAGTTGATCTAACGGCTCAGGTTCAGTCGAGATTTCTTCCATCGCGATTTCGGGGTTTCTGTTGTAATTGTTCATGGGACTCGTGAAACTCCGATTCCCGATGGCTTATCTTCCTCGCAGCTCTTGCAGATCTGACGGATGTTGGCAACACTCTGCAACAATCATACGCGCTCATCCATACACACCCACCATACACTGATTTTCTTATATGAAAACTCTTCTTCCTCCTTTGCCTCATCCTTTGCCATCAATGACAATATTTCCAACATCCGGTCCTAGTGGATGCACTGATATCCCTTTGGTGTAAGCAAATAGGCTGCAGATCTTCTTTGTAAACCTTAAGATGAAATTAATATAAGGATGCACTTTTTATTCACAAAAAAAAAAAAAATGATCAATTTGAAAGAAAAAAGGCTTTAAAATGAGGAAACATGGCTTACGTCTACAAAAGGTGGTTAACTTAAGCCACTAGGGGTTTAAAATACATGTAAATGGGTCATATGCTAGCATGAGGGATTACACCAATGACCGAGGGCTAAAGTTAAATATTTCAATGTGCGTCATCAAAGGAATGAGATTGACGGTTTAGCGCAGAGCACATATTATCTCCTGATATCTATGATGGATAACATATATCACATATGTAACTTGCCTAACTTTTAATGATACTTGGGCATGCAAAGAGTGGTTTGGAGACATAATACATGGTTGTTATTCATTGGCTTCATATCACTTGTGACCATGGGGAAACCACTCACTTGGGCATGTGATACCACCTATGGTATCATGGAAACCATGTTTTTGCATGTTTATTCAACACTTGGTTGGATGGTGACATGGACCACTCATGAACACCCGAGCTCACACAACAAAAAGCTAATGCATAGCCATGTTGTGCTACGCAATCACTCCGAGATGACTATTGCTAACTGGGAGACACATGTCCTAAACATACAACATCTAGCTTGACAGAGGTGCCACATAGGCAACCACATGGACCAATATTTATCTTCCACGTGTTGGCATACCTTAATGACATCATTAATATCTTCATCTAAATTTTCACATGTTTCTCCAATTTTGAAGTGGCAACCAATATGAAGGGTCCACGTGTCCTCAAATCATCTGAAAAGGGATCATGCCATATTCTAACAGATTTTGCTACGTGGGAAGGTTGTCAAAGGGTTAGAGTATCATCTAACATGATCGATAAATCTTATCTAAAGGTAATCAATTATAATCATTACATGCTCAAATACGATTAGTGGGTATCAAGATCATTGGCCATGTCTTGTGCGTTTCAGTATCTTATCTCAAGTACTATGGTCATATTTAACAAATTATTGGTTATGTCAGCAAGATCTCCTACCACACAATGGAATTCTAAAAGAATAGGCCACATAACCAGTTACAACCATATGCAAGCACCTTCTACTCATTGGATGCTTCTTTCTAAGCTATGCTTTGATGGATAGTGATCCATGTGAAGGGATTTTCCCCTCGGGTAAACCCTGTTGGCCATATTGGCTTCAAATGTGTTGGAAATTCCATTGGTTTTCACAAAGGGGAGGTGTTTTACTTCATGTTCTTGCTGGTTTAGATATAGCAACAACATGACACCTCATAATTCATCCTAAGGCACAACTGCATTTTCTTGCCAACATTTGATTGAAACAAACGATAGAGGACTCATAGGCTAGATCGATGTTGCATTACATCGTGAAGTGATTTTAGCTGAGAGGAAATGACTAGCCATTCTTCTAGCCAACATAAAACCTCAATTTTGCAGAAGCACAAGGCGTCTAGGCCAACAACTATATCATATTGAGTAGTTCGTATGGAAGGATCTAGAATGAACATGCTTGGTGGGGTAAAATATTTCAATCAAAATACTTTTACCTATACTTACCATAGTAAAATTGTCTATTTCACTATATCAGGAATTTCCAATAGAAAGATATAGAATTTCAATTGAAGCAGAAACTTAGGTAGTTTAAAGAAACAATAAGTGGTTTTCACACAAGATGAGAGCTATAAATAAGAAATTAGGCTCATGAGTTCCTGCTCATTATTAATAGACAGCGAGATGAAGAGTGTTTGAACCTAAAATTCGAGAGATCGATCCAACTCCAACATGAAAGAGAGATTATGAGAGGGAAACCATGAGGCGTGTAGGGATTAAATTTATTTATTTATTGTATTAGGTTATAATTCTCATCTTTTTTTCTTCTCCATTGTTACAAACCTATATCCATCTTTGTATACATATTAATAAAAGCTTTCAACAACATTTTGGCCATGTATATGTTATAAATATGTGTTATAAATGTGCATAGATTCCTTTATGAATGAGATTGATTTCACTTTCTTGAAATATGAGATTGAGCAATTTTGTTACCTGCATTGTTTGAAATATTCATAATAAGGTATAATCTTTGTTATGTGGATTTTCTCCAACAATAAGTTGTGAAATAGAGTTTATCTTTTACTTAATAACATTCTTCTATGTTTTAGTATATTTGTTAAATCTAATTAGATATGGAAAGTTTTAGAATATTTTTTAAATCTAATTAAATATGGAAAAAAAAAATTCTCTGGTTAATTTTTATTTTAGTTTAATTAATTTCTATTTTAGTGAGTGGTTAAGATATTTTCTCAACACATTCATTCATTATTTAGCATGTTAAGAAAAGGTGATTGAAACGAGTTGAGTGTTGGTTGAGTTTCTTATTTTGGTTATTGGTCGGTTGAAAGCAGACCTAACTCGTCTTTAGTTCTGTAAATAAATTGGAGGGCACATATCTTGATCCTGATTGCTTGTTCCATTGAGTTCATATCTTCACTTTCTTTTCCTCCCTGTCTTGGGTTTCTGCTCAGTTTTCCATCATCATTTCAATCATAATGAGGGAGGGCACCGCAAACTGCTTAGAGATCATACTGGCCATACTTCTGCCTCCTTTGGGAGTCTTTCTCAAATTCGGCTGCCGTGTGAGCACCTTCTCATCGATCTAACACCGATTCTTCTGCTGAATTTGAGTTTTTTGTTCTTCTATTACGTGCTAATTCTACGTATCTGGGTCTGTAGAAGTCTATTGATCTCATTAATTTAAATCCGGGTCGCTGATAATCTTGAGTTTTACTGTTTTGCGTGACAGGTTGAGTTCTGGATATGTCTGCTGCTGACTCTATTCGGGTACCTACCAGGAATTATTTACGCGATCTACGCCATCACCAAGTGAAATCCATGCTTTATTTCGGATGTGGATGTTGCTGGCGCTGAGGTCTGTGCAACCAGATTTGAGTTTCTCCTGTTGTTGAAGTTATTATTGTTATTTGAGTCTTCTCCATTGTTAGCCATATCTTGTGATTTAATATTTATATACACTTGTCACCTGACTTAGTACAGTTACTAAGTTAACCCATCTCTGCCACATGTATGTTTGTTGAATCCATTTTCTATAAAATAATATGAATTAAGCCTTTCAATATTCTGGTACTTATCATTGGAAATACAGTATATATAAGGTTGAAAATAGTGATTTGTAGATTCTGGTACTTATCATTGGAAATGCAGTATGATTATACAAAAGGTTTAAATTCATATGCACAGAATTTGAAAAACAGTTTGATTTTTCCAATGGGTTTCCTTCCATCGTTGCAATAAACTTTAACACTTATGATATTGATACTACAGGGAAACCTATCCTGAGTCAAGCAGTGGAAACACTATAAACTATCATGTCAAGATTCATAAACTAGACGAAATTGAAATTACTCCTGATGCCATGTTAGACTCCTGCTCAACATTTCTACATTTCTGATGTTCAAGTTTTTTATAGAACTTTATTAAAAACTCAAAATAGGATTACTGGGAGAGTTTTCTACGTGGTTCATAACGCTTTTTCTATTGTTAATGGGATAATCAGTCGATAAAAACTTCTACAGCATAAAGATTGACTTTGATATTAACCTCACCACTGAACGCCACAGTTTGAATACAGCATTGATATTTTTAATCCAAAACTTGAGAGAAGATTCCTGTTCTCGTTGCCACAGTTTGATTACAGCATTGAGAGAAGATTCTGTTCTCGTTGCCACATAATTGGAAAAAAAACATTATAGATATCTGGAATGCAACCATCTGTAATCATGCCAAGTAATCTGTAATCTGCCATGAAACCATCTGTAATCTGGAATGTTACACACATATATATTACAGTCTGAGTGGCCTAATGGTTAAGAACATGTGTTTCCTCTTAAAAGGTCATAGGTTCAAATCCAGAGGGGGTAGGGTATGTATACCTTCTTAGACTTTACCAGTCAAATCGTTGGGTGGAGGGGGTCCCTTGTCCCATAAACAAGGGGGTCTCATACACCAATTTGGTGTGCTGGCTTGGCCGTGACCTTAAAAATAGATTATTATTATGTGAAGATACCATGTTTAATTATTAGAATTAGAAAATCTGTTTGAATATCTTTAAAAACCTTATTGAAAAATGGTAGTAAATAAATTTTTTGAGTGTAAAATTTTTTCTCACCTATTTTATTTCTAATAAACTTTTTAAAAAATCATTTTTGAGGATTCCTCTCCCTAAAAATAGAAAACCCTGTTTGAATACCCTTGGAAACCTCATTGAAAAATGGTAGTAAATAAAAATTTTGAGTGAAAACTTTTTTCTCACCCATTTTATTTCTAATAGCGAATCTCCAAACACTTGTAAGTGTGTCACTCGCCATAATTAATACAAGTTTTTAAGCCACCACTTCTACGATGTTGTTGGAGTTAAAACCCAACCTAGCTTTAAACTTCAATATATGATCATTTAAAAGATGTATAACCACTTTTGCACCTAGCTTTAAACTTCAATATTTGATCATTTGAGAGATGCATAACCACTCTTGCACCTCTCCTCGGAGGATTTTTTTGAGAGGCTCCATCAAAGTAAGTTCATGGCCTACTTTTATCAATATTTTCACCATAATTTGTCTCGGTGTCTTGTTTCGTTGCCTCTTAGAGAAAGCACCAATAATATTTATTTATTCCTTGAACAACTCATTACAAAGGAAGAGTATCTCTATCCTCAAATAGTTTTGTATATCTAGCCAACCATATTTGTCAGGACACAAATAATGGAAGAGATTTATAGTTCTTTGTAGCATCATTTGCACACCAATTTTTCAGTCCCAATTTTTGTAGAAGAATATGGAAATAATGTCCTCCATGTTCCAATGAAACCAAGTTTAGCAAAAGAGATAAACATAATTATTGTTGGATGTGTTTCTTTTTTTTAGCAAATGTCCTCCCTTTCTTACATAAACATCACCAACTAGGGTTATGTGTTTATTTTTTTGTTTAACATATCCATATTAGAATTTTATTGTTTAGTAGGAGGCACAATAAAAATAATAACTTGGATGAACATTTAAATTTCCATACCTTTTTCCACCACCATTGTGAATGATCTTCATTTCCTACTAAAAGCTTATAACCTATCTTTGGAGTATAATCTGCCATTATATTCAAAGATTAGACCAACATATCTTCTTTGTCTCTCAAAAATTGATCTAAGACATCTCATATATCTTTTCCAAAGGTAGTTGCACCTTCGTCCCTAAGACCAATTTCCTTCAACCATTCTTGGTGCTTCTTCTTCCCTCAACACTTGATGTAGTACATACCAGTGACGCCTTTTCCAGCTAAGCCATTCTTGGTGAAAAATGATGGTTCTATTGCAATCAACAATCTGGGATGAAGCAAAGAAACCTCTCGAACCAAAAACCAAATCCCTACTTGATAGAGATGCATTATATATGACCAACGAGTATAAATAATAGCAAACGTCGTCTGCGGGAATCGAACTCATGACCATGTGGTTAAAAGCCACACACTCTACCAGCTGAGCTAAGACGACTAGAACAATTACATTGCCATTGTTGGAATTCCAAAGCATTTGATAAAAGATCATCTAATAGACTTCAATCTATCTTTTTCAAAGGATGAAGTTAGTCACATTTGATCATTTTACTTATTTGAAACGAACCACCTGAAACCCTAAAATAAAGCAAAGCAAAGAAGAACTTGTAACTGTTCAAAATAAATAAATAATGGTTAGTCATTTCAATATCTATTTCAATAATGGTTAGCCATTTCAAATTTTTAAACATCTGAATCCAGTATCTATATTTTGTATTTGGTTCTATTATCTGCAAATGGAAAACCATGATTTGAAAGTATTTGCAACCTTGGAGTTGGAGTATGGTTGCTTGTTTAAGAAATTGAAAAATGTTTCATAAAAATTTGATCGTTGATAGTGAGATGTTGTTTAATTGTTTTATGTAATGGTTTTTTTCACCTTAATTCGATAATTCAATAATATAAATCTACACAAAATCACTATTTTTTTGTTATTTGTTTGATTAGTTGCAGTCTGCATCTTTATTCACGTTCTCGTTGTTTCCTCTTGTTGTTGCATCGTGTATGTCATAAATCTATGGAGTCCGACACACCAAAAGAAAATATTGCAATTAAAACAACGCTCTGTGGTTTCTTGGGTTGTGAAGACATGTACAAAAGCCTCTGCAAATAAATTTCTCGATTTTGCAGTTTTTCTTTATTTTGCAAATAAATCACAAATTCTCACAATGAAATCTTCAAAGTGATGATTACAAATGCATCGATGCTCTTTAATAATACATTCCAATTTTTTTATTTGTTCTAAATTTTCTATATTTAAAAAAAATATTTTTCAATTCATTTTATTAAACCTTTTTATATATTATTATTTAAGGTTTTTTAATTAAAATTTTTACCAATCATTCCTCCACATATATTTTCAAAGGGTTTTTGGGTTTTATAAGCAGTGGATATTGGCAGATTTTTTTGTGCTAATGGCTAAGATGCAGAGTTCGAAGTTTGAAGTTGAAAAGTTCAACGGTAAAAACAACTTTGAGCTCTGGAAGCTCAAGATGCATGATCTGCTCGTGCAATAAGGCATGGTGAAGATGCTTTTGGGAAAAGCAAAGCAACCCATGACCATAACAGATGATGTCTGGGATCAGATGGATGCGAGAGAATTGAGTGTTGTATGCCTGTGTTTGGTCGACGATGTTCTATTCAATATTGTCTCAGAGAAGACAATAACCGGTTTGTGGACGAAGTTGGAAATTCTATATATGACGAAATCCTTGACAAGCAAAATCTACTTGAAGAGACAACTGTACAGTTTGTGGATGAAAGAAGGTACAAAAGTTGTTGACCATTTAAATACCTTTAATACCCTTATAGTTCAATTGACTAGTATGGAAGTTAAATTCGAAGATATGGATAAGGCTATTACACTATTGTGTTCATTGCCTAAGTCTTGGGATAATCTAGTCACCTCTATTAACTTTATCTCAACAAAAGTTTTAGGTTATGACTATGTTGTGGGAGCTTTGTTGGTTGAGGAGATGAGGAGAAAATCTAGTAAAGAAACCTCAACTTCAAAGACGATGCTGGTCAGAGGTTGAACTACAGAGAAAAATGAGAGAAGTTCTTTCCGATCTAAGTCAAGACACAGAAAGCGTAAAGAAAAATGTTGCTACTGTGGAAAAACATGACATCTCAAGAAAGATTGTTGGAAAAGAAAGGAATCTGAGAAAAACTCTATGAAGGAAGCAAATTTGGTTGTAAGAAATTCAGGTATAATTGATCAGGTTTTATCTGTTTCTAGTAATTTACAACATCAAGAAGAATGCAGTTAGATTCAGATGCCTCCCACCACATGTGCTCACATAGAAATTGGTTCTTTTCTTACCAATTTGTTGATGAGGGTGTAGTGTTTATGGGAAATGGTATTCGTTGTAAAACTGTTGGGGTTGGCAATATTAGAATCAGGATGTTTGATGGTATTGTTAGGGAATTAACGGATTTTAGATATGTACCCGAGCTTAAATCAAATTTGATTTCATTAGGAGTGTTGGATTCTTGTGGATATAAGTATACAAGTCAAGGTGGAACTCTCACATTGTTGAAAGGGAATCTAGTAGTGATGAAGGAAACAAAGGTTGACAACCTTTATAAGCTGGAAGGAAGTACTGAAGTAGCATCTAAAGTGACAGATGTATCTTCTTGTTTATGGCAGAAGCATCAAGGTCATAAGAGCAAGAAATAATTCCAGGTACTCGTAAGCAGTAAATCATTTCCAGACTTAAAATCTTTGTTTCTAAATTCCTGCTTGTTTTATATCTCTGAGAGTTATGATGATGGTATAAAGGGATGTTGTGTGTGGGATCCTACTTCTCACAAGGTCATCCTTGATAGAGATATTGTATGTATGGAAGAACTGGAAGGGTTGATTCAAGATCGCAACGGTAAATTTTTTTGCATGCTAGATAATTCATTGTATGACCTAATGGTACCCAGGAAAATATACAAGATGTTTGAATCCTTCATAGTGAGTCAGAATTTTTCAAAGGGTAGGAATGAATATATAGTTTATAGTACATTCACAGTCTTAATGTTCTTTGTTGATGATATGCTCGATGCAAGACGAATCATGGATAAAATCTGTAAGAAAATGACTCAGGTGGACAAGACAATTCAGATGAGGGATCAAGGAGCAGCAAAACAAATTAAGGGCATGGAAGTACATAGAGATGGTAATGGTAAGCTGTGGTTGGAGTTTAGTATGAACAATGTAAAACCAGTTTTTATCCCTCTTTCTTTCCATTATAATTTTTCTTTAAGCATATGGCCTGTCTATAAAGAAGAAAAGGTTATGTCTTGTGTAAGTTCAGTAGGAGGTCTATTGTATGTGATGAAATGGTTAAGACAAGATGTTTCACATGCTAATGATGTTGTCAGAAACGTGAAAGATTCAGGTGTTGTAGTGAAATGGGTGCTTCAACATTTGAGAAGCACAAATGTCACCCATAATGGTTACATTGAGATGGTCTGTGATAATTGTAATGTATATTTTACAAGTGTTTTGGATAGGAGGAGATCTATCACTAAATATGTTTCACAACATAGTTGTGGAAGACATGTTGGAGGTGGAGTGACCCCTCGGGAAATCCAAAATCGTGCAAGTCACATAGGCGAGATCATGAAACCAGTTTTATTAGAGAAGTTGCAGTGGTGCTTGGCTTCTCTTGGCTTGCAGAAAAGGTGATGAACAAAAGGAAGCTGCAGTGGTGCTTGGATTCTCTTGGATTGCCTCATATTATTATACTCTTGACACGTTGTAGAAGACTGTCCATTGTCCATTACCAACTTGTGGAAAGAACACACACATATATGACAGTGCCATTATGGATACTCAACGAGAATTGCATTTGATTGATATTGCAGAGTGCAAGTGTGGAAACCATGGTTGTATTTTTAGGCCTTTACCTGGAAAGGCATTAGAAGGCACGAAATTAAATTACAGATATATTTCCATTGACCTAGGGACTTAGATACCTGTCTCTTATTATTTATATACCTGTATCTTTTATGTGAATAAACATGGATGAGGATCGATTCTTTTAATGTTGAATTTTACACATATATACATTACATTACGTGAAGATGCCATGTTTAACCATTATAATTAGGCGGTAGTCTAAATGTTTTAAGAAATGATTATTTTCATACGATTCCTTTTCCTAAAAATAGAAAAATCTGTTTGAATATCTTTGGAAACTTTATTGAAAAATGGTAAACCTGTTTGAATACCTTTGGAAACCTTATTGAAAAATGGTAGTAAATAAAATTTTTGAGTGTAAACTTTGTTCTCACCCATTTTATTTCTAATAGCTAGTCTAAACGTTTTAAAAAATGATTCTTCTCAGAGGATTCCTCTTCTTAAAAATAGAAAAACCTGTTTGAACAGACTTGAAAACCTCATTGAAAAATGGTAGTAAATAAAAATTTTGAGTGCAAACTTTTTTCTCACCCATTTTATTTCTAATAGCGAATCTCCAAAGACTTGTAAGAGTGTCACTCCATGTTCTAGGGCCATAAATACAAGTTTTTAAGCCACCATTTCCAAAATGTTGTTGGAGCCAAAGCCCAACCTAGCTTTAAACTTCAATATATGATCATTTAAAAGATGTATAACCACTTTTGCACCTAGATTTAAACTTAAATATATGATCATTTGAGAGATGTATAACCACTATTGCACCTCTCCTCAAAGGATTCCTTTGAGAGGCTCCATCAAAGTAAGTCCATGGCCTACTTCTATCAATATTTTTCACCATAATCTATCTCGGTGCTTTGTTTCATTGCCTCTTAGAGAAAGCACCAATAATATTTATTTCTTGAACAACTCATTGCAAACGAAGAGTATCCCTATCCTCAAATAGTTTTGTATATCTAGCTAACCATATTTGCCAGGATACAAATAATGGAAGAGATCTATAGTTCTTTGTAGCATCATCTGCACACCAATTTTTCAGTCCCAATTTTTGTAGAGGAATATGGAAATAATGTCCTCCATGTTCCAGCGAAACCAAGTTTAGAAAAAGAGCTAGACATGATTATTGTTGGATGTGTTTCTTTTTTTGTAGCAAATGTCCTCTCTTTCTTACATAAAGATCACCAACTAGGGTTGGATGTGTTTTTTTTTTTTTTAGCATATCCATATTAGAATTTTATTGTTTAGTAGGAGCCACAAGAAAAAGAATAACTTATATGGACATTTGAATTTCCATATACCATTGTGAATGATCTTCATTTCCTAGAAAAACCTTTTTCCACCACCATTGTGAATGATCTTCATTTCCTACTAAAACCTTATAGCCTACCTTTGGAGTATAATCTGTTCAAAGACCAGACCAACATATCTTCTTTGTCTCTCAGAAATTGATCTAAGAAATCTCATAAATATTTCCCAAAGGTAGTCGCACCTTCGTCCATCACTTCAACCATTCTTGGTGCTTCTTCTTCCCTCAACACTTGATGTAGTACATACCAGTGAGACCTTTTCCAGCTAAGCCATTCTTGGTGGCAAAATGGTGGTTCTATTGCAATCAACAATCTGGGATGAAGCAAAGAAACCTCTAGAACCCAAAACCAAATCCCTACCTGATAGAGATGCATCTTTTCTAGCTAAGCCATTCTTGGTGGAAAATGGTGGTTCTATTGCAATCAACAATCTGGGATGAAGCAAAGAAACCTCTAGAACCCAAAACCAAATCCCTACCTGATAGAGATGCATTATATTTGACCAAAGAGTATAAATAATAGAAAACACCATCTATGGGAATCGAACCCACGACCATGTGGTTAAAGGCCACATGCTCTACCAGCTGAGTTAAGAAGGCTAGAATGGCTACATCGCCATTGTTGGAATTCCAAAGAATTTGATAAAAGATCATCTAACAGACTTCAATATATCTTTTTCAAAGGACGAAGTTAGTCACATTTGATCATTTTACTTATTCGGAACGAACCATCCGCAACCCTAAAGTAAAGCAAAGAAAAGAAGAACTTGTAACTATTCAAAATAAATAAATATTGGTTAGTCATTTCAATAGGCATTCCAAATTTTTAAACATCTGAATCCAGTATCTATATTTTATATTTGTTTCTATTATCTGCAAATGGAAAACTATGATTTGAAAGTATTTGCAACCTTGAGTTGGAGTAGGGTTGGTTTTTTAAGAAATTGAAAAATATTTCATAAAAATTTGACCGTTGATAGTGAGATGTTGTTATTTGTTTGATTTGTTGTAGTGTGCATCTTTATTCCTGTTCTCATTGTTTCCTCTAGTTGTGGCATCGTGTATGTCATAAATCTATGGATTCTGACACAACAAAAGAAAATATTGGAATTAAAACAAGGCTCAGTGGTTTCTTGGGTTGTGAAGTCTACAAAAGCCTCTGCAAATAAAATGACTGCAATTGCATCGATGCTCTTTAATAATACATGCCAATTTTTTGATTTGTTCTAAATTTTCTATATTTTTAAAAAGATATTTTTCAATTCATTTTATCTAGAAAATATTGAAATAACAATTCATTTTTTGATTTGTTCTAAACTTTCTATATTTAAAAAAATATATTTTTCAATTTATTTTATCTAGAAAATATTGAAATAGCAAATTTGAATTGTTGGGATTGTAGAATCAAAGTATTCCAAAAATATTTCAAGCAATGAGTATATTTATACATTCAAAACTTTCTAATTTTTTTTTAAATGTTTTTCAATTAATTTTATCTAGAAAATATTAAAATAACAAATTTGAGTTGTTGGGATTGTAGAATCCAAGTATTCCAAAAATATTTCAAGGAGTAAGTCTATTTATAAATTCAAAGAACAATTTAAAATCAATCAGGAGGAAACAAGTATTCTTAACCATTAGGCCCACTACATCATTTGTTTTTCTCTAACCTTAAAACTCTTGACTTTTCCTCCTCATTTAATACTAATCCCCTCCTTTTTATCCTAAGATTAAATATGAAACTCACTTTATGGGCTTTGTGTCTTAAGATATCATATTTGATAATGAGTTTTCCTACTTTGGTTGTGGTGAACTAAGAATTGGTGCCCACTCCTCATTTAATGAGGACTTTGCATCATGTTTGTCATAAGATTAAATATAAAGCTCCTTATTACTCCATGCCCAGGTACAACCTATAGCAATGAGTTTGGTGTTGATCCACTATTAGTTCTATGTTTAACTAAATTTTTTTGGTGATTTGCAATCTGGAACTTAGGTAAATTTGTTATTGAGATTAAACTAAATAAACAAAATTTATTTTTCTGTCATGTTATTGGCTTTCAACTTGAAAGCGTTATTTCCATTATGGGGACGAGCATTAATATTTTTTGATTTGATTTAGATTAGATTTGATATCCTCGCTTGAGAACCTTGACTACTTATTAATTAATACACCATATAGTATTCATTAGCATCTTGTCAACCCTTCCATATTGTTAGCCTTGCTAACTGTCGAATTGCCTCTGCCTTGTTCAAGAAGCTTTGTGCATTGTTCAAGAATCTCACCACCTTCTTCGACGACACTCCACCACCACCATCACCTTCTTCCACTTCACCGCACCACCTTCAACCAAAGTACAACTTTTTCTTCTAATAGACATTAATCCTCTCAAAATGCATATCACAACTTATGGAATCAATCCCATGTTAATCACATATTGTTTTCCAGAATGCCAGCTCCTATCTAGTTCCTACACTACCCTCTTTAGATGTGTTGATTCCTACACTGCCCGCCTTAGATGTGAAATATCTCTATCATTCTCCTCACAACACACAAATTCCTCTAATTTTAGAAGAATAAGGTCATCTGTCCTCATGAAGCCTCCAATTTATGAAGAATAAGGTCTTTCATCCTCAGATAGTACACAAAACACATTGGGAGTTCCAAACCACCTAAAATGTTTGCATATTATATATGCGTGTGTGGTCGACCCCGCTCTACACAAGGTCGTTGCAGCAACAAGGAGACCCGTAGAATGATCCGTAGCAGTAGGGAGACCCCGAATGATTCATTTGGCAAGGAAAAGAGCACCGTTCAGTCTAGTTGGCGAGGATGAGAGCACCAAATACCAACTAAGCCAGTTGCAGGTGTGCGATTTTACTTTGTGGAAACTTATACAACTCGATGCACACCTTCTTTGATGCGCTTACTATTAATAAACAGATCAATTGCTTCTTTAAAGTAGAGAAGCTGGTAGGAAATATGATTTAAGTATATTATAACAGTGATCTGGGATCTATGTCATCTTGGAATACAATTTCTAATGTTTTCCCCTATAATGGCATGTTAATATTCTCTTTGATTCATATACTACATAATCTCTCTTGTATATTCAAAGTAGTGTGATGGTTGTAGGAAAAATGCATGAGGAAAAATGTCAGTTTTTTCCGTGGAAATATATGTAATACTATCTTTTTAAATATGAATAAAACATGTTTTGTTAAGATAAACTTTGGATGAATCTTTCTAGCCATCTAAATATATATATGTATCATTATCATTTTATCAATAGAAAGTACTTTGTTAAAATAAATGATGAACAATAGAGAGGGTGATGACTTCCTTGACTATGCTACTTATAGTAGAAATAACAAAGATACCTAAATCTCCAACCGTTCCCAGCTGACACATCATTCTCTCATAGTAACCACAACCACTAGCATGCCAATATTGTCAAATCCCATAGAAGCGACCAACATGATTCACCTTTAACAACACTCTTAGACCTTAAACAAAAAGTAGTAATGATAATTCTTGTAGAAAACAAATATCATAGATTGAGAATAAATAAATAAATAAAAGCAACAAAGGGATTATAGCCTCGACCTACTGACACAATACCTTGTCAAAACCTTTCCAGATCAGAGATTCCCTAGCGAACTTTAGAAGGGAATTTGATAGTGTGAGACCTATAGGCACACCCAAGAGCTGAGCAACCCATACAATACTACCAAACCAACTAGCCAGATAGACAGGGAAGTAAAAAAGGCATGCCATACTGGCATAAACAAGACTTACAAAGATAAATTTCAAGAAGAGAACACACGAGCATATAAAAGACTTAAAATTACATATATAGTTAGGAAAGAGAACACGCACATCCATGCAAATGAAATATGGACATTGAATCCGATGAGGATTATAGATGAACAATCTCATAGAAAACCTAATGTCGAAGTCTCCAATAGAAAGAACGAGCCATGTCTCTATTTTAGCATGACCAATCGAGTTCTCTCACATTAGCACCAACCAAGTCTACCCCGAACACAATATATTTTTATAATCATTGGTATACTAAGAATAATTAATTATAAGAGATCAAATGCCTTTGCTTTTACAATTACATATTTTCATGGTGCAATGGTTTCCATATACTTTTATGGTGTAATTATTCCATGGCATTCAATGAAAAGTTACAAGTTTAGTTAAGTGAAAATTAAAGATCAAGATTAAGAAATCCTATATTTTCATGGTGTAATTATTTTATGGTACCACACAAAAAGTTATAAATTTAGTTAATTCAAGTCTTTTTGTCCCATGTTCACGAAATTTTAAGTCAAACTAAATCATGGCAATCAGGAAAAAAACGAAATGATCAGATTCTAAAGCAAACTAAATAAGAGTCATATCACTCTATAACAAATTCAAATGTTAACATGTTTTCTATATCTTAAAAATATAAATGGTATGACTCAATTTCGAACAAACATGTGTACAATAAATCCATAATCTTAAATTGTAATATTTATAAATAACTTGACCATGATTTGTATAAATAGCCCCAATAACAAATTATTTTATATATTCAAAACAAAGCCTAGGATTATATTTTTATATGAATAATGTGAACGTGATCCGTATACATGACCCTTATAATTTTTTTGATACGTCTTTTTTTGTTGTTGCGCCTACCCATCCTAGATTCTTTATCAATGGATTCCCGCATCAATTAATGCAAATCTTCCTTCTTTTGCAAGATGAGATTGTAATGAGAGAAACCGCCAACATTTTGTTCCCAATATCTTCTCTTGCACTAGCCACCATAAATTCAAACACCATTAGAACAAAGAGTTAAGGTAATGAAGAAGAATTGGAAGGCTCCAAATTCCATTGAAATGTGTAAATAAGAGATTCAATATGACAAGACAGAGTTGAGTCTAGATTGAGGAAAGAAAAGAGTATTATTATGTTTCCTTATTAATTAGGTTAGGGGTCGGTTGTTCTTAAGTTGACAACACCTCGTGAAGTTGAGTTTCTAATTAAGTATGTTTTTCTCTATTTGTTCAGTAATATTACAAATGATTCCTCCAACTCAACTATCCCCACATCTAATAGAGTATGCTTTTCTCTATATGTTCCGTAAAATTACAAAGGAGTCATCCAAATAAACTGTCCCCACTTTGGAAAAGATAACTTGATTTTACCCAATAACATACCTCCATCCTCAATAAATGGAAACTCTAAGCCAAGTAAGTCAACCCAGGTGCCGGGGTGTGGATTGGAAAAGATTAAGAGGTTGAAAAGGTCAGAAGCAGTTTTTGGCGTTTCTTACATGCCTTTATGACCTTATGGCCTTTATCTCTGGGATTTTAACTCTACAGTCTTAAGGGTGAAAGGGTCAATCTCTGAGTGGATATACCATATAAACAATACTAAAGCTCCATAATAAAATCTAGGTTGAAAAAATGGTAAAGTGTGAACTATTGTGTCAATTGTGTTCCGCATTAGTAAACTCTTGCACACATACAACAAAAATCTGCAGAAAATAGTGTGTCAGTCTCGTTTTAGTGAAGACAAACATATGTAAATATTTAACTTGTGGTTTTATCTTCAAAATCGTAAAAATTATATTCAAAATTGTGTTCCACATTAATAAACTATGTACACACATACAACAAAACTTTGCAAAAAACAGTGTGTCGGTCTCGTTTTAGTGAAGATAAACATATGTAAATATTTAACTTGTCGTTTTATCTTCAAAATCGTAAAAACTATCTTCAAACTTGTGTTCCACGTTAATAAACTCTGCGCATGCATACACCAAAAATTTGCATAAAATAGTGTGTTAGTCTCGTTTTAGTGAAGAAAAACATATGTAATTATTTTTAAACTTGCCATTTTATCTCAAACTGATTAAATGATAGGGACATCACCACTGCAGTGGCACTTGTTTTACTATGTTGTTTTTTCAAGATAACGCATTTTATCACATGGCTTCTTACTTTTATTATTGTAATATTTCATCATTGTGGTTAGTAAGTACTCTGATAAGTCAATAATGTACACATACTCTAGTTTACATAATATATTTCCATTATTTTATTTCTTTACTTGTATTTGCATATTCACTTAAGAAAGTTAAAATTCCTTCGTTATTTGTGACATTCATGCTTTAATATACCTTTTCTACCCTTTTAATATATTTCATTTAGACCGTGATGGTGTATGATACATCTTTCTTGTGGATATCATTGTATAAGTTAGGATGCTATCCATGCCTCACATCGATTGTGGGTGTGTTGTTATAAGAACAAATATTTTGGTTGGAATGGATCCTACCTATTTGATAATTGAGTTGTTTATGCACTTGTTAGTAGCTTGGCATAAGGCAGAGGCTACCTACACTTTAGATGGTCCTATTTTTGAATCCATTGAACGAAAAGAAGAACAGGCGATGAACTTGCATGCAAGACCTCTTAGGACCGCCTGACGTAATATTGTCCTACCTTAGCTTCCTAGAGGGCCAAAAATGATTAAAAACAATTCAAATGTATAAAATAAATTATTGACTTGATGAGAACCATAACCTTAAAATGAGAAATCTAACCCTAAAAATTCATATTTTTGGGTCAAAAACACCAAAATTAACCCCTAAATCAAAAAGTGGTGCCTGCTAGAATCACCAATATGTTAAGGGTTAAAATTACACTTGTTTGTGCAGTGGTAGGTGTAGGGAGGGGAATTGTGAAATTAAATATGTTTGGGGGATAGGAATATCCTGTAACACCTAGTTGAAGCTATGGCCATGTATGAAGGTTTGCTTATCCTTAAGACAAAGGGGATCGATGATGTTATTGCAATTGGGGAATCTCTATAATAATTCACCAAATTAAAAATCACTCAAATTCACAAGACTATTATTTCCATATTGATTCTAAGAACCCAAGGTGTGGTGAAATATTTTAGTGCTATCAATTTTTTTCAAGTGCTCCAATCCCAAAATAGTGAGGCAAATGCTATGGAAAATAATGGTATCTTATTAGATTACAAAATTTTGTCCAAAGATGGGGGGTCCCCCATGTTAATCCTACTATAGTCTATTGATAAGCATAAAGATCTAGAAAATTAACATTGAATCCGAGTAGGAAAGATTTGAGAGTAGGAACCTTGCATTGAATTTTTATTTTTTTCTTCAATAGAACCCTATAGTTAAATTTGGATACAATTTTTTTACCGCAGTTCCAAAAGTTACCCATGAATGAAATTTTGAGCCCCAAATCCATAGCTATGGTTGATTTCGCATGAGATAGAGCCTTGTCTTGAGCTATCTAGTTACAAATTTAACTTAAAGAACTCCTTTTACTAGTAAATTTATTTTGGAGAAGACCTATCAAGCCAAAGAACAAAGCAAAAACCTAAACAAAAAGACCATCATTCAACTTGGCTTGATTGATTTCTAAGGTGGACCATCTCTAAGTTTGAGAGAGATATGGGAATGAATGTTGACTACAGAGTTTGGATATGGAGATTGGTCAGAGCTGAGAGTTAGTGAGCAAACTTATGTATTTCTGGAACAAGTGAGCCAAGAACCAAAGCTAGAGCCATAACCAAAGTTGAATCCAATAGCCAGAGCCATGAGATAGAGACACAACTTGAGCTAGAGATGTAGCTAGAAGAAAGAGTCAGAGCCATGTTTTAAAGAATCAAATAGATGACACGTTTATCTAGATTGGTTTCCTCTAATATTTTAGCGACCAAAAAACCTCTCAATGTGGAGGTGTGATCTGAAATAGATCCGAACAAGCAAATTGTTGTAAGTCTCAGTACCAAAAATTTAATTTGATGATTAATGAATGTTAGATAAAATATGAAACCCAATATAAATGTAAAAGTAAATAAGAAAAAAGAGAGAAAATCAAATAATAAATGAAAAAAGAAAAATCAAATAGGAGAGAAATGAGTGAGGAATGGGAAATGGATGGTCACACCCTTTGGCCTTCCCATTACCCCAACTCTCCCTGTTTTTCCGTATACTTTCACTCTTAAATCAATTTTGTTGGCCAAGAGAGGAGGATTCATAGAGAGAGCGATAGGTTGCATTGTACTAGATATTGCTAAAATAGTCTAAGCAACCATGGAATGATGATTTTCCCATTTGGGTTTCCAAGGTAAACACTAAGTTCTTGTGTTGTGAATATCTCTATTTTTTATGTTAATTTTTTTATTATCTAGTATGTGTTTAAATGTAGTTTCTCTATATTTAAATTGTTGCATGTGTTGTTTAATGGGTTGAGAATTCTTCAACATCGACAGTTTTGAGGATTTTCTTCATATTTGTTGTCTTTATGAGCAAGAGAATAATCCAAAAAGCTACAAAACCTCCACCATTGGATTTCCAACTAGTCTCTAAGATGGATGGATTTCATTCTAGATTCATTGTAATAGTTTAGGGGGTTTCTAAATCAGTTTGTTTTGGTTGTTCTATGTATTTCTCTTTCCTATAGGTTGTAAATATTCCCCCAAAACCATAGGCCCTCTTCTCTATGTAAATTTCTTCTTGTTAGGCATATTCTTCATTCCACAAGATGCAATTCTTCCTCCTTGAGTCATTTTTTCCTTATCTAGGCATTTTTTCTTACCCACAAGTTGTACGATCGTTTAATTGTAGAGTAGATGGTTGTACATGACCATAAAAAATTATAGGAGGCCATTTGGTTGGTGGGCGTTCAAGACATTGGTCCCTTAATTATTTGGTGGGTGATTTCATTAGAGATAACTCCATAGCCAAACCGACCTTATTGACTACTAGCCCATTATTTGTGGAATCAAAGTGACCATCCTATGATTAATAATATTGAATTACTAGCCCACAATTCAATACATATAATTAACAAACTCCTTTCCATAGAAAGTTTTTTGCTGAGTCTCTAGAGGTGCTACCTCTAGAAGTTGGGTGTTGGATGAGACTTCTTGAGCTTGGGATCATTTTGTTTTTGAGGAGAAACCATTAGAGTGACGCATAGAAACAAAAACAAGGATGGAATAAATATTGTGATTGTCATCTATATGCATTGAAATATCTTCCCAATACTAAATCGATGGTATCTATTTTTTGTTTGAGTGTTATGTAAATGCTCTAAAATAAATAATATTACCTATAGTCATGTATTTTACTAAGAGTGGCAACTATATATAATCAATTTAAGTGCTATATTTTCTCAATCAAATTGAGTTAATAAAAACATAGCTACAACACTAGTTTCAATTGAAGGAATGAACACAACTAGCAAATGGAATTTTAGTGTTGTATAGAATCATTTAAATAATCAAAGTTTATATTCATCTAACTATTGATTTTGTTCACTGGAATTTTTAACCAAGTATTGAAACTAGTTAATAAACAACAATTGAAGGGGCATGGGCTCAACCTATATGTAATTGCAGAGTGTGTTATTTGGCATATTTTACAGTTTTGTTCAAGGTTGATTTGATGCAAAAAATTTCACTTGAAGAGATTGATAATCATTGACTTTTGCAACACAATGAGTAGAACAAGCTCATAAAACCAATCTCAGAAACATATTCAATTGTGTTGAAGATAAATTTCACTCATAATTGCATTGAGCTTAGAATCCCTGAAGGTCAATTATGAAACTAGAGCACTTTACATTACAAAAATTTAGAAACCTAATTGTCCTTTTGTTGCTAACCATTTTTTTTGTGCAGGTTACACTAGACAGTAGTGGGCCATTCGAAGAACAAAGAACTTTGTACATGGAGAGAAACAAAGATCAAAAGTTATTTTCACAAGATATTTGTGTTGGTGAAGTGAGTGGGTTGTAAGTCCGTCGTTTATGGATCAACTTTGCATTTCAAAGAGTGAAACAATTGAAGTGGTATTTATTTTAGTGATTCAACAAAAAAGATAATGAACTATTCATTTCAAGTGAAAGATGTTGTAGTTAATTCAATATTAAGAGTGACAATAACACATTGTTCAATTTGGGTTTTGGAACAATTGAAGTAGTACTTATGATAGTCAATGATTGAAAATGATAATGACATATTCAATTCAGGTGAAATATATGTAGTAATTTCAATCTCATTATTTTCAATAACAAATTGTTCAATTTGAGTAGTGGAATGACTAAAACTTAGAAGTTATCGTAGTCATTCATTGAAAAATATACTTAACCATTCAATTCAATGGAAATTTATTGTAGTCAATTCAATGTCAAGATTGTTGATAATAAATTGTTCAATTCCAATAGTGGATCAATGGACGTGGAATTTATAGTAGTCATTCATGAAAACAACTTTGTCCATAAACATGAACATATGTTATATCTTATGTTCCTTTAACTTGTATAACTCTTGACATGGAACGCATGCTTGTTATAAATAGAAGTTAAAATATCAAGGTTATAGGACATATGGATCTCAAATTATGTTTCTTGAATTGTAGAAGACTTGAAACCATAGTAGTAAGATTCAAATACAAATACAAATATGACCACGATTAGGTTTGGAAAAAAACATGTAATGAAACAATCCCTGTATAACTCCAACATAGAAGTACTATATGTTGTCTATACATGTATCATGGGGTCATATATTACTTCTTATAATCTAAATTATATATATAACTCCATTACAAGTGTGTGGTTGAGACAACAACACTTGGTTTTCTTAATGTTTGTTATATTGATTAGAATAAATTTGGGGTCTAAAATAGGCCTCGTAAGGAAAATAGTAAAATAGTAAAAACATATTCCATGTCACACTAAGAGGTGTTATATAGTGAAGGTTAATCCACATTCTCTCATTAATGATAGTTTCTAAGTAAGTTGGGTTAGTATAGAGTTATGAGATGAGGCTTAAAAATAATAATGAAAAGTTTGTATCATCCCTTCATACACAATAAATGTTGTGTGTGTGTGTGTGTTAAAGGTGGCCAAAAATGGAAAAATATTATAGAGAAATATGATATGCTCCTTCAAAAAGTTTCGTCCATGACACCGTCAATGTTTTTCTATCATCTTAAACTTTCATTACAAGAGAGCTACAACTTACAAAATATTGAGGGTTGGTTATTATTGGCCCAATTTGTTTTCTAATACAAATGCATTGGTTAGGGAATTCCCTAAATGCCATATATTTGCATGGAAAGAAACATTTTTCCCTTGCCACTCAGACCTATTAAAGGTGGAAACACCTTTTCATCAGTGGGGATTAGACTTCATTGGGGAAATAAATCGAAATTCTATTGGTAAGCACAAATGGATACTGACAACAATATATTATTTCATAAAATGGGTAAGACTATTCCTAAAAGGGTTGCCACTGATTCAGTTATCATAAAATTCCTTGAAGAGAATATTTTGGCTAGATTTGGTTGTCCTAGGAAGATCATCACTGAAAATGCATATGCATTCAAATCTTCCAAGATGCTACAGTTTTTTCATGACTACAATATTGAAATTGGACACTCAACTTCATATTACCCATAAGGAAATGGCTTGGTAGAGTCATCAAATGAAAGTCTAATTAGAATCATCAAAAAGATGTTATCACAGAAAAGTAAAACATGGGATTCTCATCTCACGTACACTTTGTGGGCTGATAGGATAAGTACAAAAAGATCCATTGGTACATCTCCTTTTCAATTGGTATATGGGATGGATGTTGTTTTCCCCATTCATCTAGGTTTGATAGTGATCAAATTACTACATGATGAAGAGGAAGAATCAAATAATGTGAAAAGAAGAATACATCAACTCATAGAGGTTCGACAAAAGAGAGAATTTGTATTGGTTAAATCACAAGAACATCAAGAGAGGATGAAGAACATATTTGACAAGAGAGATAAGGAAACAAATTTTACTATTGGAGATTTGGTTTTAAAATGGGATGCAAGAAGAGAGGCCAAAGGAAAACATGACAAGTTTGATAACCTTTGGATGAGACCTTTTCAAATTAGTGAAGTCCAGGACAACAACACTTATGAGCTAGCCTATTTTGATTGTGATGTATTGGGAGATCCTATCAATGGGAGGCTTCTCAAACAATTTTTTCAATACCGATATCTAAGTGTATCCTACTTGTACAATATCAATATCAATTTAGTTTTGTTTCTTTAATTTTTCTGTTAATTCAGTTGGTGTCAAATTTGATGTAATTTCAATTTATGTTCGAAGAAATTTAGACTATTATGTAATATGTTGAGAATGGAAGACGATTTGTCCTTTAATAGAAGAAAATATGTATTACAGGTTTTAATCTCTGACTCCATAGCCCATTGGATAAGGTGACCAATCTACTATTCTCAGCACATCCCAGGGATCTGCTGTCCTTGTTGGAGCCAATGTTAGTACAAGGGTAAAATTTTTGTCGACACTATGTATTCAGGGACAATAACTACTGTGGGGTCTAATAAATAGAAAAAATCTTCCTTAACACTGATCAATTTTAAAGAAAAAAGGCTTTAAAATGAGGAAAAATGACTTAATTATGCAAAAGGTGCTTAACTTTAGCCATTAGGGGTTTAAAATACAAGGGTGAATTCATGAAGGTGGGTAACAATTTCATGAGAATCGGGTCTCCAAAATTCTGAAAGACATTTTTTCGGCCGAACTAATTTTTTTTTCGGTTGAAAGTACTATTTTTCGGTCGAAAGTACTATTTTTTTGGCCGAAAAATGTTCCATTCGAACCTTTGAATGTCAAATCGAACGGTACCGTGATGAATCCCTCTATTATCGTGTACAATATTAGATGGAAAAATATTTTTCATCCGGTAACATCTTTTTGGCCGAAAGATATTCCAGCCGAAATAATGTTTTGGCCGAAAATCTCTTTCGGCCAAAAAGATCTTTCGATCGAAAAATGGTTTATATATTACCCGCACATTGCACTTGCTATAGTTTTATCAAGTTGTTAGTTAGTTCATACCCGCATATTGTGCCTGCTAGTGTGGGTGTTTGCTGTGGACGGGTGGATGGGCGGTCTTGTGGACGTTGGAGCAGCGGGCAGGCAGACGTCGAAGCTGTGAGCAGGCGTACATTGGAGCTACGGGCGTTCGGTCCAAGTACATTTAGGTTAGGGAATTTTGAATTTTGAATTTGTTTTTATATTGTTGACAGGGATTTATTCGGCCCTGTCCATGTACAATGACAGGACCTAATTCGGGCCTGTACCTGTACATGGACATGGTTGAATATGGCCCTTAGTAAAGGCGTATGTTTAAATTTTAAATTTCTATTTAAAAATTAGTATTTAGATTTTTTTTTTAGATTGTTGACAGGGCCTTATTCGACCTTGTCCATGTGCAGTGACATGCCTGAATTTGGGCCTGTACCTATACATGGACAGGGTTGAATATGGCCCTGTCCCTTAGCTTATTAAATTCGTATGTTTAAATTTTAAATTTCTATTTAAAAATTAGAATTTAGATTTTTTTTGTGATTGTTGATAGGGCCTTATTCGGCCCTATCCATGTACAGTGACAGGCCCAAATTCGGGCATGTAATTGTACATGGGCATGGCTGAATATGTCCTTGTCCCTTAGCTTAGTAAAGGTGTATGTTTAAATTTTAAATTTCTATTTAAAAAATAGAATTTAAAATTTATTTTTAGATTGTTGTCAGGGCCTTATTCAGCTCTGTCCATGTACAATGACATGCTTGAATTCAATCCTATACCTATACATGGATAGGGATGAATATGGCCCTGTCCCTTAGCTTAGTAAAGGCTATGTGTTACAATATGACCATTACAGAATTTAGAATTTAAATTATGTTTAAATTTTAAATTTCTAGTTAAAAATTAGAATTTAGAATTTATTTTTAGATTGTTGACAGGGCCTTATTCGACCTTGTCCATGTACAGTGTCAGGCCCGAAGTCGGGCCTGTACCTTTAAATGGACAGGGCTAAATATGGCCCTATCCCTTAGCTTATTAAAGGCTATGTGTTACACTATGACCATTACAGATTTTAGAATTTAAATTATGTTTAAATTATGTTTATAATGTTGACAGGGCCTTATTCAGCTCTGTCATTGTAGAGTGACATGCCTGAATTCAGGCATGTACCTATACATGGACATGGCCGAATATGGCCCTGTCCCTTAGCTTAGTAAAGGCTATGTGTTACACTGACCATTATAGAATTTAGAATTTTAATTATGTTTAAATTTTAAATTTTTAGTTAAAAATTAGAATTTAGAAATTTTGTTTATAATGTTGACAGGGCCTTATTCGTCCCTGTCCATGTACAGGGAAAGGCCCGAATTCGAACCTTTCCTTGTCCATGGAAATGGACGAATATGACCCTGTCCATGTATAGGGATAGGCCCAATTTTGGGCCTGTCAATGTACACGAACATGGCCATATTCGACCATGTCCATGTAGTACCTCAAGCGACAAGATAAGTTGATCTAGAACCAACAACAAAGGCCCAACTCCATAGGAAATCCATACAACTGCTAAGAAAATAGATAGAGTTGCAGAAAATAGATAGAGGCCTGAAAAGACTTTAAACTTTAGGATAGGACATAGACTAGCTATTCTAACTATAAACAGTGAGACCAAGGGCTAAATATGACCGCTACAGGGCCACCACTACCCTGAATAATGCCCAAACTGAACAAAATTAGACTCTGACAAAAACTGTAAAGAAACATCACTATAAAGGACCTAGTACATATCAAAATATTTAACAGGCCTAACAAAAAGCTTGAAATACAAAAATATGTCTATAGTATTTGATGCAATAGGAGAAAAATAAGTACAACTTTGACAAAAACTCCACTTCTCTACTAATAGTATTGCTAATTTAAATTTTTAGGAAATTTAAATATTTAGTTAAAAATTACAATCATGGAAACAATAGGGATAAAGGAAGTGTACAAAACCATGAATCAAACTTGTTGTAATCATACCAGCTAACTATATAGGGTTGAACATGATGAAGTAATGAGCTAATATGATATGAGACCACAACAAGACCTGTGAACAAACTGAATTATACTACATTCTTTGCTTAGAAGTAATTCCATCATATTCGTTCATAATGACATTGATGTTGCACTCTTGTTGATTAGGGTCCTACTCCTAGTATATGTTAGACAACTGAGAGGGGGGTTGAATCAGTTGTCTCCATGCTTAAACAATTATGGTTCTTTTAAACTCTTTGTAGAGACACTGAATGATGATCACAATAATGCAGGGAAATAAATAATGGCACTTTCAACATCATTCAAATATATGAGAAACACAGAGACATATATTTCCCGAGGAAACCCATGCAGGGTAAAAACCTCTTTTTCTTTATATGATAAGTAATGGTTACATTCTTTATAGTATCATACATATGAGAACCAACTCATAATGAGGCTACAACCTCAGTTTTGCAAGTTGCAACTTGCTGAGAGCACCAACTCTTTGTTTTCTCTAGCACCCACTAGAGGGAAGCACCAACTCCCTGGTTTCTC
>JZKD02S1721358.1:293447-310810 GCA_000966675.3 Picea glauca
GTAGGTTCTCATTCTAACTTTCCAGAAGGCAAAGTTTGTTCCATTCAACAGAGGGGCCTTATTGGTTGAATTTCCTTCATGGCTTGACATGTTTAAGCTCTAGGATCTACCCTTATATAAAAGGGTCCGACTCTGATAACAATTGTTAGACAACTGAGAGGGGGGGTGAATCAGTTGTCTCTGTGCTTAAACAATTATGGTTCATTTAAACTCTTTGTAGAGACACTGAATGATGATCAAAATAATGCAGGGAAATAAACAATGGCACTTTCAACATCATTCACATATATGAGAAACACAGAGACAGATATTTCCCGAGGAAACCCATGCAGGGTAAAAACCTCTTTTTCTTTATATGATAAGTAACGGTTACATTCTTTACAGTATCATACATATGAGCACCAACTCATAATGAGGCTACAACCTCAGTTTTGCAAGATGCAACTTGCTGAGAGCACCGACTCTCTATTTTCTCTAGCACCCACTAGAGGGAAGCACCAACTATAAGGAAGCACCAACTCCCTGGTTTCTCTAGCACCAACTAGAAGGAAGCACCAACTCTCTGTGTTCAAGCACCCACTTGAACCTTTGAGGACACAAGTCCTCCCTAGCTCCTCCCAACCACCCTGAAATATAAATATTTGCTACTGAAACTTATTACAGTGATATGACGTTCAACAATGGCTTACCATACTCATCACTGTTTTGCTGCAGTTTGTTGCTCTGTCTGCCTCATTGCCTTTCTGCACACATCACTTGTGTTGTCTGTTCTTCCACTTTTTATGCTTTGTGCGCCATGTCCATTCATTGCACAATTCCTCTTCTGTTCTCTTCAACTTCTGCACTCTCCTCCTTCTTCACACATGAATCACCTTCACCAACAACAATCAAAACAACCTCCAACAGCAGCAGCAACAACAACAACAACAACAACAACCTTCTCTTCTCTTTACTGTTTATTTATAGCTTCTGTGCACCTTGTGCATGCAATGTTCGCAATGCCTCTGCATGTTGACTCCACGCCATTATCCTCCACCTCTCGAGTGTTCTATCTGATCATCATCGTGACTCTTCAGCTTCTCTGACAGTTGAGACTCTTCGTCTTCTTTGTGACAATTGAGATCACCCTCTCTGTTTTAGTTACAGGCTTCCACCCTCATCCATCTGTCAATCCCTTCTAAGAATAGTCTTCCTTCACTTGGACGAGGCTTGGAGACTCTTCATCTCCTCTAGAGATCACACAGGTGTCTCTTCGAATTCTCTAGCAGACACCATCAATGGTTTCTGGCAGTTTCATTGTGTCATGCATGAGTAGTCCTCCGATCAACACTTGATCTGACGGTTCAGATTACATCGCGATTTCACCTATCGGGATATCGGGATTCCTAATGTCAATAATTTTTGACATGTCCAACTCTCGATACCCGATGCCTCTCCATTGATTGGAATCAATGGTCCAGATCAAATCTTGATCTGACGGCTCAGATTGCATTGTGATTTCACATATTGCGATATCGGGATTCTTCATATCGAGAAATCGGGATTCCTATTGCATTGTTTCTTTGACATTTCAAAACGCGATCCTCGAAACTCTGATCAATGGTTCAGATGTGATCTTGATTTGATGGCTCATATTACGTCGAGTTTTTGTGAGCCCTCTACTCCTTGCACTTTTAAAGATTGTGCAGGTTTTCCTCAATCCAACGGTGGTCTGACCTTGTGCTTGGATCTGACACCTCTAACTTCAATTAGCCCTCCAGTTAAGCTCGTGGTCCACATGACCTTCTCCTATATGACCACAGCCAAACCTCCTCATCGAGGTTTCAGAATTTCCCATGTCAAAACATGTATGTCCTCAGGATTCGCGATCCCTCGAATCTCGACGCGCTCTTTACACACTAGCTCTCCTAGCTAGGCTCTTGGTCCATATGACCGTTATCCCCATGACCGTATTCTTACTACTCATCGGGGTTTCGAGATTTTCAATGCTGCAATGCATTGGCTCACGGGATTCCTGATATGCGAAACCCCGATGAGTCATCCCTCCTTTCGGGATTTCACCTTGGATTTTCTCGATGGTAAATCTCGTGAATCTCCTGTCTGATCTAACGACTGACGGGATTTCTGAATGAGATCCAATGACTTTCAATCTCTCCCTTCTGTAGGATTCTCCTGAGCTCCTCCTGGACGTAGAAACCAACAGTCTAGATCTTCTTCTTCAGCCAATCTGACGGCGGCTATGCTCCCTCCTGAGATTTGCACACTTCCCTCCCAACCTTGCGAAAATTACAAGTTCTCAATGGAATCGACCTTTGTCTTCCTTCTCCTCTATGAACTCCTGTATCTTGAGCTTTGTTGCACGCGTTCTCCTCGACGTTGTTCCTCCTGAGCTTTTACTTCCGAATCCCCAAGGGATTCTTGGACTTTCGCACCTCTGCAGAGTCTTCACATGCACACTCTAATCCAACCATCTTCACTGTTGTACTTGCCATCAATGACAAGCATATGCTACCTATCAAACATTTTCCAATAGTATAAGATATGAATAAGACCTATACTGGTTGTGCTCATATGTTACATGTATGCACTTATTATATCTTTTCATATTTATGGGATTGGTTCCAACTCAGTACTAATACAAATACAACAACAACCTTTACATTCAACTTATGATAATCTACTCTATGCGTTTATGATCTCAACATAATATAGGGTTATGACTCATACAAGAAGATTTTTTCATGTTCTATGATGTGTAACAAGGATAAGTATAAGCATAATATAGATAGTATTGAATCCATAGTAATAACTAAGAGTAATACATAGCTAAATTGATGTGTGTTTGATATGTTGTTATCCTTATTTGAGCTTACTGTATCTCCATATTAAGCTTACATGACTAACATGAGCTATGAACATAATCATAATCCAATAATGTTTGAATATAATGAATAGAGTCGTATAAACAACTTCATAGATAACGAATTAGTGTTGTATTGAGAATCATCGCCTTTGTTTCAACATAACATACAGCTTAGTTCAATATGTAATCAAGCACTGTAACCTATCTAGAATAAAACCACAATCACAAGCTATGGCCTATTCCATCCATTCATTTTATCTTATCATAACATCTTCAAGCTTGGTTAACTCTATACCAGTGTAATCCAATATTCATTTCACTATTGATATGATAGATTCATTGTTTCCATCTTTATGTACTATTGATTAGGATGAATTCGGGCTTGTCCCTGTACATGGACTGGTTGTATTCGACCCTGTCCATGTAGAGAGACATGCCTGAATTCGGGCCTACCACTCTACATGGACAGGGCCATATTCGAACCTATCTGTTTACATGGATAATTAAAACTAGAAACTCTTGAATGGTCTTGTGCTTATATGTCCCATATAGTATTATTACTCTTCCGCATATTGAAAAAATTATAATAAATAATTTATAAACAATATGGATTTAGTTAATTTGATATAGACATTTAACAATCAAATATTAAGAATAGAGTAAGGATTTAAATTATTAGTATGTGCCTGAATAGTCGGCTAGGAGTCGAATCTACTGTCTTTCACTCTGGTGTTAAAGACTTAGATTCAAATGCCCTGCTTTTCTGTGCATAGATAATCTCTTATTAAAATTGGTTGTGACTTGGCCCCGAGGGCCATTACTGTGGCCAAGTCATGGGCACGACCACGGCTTGGCCACAAGGTTGGATCCCCTCAACCAAGCCACAGTCATTTCAAACGTTTTGTATTTTATAAAAAATTCATAAAAATTTCAAACTGTCCAACTTTTTATTTCAAACGTTTTGTATTTTATAAAAAAATTTAAATCTTTAGAAATTCAATTTATAAATCCATTTTTACATATGTAATATTGGAAAATGAAATAAGTTATAAATATTGTTTTACAGATTGTTGATTCTGGAATTCCTTGTTGTACCTTACTGTCTATCTTATAATTTGTAAAGGAATATTTGTGAAATATACATACAATGGAAAATATTTAAAACACACACACACACACACACACACACACATATAATTGTTTTTTAATAAATTTAAAAATAAAATAGGAAGACAATTTAAAAATTACTTGTTTATATGTTCAAATTATACACACAAACAATAAATTTATAAACAATATGGATTTAGTTAAAAATGTGTATTTCCTATAGACATTAATAAATAATTTATAAACAATATGGATTTAGTTAATTTGATATAGACATTTAACAATCAAATATTAAGTTTTTAAATTTGATATAAACATTTAACAATCAAATATCAAGAATAGAGTAAGCATTTAAGTGATTAGTCTGTGCTTGAGAAGTCGGCCAAGAGCCAAATCTATTGTCTTTCACTCCGGTGTTAAAGAATTAGATTCAAATGCCCTACTTTTCTATGCATAGATAATCTCTTATTAAAATTGGTCGTGACTTGGTCGTAGGGGGCCAAACCTGTGGCCAAGTCGAGGACACGCCCACGGCTTGGCCACATGGTTGGCTCCCCACAACCAAGTCACAATCATTTCAAATGTTTTGTATTTTATAAAAAAATTCATAAAAATTTCAAACTGTTCAACTTTTAATTTCAAACGTTTTGTATTTTATAAAATTTTCAAATATTTAGGAATTCAATTTATAAATCCATTTTTACATATGTAATATTAGAGTATCATAAGTTATAAATATTATTTTACAGATTGTTGATTTTAGAAATCCTTGTTGTAATAACCAATATATCTTGCCTCAACTATTTCTCCACTTTGATTAATGCCTATTTCAATTTCTTCATATTGTCATGATTCTTGGTCACATCTCTGTGTAAGACATGGGTGACCTACTTCTGTGGATTTGGTTTTTCCTTGAAATTCATCTAATCAACATTTAATGTAATACATGCTTGGCTTTTTAATCAACAACTGACTAAATTTCACTTTTTTCAATCTCTAGAACAACCAAATTCAACACTCACTTTTGATATGGCTTTTCTTCCAAACCATAGACTCTTATCATAGTAAACTGCTCAAAAAGGAACCAGTCTCCCACTTTGGTGTTGTTTTGCAATTGTAGTGACCCTTTGACTAAAGGAATAATTATAATGAATACTTCATTTTGGATAATAAAGTCTAAAATAGAAATAAAAGAGTTTACATACTGCAAAAAACCTTCACTGGTGACATGATCTCTCACCATAGGCAACCACTCAATGGTTGGGAGAGCAACATGTTGACTGGTCATTCACCATCCTAGACTTAAAATAACCTAGATGTGAGTATTTTTGATGGATTAACATATTGATCAAGTGAGACTAGTACCTGAATGACCTGGTACCCCTAAAATTTAAAAACTAATGGTGCATTGTATTTTCCAAGAAATTTCATAAGTCAAACTTTATTAAGGTTTGATTCTCGGGGTGTGACAAGGCTACTAGGAAACCCAAAAAAAATGATATCCATTATAACACTATTATAAATACAAACAATCTTTGAAACATAGACACTATATTCACTGAGGTCATTCCCTCAAACTCTAAAACAGATACATCGAAACATGGGTAGTATATTCATTGTTATAACATTGGAATATGTTATAACATATTACTATAACATATAATTACATTGTAATATGTTATAACATATTACAATGTAATATGTTATATAGTAATATATGTTATGACATATTATATTGTAATATGCTATGGAAAATCCCATTAATATAGAACAACAAATAGAAAACAAACAATGAAACATAGGTAGTATATTCACTGTAGTGATTCCCTCAACCTCCAGAATAGATACATCGAAATATGTAACAATCACTTTGAATTGATAGCGAAACTGATAAACAACATCAATATTTCATGTCATAAGTCTTGGTCACATCTCTGTGTAAGACATGAGTGACCTACTTATGTAGATTTGGGTTTTCCTTGAAATTCATCCGATCAACATTTAATGTAATATGCTTGGATTTTTACTCAACAATTGACTGAATTTCACTTTTTTCAGTCTCTAGAACAACTAAATTCAACACTCACTTTTGATATGGCTTGTCTTCCAAACCATAGACTCTTATCATAGTAAAATTCTAAAAAAGGAACCAATCTCCCACTTTTCTATTGTTTTGCAATTGTAGTGACCCTTTGACTAAAGAATAATTATAACGAATACTTCATTTTGGATAATAAAGTCTAATATAGACATAAAAGAGTTTACATACTGCAAAAAACCTTCACTTACATAAAAGAGTTTACATGATATCTTACCATAGGCTGCCACTCAATGGTTGGGAGAGCAACATGTTGGCCAGTCATTCACCATCCTAGATTTAAAATAACCCAGATGTGATTTGTTTTAATGGATTAACACATGGATCAAGTGAGACCCTTGTTAATGATCTATTACCCTATTCATTCACACAAACATTTAGTTGAAGATGAGCTTCGATTAACCTTTGGATAAGATACTAGATGAAGATGGTGATGTATTACCCTTTGTATTTACACAAGCATTGGAATCACTCGGTCAAGTCCTGGTTGTCCACTGGGTTTCTGATGGGATGGATCTACCAAAATGATTCAGAAGCCATTCTCAACCCTTGTATCGACAAGGTCACTGGAAGAAGGTCGGTAAGCATATAAACAACGCTTTATAACCGCATATAAAAAAATGTTTAGCAGCGTCAAATCATCAAATCACAGACGCTTAGTATATAAAAAGGTCCGTCATAAACATAATTCCAACAAATTGCAATCATATAATACATTTTATCTATTAATGCCCCCTCCAAGTTTAATAAAAACATGTTGATAATTAGTGCCATTGCTTTGTAGATGACATGTTTCTTCCATCCAACCAAACATGGTGTAAAGTTAATCGTTTATTTTCATGGACTGTGCTCCATACCTGTTGGATGCATGAAATCTGATTGCCCATATACATAACCGCTACACCGTTACCAAACTTTGACCCATGTACTATTGGTGGATTTACCAAGGTTATTTGTGATAATATTAAGGAAAAAAAATATATTTGAAATGGGCATGGGTAGTGGAGTTATGCAGCACCCTATTATAATTGTGTCTAACATACAAAACATTTCTATTAATTTTGTCTTATTTTTTTTTCTTTCTTCATAATTTTTGTTGGTCAATGTTGGAGATATTAACTCGTACTTGTATTGTGCTTAAATTTTCATGAATTTCCAAATTATAGATATTGAGGAGAGATGTCTACACATGATTCTCCAAACATTCCTTACAAACGCTCTAGGCTCTCCCAAGAAGGAAGAAGAGGAACTCCTTCTTCGACTGAGACTCGGAGTGACCAACAACAATATCATCAAATGAGATTTTCAAACGAGTCTATGAATAGATCAACAACAGAATGTGCTATGGATGCAACCTTATTAGATAGGTTGCGCATTGATACTCCTACACCTGAGAATGTAGGGAATACCTCAGGACAAGAGAATATTTCTGGTAATTCTCTTTGATATTGTTTATTTTTGTTGTATTTTTGTGTATTTAAATTTATGTGAAGTTAAATGTTGTAATTACTTTCAAATGTGTGTGTAGACAATGATTTTAGAGCAAGGGATGACAATGAAAGAGAGATTGTTTGTCACAAAGATTATAATGTCGGTGTAGAGGGTGAATGTGGATTTGGGAGGTCACGTTATCAAGAAACAAAAATTACACACCTACATCCACCTATCCTTCAGATGTTCGTGATAAAATTCCCTGGGAAGGGATTACTGAAGCAATTATGCTTGAGCGATGCTCATGTGTTAAAAGGAGGCTGGGAAATAATTTGATGGTCTTGGAACTCCCTGAGGAGAGTAAACAATTCTTGCAAATTGTTTTTCATTCATTGCACAACTTTATGGACGCATATCAAAAGATGGGGCCAACCACTGACAGTTTTGTCGATCTAATGAGGTGGAAAAAGTTAGAGGTGATGGGCCCTGATAAATGGGAGGAAGTAAAATATAAAATTTCAAAAGATGACACAATTTCGAAGTTCAATTTCAAGGATGGGCCAAATTGGAAGATGTTGAAGGTGCAATATTTTAAGCACCCCGACATTGCAGGACATCTATATAACATATTTTTGGCAGCATATGGGAAATTGTCATGGAATGATGAGGTTCCACACTATTTTGCAAGACACTTTTATGTAGAGTTTTTCTTGCACATGAACCCTGATTATACTAGTCTACCGTCCAATTATTATGGGATTGGTAAAGGGCTAACATATAATCGCAAAGGAGAATTTCAAAATGTGACATGGACGAGGCTTCCACAACCTTTAGTACCTCTCCCAATAGGGGAATTTTCCTCACATTCAGAGTTGCAAGCTACATCAGAGGTTGGAAAAGAGGCTAAGAATGCAATCAGGGAAAAATTGGAAGTGATTTTTTATGGTGTTGATGTTGGCATGAACCGTCAGTGAGCAGAAGCCAATCCTTGGGCCACATTTGTTTATAGAACATATGTATAGTTAGATACCATGTCATTAGAAGATGTTAAGGAGTATGAAAATATTTTTCGTGATGGTTGGAAGTGTTATCACTCTGTAAATATGTTCGGTTGATAAATATGTGACAAAGGTAACTTTTTCAAACCATCTTTGAGACCCAGAACTAGCCTTTCGGATCTAGAGAGGGCTCTCTCATAAATGGCGTGGTCTCCATGCATGATATAAATTTGGAAACAATGGCTAGATTTAAACACCTTTAATATGATGGGTTTTGGTTATATTGGCGCAAGAAAGTGAGACTTGAGCTATGGAGTCGATCTAAGGAAAAGACGAGACAAATGACTCAGTGACTGGAATCAAGAGGATAAGGCTAGGCAAGAAACAACCTTTAGTGTAAAACCATAATGTGTGGTGGGAGAAATTACATGAAGTAACTCAAGAGCACCGCTATGGGTGAATTCAGAGTTAGCTTTTAGAGGAAAACATTTTTCCTAAGTGTCGTTGTACAGCGAATCCGCAGGTTTGATAATTCGTTCCGAAATAGAAAAAAAGAGATATGAAATAGAGATAAAATGAAATCACATACGCAAATAAAGAATCACAATACATCCAACTGTTACAACTAGAATCTTATCATCAAGTCATAGGACCATTGCATTAAATTCTGGTCAAAACTTTAGATTACATACAATAGCTATTGTCTACCAAATTTGCCAACCAACCATGTTTACATGAAAATGATCCCCATATATAGAAACCTATTGTCACCCTTGGCTTCTAGGTTCGAACTACTCCCTCCTATAATCATGGATCCATTTTCTTTTAAAGAGAACAATAACTTCAATGGATTCACTAAAAATAGAAAAACCGACTTTGCCAAATCATAATCGTAACCAAAATATTCTTTACAGTCATTGATCACGATCCAAATTCGACCATATTCTTGTGATCATTCATCATGCTCATTTATGGACACTCTCTCTCCCTTGCACAACAAGTCTGCTACACACTAGTAACCTACAACAAAAAACACAACAAATTTCACAACAAACTGGGAAAATAAGTGTTAAATATGACATTGTATCTCACTAATAAAAAACTATTTTTAGAATTTGAGAGAGGTTTTTTTTATTTACAACTGTTATAAATAAAAACCTTTATCAGTTTCTTTAAATTAATCTCCAAATGTCCAGAATACGTGTCGCAAAAACATGTCTCGGACAGAAAATCATGAAAGCTGAAAAATAGGGCTTAAAGATTCCTTCGAATATCCCAATCCGTGAAACATTTTTCAAATATGAGAGAGTTTTTTATTATTTGGTTTTTCCTAGAAAAAAACCTATCAGGTATTTTCAAAATTCCTCTACAATTTTTCAAAAATTGATCTTGAAGTTAACCACTAAACCAATCATTTTCGCAGTGTGACCTGTAGCTTGTGTACAGGAAAATTCACTGTGCGATAACATCCTGTGTTCGACAGCAATCACTATGCAATAGAATCCACTGCGAGACAACATCCTATGAGTGACAACATCCTATGTGCGACAACATCCACTGCACGACAACATCCTATGCACGACAACATCCATTGCGTGACAAAATCCTTTGCACGGTAAAGCGCTCTGTGCAATGTGTAATAAATTTTGCAGCGCGCAGTTGCAAATGGAAATGGAAATAATAAATGAAAACGTTCCTTTTGAAAATGAACCTTGGAGATGTTAGATGATGCCAGGCATAAAATCAATATGGGTGCTAACATGCATGACTTTGCAAAATTGTTGACAAACCTCTAACCTTAGCCATGAAAATCATGGTGCTAACAGTTGGCTCCAATGGCGATTCTATCCTTCTTGTGAGGTAGAAAAGAACAGTAGACCAAGTGCCAATCCATTGGGATTCTCCCAAGCTCAACTTTCCAACTGTAACTTGTAAACTTCATCCGCTGAAAATCCAAAACTGTATATGCGCCAAACTGAAATATGAAACTAAGTTGAAAATGAAAACTACAGATTGATAAAAGAAATGCTCGTTGTACAGACCTTATTCACACTCCTACCTACCCTAACTGCTGAAAAATATGTCAATCAAGTGAAATCAAAATGCCAATGCAACCATGCAAGCACTTTATCCACTTTTTTCTTTCTTTTCACATGCTTGCCCCAAAGCTTGTTTATTGTTAATTCATTCAAAAATTTATCTATAAATTCCAATCTCAAAAAATTAAAAATATTGGGGTTGTTTACCGCCTCCAACAAAACTACAAATGGATCCTCCAAAACATGCATAAAACAAAAATCATGTTTCACCCCTTCCACTGCATCATTGTTTTCGTGTAATTCAACCTATTGATTACCACAAAAGGCTGAAAAATATATTGAGACTGCTGGAAATAACAATCTTCTGAATCAGAAGACACTTTTGGCTGAAATGAAACCCCTAGTGGCAAGCAATCCATATCTAACATTGATGTTGATTTACCATCATATTTATTTCCAAGCTGGTAGTTGATCACTGGATGCAAATATGAACTGAAACAACTTTCCATGTAATCAACAATAGTGTCATTAAAAGTATGAGAAGGTTGTTGGTCCTCTTCACCAATAAAATTTTTCTCATGTAAAACAATGTCACTGTGAATGAAATCAAACTTCACTGCTTCCTATGTTATCTCAAGATTTACTTTCAACAATTCAAAGGAAGAAAAACATAATGGAAGAAAGTTTTCATTTGCAAGTCCACTGCTTTCTTCATATTCAACATAATGCCTGTAGGATTTCTAATTTGAAACATTATAAACATTCTGCTTCAGCAATTTGAAATATGCAAAACACAATGGCAAGGTTCTTTCACTTGATTCAAAACCTTCTTCATTTTCTTCACTGCTGTCACATGCACATTTTTCAATTTCTTTGGATTTTTGAACACACTCATTTTCATATTCATCTTCGAACAATGGTTGTAATTTTGAACTGACAAAACCTTCCATATAACAAGAAACAAGATCATTAAACACATGAGAAGATTGCTGCAATTTCTTGTCAATTGTTTCCCATGTATCAGTGTGATTTTGCATCAACACACATTCCTCTGCCTCAGTGATGATCTTTAAATTTTCTTTCAATAATTTAAATGAAGAAAATCATAAAGGTAAAGAATTTCCTTCGGCTGATTCAGTACCTTCTTCATATTCTTCTTTGCAAGTGTGATATGTAGGCTGATTTCTCTCATTACACTGTTGAAAATGAACATTTTCTGATAGAAAACATGCAGTTGATTGTTCTAGGAATTCAACATCATAATCATCATCGTATTCATCATATAAAGACAAATCAACAACATTTGTAGTGTCATCTAACAAGAAAAAGCTTGGGACATCAACCTGCTCTCCAACAAGCTGATTTGCAAATTCATTTTCTTGACTATCTACAAATGAATACATAAGACAATCAGCCCCGTGCTTATCATGGGATGGATCAAAAGATAAATTAACACCTTCTTTTTCAATAAGTGGAATATAATCCTTTGCAAAATTATCAGTATTTAAAGCTTCAAGAGGACATATGATATTATTAACCCTCTTCTCGAGATTCAAATCAACTGTTCTTTGTTCATATTCATTGTCATGTTCTTTAACATCCAAATCCTCATTTCGAATCTGTTTACATGCTTGAATATTGTCTTCAACTTCCAGAGCGTTGTTGAACATCTTCTGCAAAGACATAGAATTCCGCTCCATCAAAATAAAAGATAATTCTGATTGAAAGTTTGCTACATAATGGAGCATGGCAACAACTTCAGGAGGTTGGAATTCTTTAGGCAGTTTATAATAAAGACTAGTAAACCTCCTACTAAAATTTGAGATGGTTTCATATTTCATTCTTCTCATGGCATAAAACTCTGAAAGGAGTAGATCCCATGAATTTCTCTCACCCCAAAATCTACTGAAAGTTTCCCTCAGTTCATCCCACGAGCTAATCGACTGAGCCTGCAAATGTCTGAACCATGCTTTGACATCTACTTGTAAGGACTTAGAAAAGGCCCTCATAGACACATCATCATGTTCAATCTCAAAAAGGTCTATGAGATGCTCAAAGACTTGAATATGTTTTTCAGTTGACTGTCCATCAAGATCTCCATCGAACCGAGGAAGGTACTTATAATGTTTAAGAGGAAAGTCATGAAGGATGGAAGGAAATTTAAGAGGATTGTATATTTATTGAATCTTGGAGGATGTAGGATTAAGAACAGAAGGTACAAGCTCATCTTTGGTTTCATTAAGCTCACAAGAATGATCATGAACATAATATGGCTCAGAGGAAGGAACTTGGTGAATATCGGTTATACAAGAAGAAGGAGGTATACCTATATTTTTCCATGGAGGATATACAAGGGTATATCTCTGGGATTCATTTGAATGCAGTAGGTGAAGAAATATTATTTTGAAAAACTCAGGAAAGCACAAGAAGATATTGATAAAACATAAAAGTACTTCCTGGACTAAACTTAAGCTCGAGTACTTGATTTTTCCATACTTCTCTTCCATATCTCTTTCCACAGGTCTCATTCTCCAGTGGAGTCTTTGAATCGCATTCAAAGCTTGGTTGGATTCGCCATGAAAACGTTAGCATTGGATTCTTTTTCCAGTGGAATCACCTTCAAACTGATTTTCTGTTGTGTGGAGTCGCCAGAGAAGAAATACAACCAATATGTGCCTAAGTGTATGCTTCTCTTAGACCTTAGAACTAAACAAATGTCATTATTTCCTAGGGAAATTTTTCAATTTCTTCCCCGGAAGTGACACCAAAATGTCATCACTCCGTAAATTTGTTCGGCTAATAAACAAGCGATGAAGATAACTTTTTCAAACAAACTTTGAGACCCGAAACTAGCCTTTCATATCTGGAGAGGGCTCTCTCAGAAATAGCGCGATCTCCGCATAGGATATGGATTTGTAAACAATGGCTAGATTTAAACACCTTTAATATGATGGGTTCTGGTTATATTGGCACAAGAAAGTGAGACTTGGGCTATGGAGTCGATCTGAGAAAAAGACGGGACAAATGACTCAGTGATTAGACTCGAGAGGATAAGGCTAGGCGAGAAACAACCTTCAATGTAAAACCATGTGGTGGGAGAAATTACAGGAAGTAACTTAGGAGCACCGCTGTGGGTGAATTCAGAGTTAGATTTTAGAGAAAAACATTTTGTCTAAGAGGCATGAGCAAGGGGCGTTGTACAACGAATCTGCAGGTTTGATAATTCATTCTAAAATAGACAGAAAGAGATATGAAATAGATATAACATGAAAGCACATACGCAAAAAAAGAATAACAATACATCCAACTGTTACAACTAGAATCTTTCCATCAAGTCACAGGACCTTTACATTAAATTCCGGTCAAAACTTCAGATTACATACAATAGCTATTGTCTACCAAACTTGTCAACCAACCTTGTTTACATGAAAATGATCCCCATATATAGAAATCTAATGTCACGCTTGGCTGCTAGGGTCAAACTACTCCCTCCTATAATCATGGTTCGGTTTTCTTTTAAAGTGAACAATAACTTCAACAGATTCACTAAAAATAGAAAACCCGACTTTGCCAAATCATAATCGTAACCAAAATATTCTTTACAGTCATTGATAATGATCAAACTTTGACCATATTCTTATAATTATTCATCATGTGCATTTCTGGACTCTCTTTCACCCTTGCACAGAAGTCTGCTACGCAAGAGTAACCTACAGCAAAAAACGCAACGGATTTCACAGCAAACTGTGAAAATAAGCGTTAAAGATGACATCGTATATCACCGATTAAAAACTATTTTTAGAAACAGATAGAGTTTATTTTATATAATCTTGTTATAAAGAAAAACCTCTCTCTGTTTCTTTAAATTCGTCTCTAGTTGTCTAAAATACGTGTCGCAAAAACATGTCTCGGACAGGAAATCATGAAAGATGAAAAATAGGGCTCAAATATTCCTTCAAATATCCCAATCCGTGAAACATTTTTCAAATATGAGAGAGTTTTTTATTATTTTGTTTGTCCTCGACAAAAACCTCTCGGGGATTTTAAAAATTTCTCTTCAGTTGGTCAAAAATTGATCTTGAAGTTGACCACTAAACCAGTCATTTTCATATTGCGACTTGTAGCCTATGCATAGGAAAATCCACTGCGTGATAACATCCTATGTGCGACAACATCCACTGCACGGAAAAATCCACTATGCGACAAAATCCTATGTGCAAAAACATCCACTGGGCGACAACATCGTATGCGCGACAGCATCCACTGCGCGACGAAATACACTGCTCGATGAAAACCACTGTGCGACAGAATCCTTTGCATGGTAAATCGCTCTGTGCAACACGTAGAAAATTTTGTAGCACACAGTTGCAAACAGAAATGGAAATAATAAATGAAAACTTTCTTTTGAAACTGAACCTTGGAGATGTTAGATGATGCCAGGCATAAAAACAATATGGGTGCTAACATGCATGACTTTGCAATTTTTTTGACAAACCTCTAATATTAGCCATGAAAATCATGGTGCTAACAGAAAGAAGGGCATTCAGAATGATGACCCGAACAACAAATTGGTATGTTTTCTAGTTAGTAAATTTTTGACGCATTTTAGGATAGTTTACTTCTAATTCTAGATTTAGATATTATTGTATTTATAGAAATAATCGAGTTGTTATTTTCATTAATTGTAGTTTGGAGATATGTTAAATGAATCTCCAGCAAATAGGGGACCTGATTCCACAAGTTTAAATTTGGATGGGTTGAATTAGGTATCTATTTTCTAATATCCACAGATGAGAACTTTAGTTGTTCAATCTCCAATCTTTTGACTAAGAGATCAACAACATATATAATTTTGTATAAATGTGAACACATTGAATCCTAGATTTAGTTCTTAGTTGTGTTGTTCAAAGATCCCTATTCCATCTCCTATTACTTGGGCATGCTTGTCTCAATTCTCATTGGGGGAGTTTGAAGAGGGTGGGAGTTCATAGGTATCATTCAATGTGTTAAAATCATTTAAATTTAATGTGTTATAATCATTTAAATTTAATTTTCAAATTTTCAAATTTGAAATGTGTTATATAGGGTAATGTGGAGAAAAGAGTACCCGAGAGTGTGCTTGGGAGGGATATTGGGATTGAGGAGGAAGCGTAATAAGCACCCATATTTGGGAATGATGCGCCCATTCAAGATGATTCATAAATGTATGTTTTTTACTTTTATCAAATTTTTGTTTTCTAGAATTTTTAGTTTAGGCAAGTTCTTATTCAACGCTTTGATCAATTATTTTGAAATATATAGAACCCCTCTATAAGATTATCATTGTTTTAAATGGTGTACATTCAAACTTATTTAATTTTATATCATGACGAAGACCTAATTTTGAACTTGAACATTTGATTATTTGAGAACACACTCTATCCCACATCAAAAAATACCACATCAGAAAAGGGAAAGTTTCTAAATTTTCTTCGATTGCATTCCTTGCTTTCTTGTCCAAGAATGGCGTAGTATGGACATTTGTGTTTTCTACATACAATGAAGTTAATTCCTTCTTGCCAGGGTATTGTCAAACTCTTACTAACCACAAAAACCAACATTCAAGTAGATTTACAAATAAGCTATGCATATGTATATGTGAGCTAGAACACACATATTGTATATGTGAGCTAGCTCACACATAATTTCAAAGAGAAATTGATTATATGTAATATGAATACATCCCAAATATGAAATATTTAAATGGATTTTGAAGAATGACTTAATATACATGTGCAAATTTGTATTTTCTTCATGTACATGAAAGATTATATGAGAACATCTATTCCACCGCAGAAAGAGGAGATAAGTATTTTCCGAAAGAATGGTTTTTAAAATAGAGATTTGTGAACTTTCGTAGATATAAGTAGTTTTTTAGAAGAATGGCTTAATATGGAGATTTATGAGTCCTTTAATTTGAAAGGGAATTATGAAATTTGATTATATGACCACTGCAGAAGAGGAGAGAAGTATTTTACTGCTGAGGATATTAGTATTGTATTGTTGAGTAAATAAGATCAAATAACATCGCCTGGAATGAGAATTTCACCTGAAGGATTTGAGACTTTATCCACAAGGAGAATTTCACCTGAAGGATTTGGTACTTTATCCATAAGGAGAATTTCACCTGAAGGATTTGGGACTTTATCCACAAGGTGATAAGTATTTCATTGGAAGAATGACTTAATATGAAGATTTGTGAACTTTCTTCATACACGGTTCTATATTTATTTTCATATTATTATCTAACTCTAACTCTGAACACAATTTTTCTCTTTAATTTTTTTTTAAGATTTTAGATAAAATTTTACAAATTGTTTGAATCATGTATGCTTAATATGGAGAGTGACTATCTTAAATCTGTTTAATTTTGGTTGGGTATGTTATTACTTCTTATTGTTTATTTAATATTTAGTTAAAGTATATATGCCAATATATGTTATTTGTTTTTTTTATTATTGTTTTTTATTTTTACAGATGTCTAAATTATATTTGGTGGAAAATATGTTTACATTATATTTGGTGGGAAAGAGTATGTTGGAGGATGAGACTTAACTCTTTTGGTATGTATGTCAATTTTGTGTTAATCACAATTTTTGAATTATGCTTTATTTTGGATGTTTGAATTGTAAATTTTTAAGTTTGAATTGTAGGTACGAAGTGATCTATCTTAAAGTGATGGCTTAGACTCCATAATTTTGGAGTTAAATGTTTTATTTTTTGTTATCATCCTAAAATGGATGTGGAACCTATGTATTTGACAGTGTAACTATTCAGACTTTGATTAT
>JZKD02S1721358.1:311031-321249 GCA_000966675.3 Picea glauca
AACATAAATATGGTTTTCATATTATAACTTCTATCTTTATAGGACATTAATTTTGTGTTTATAACTTTTGTCTTTAAAAACTGGCAAAGTTGTTAAAAAGTGGTAAAGTTGTTTGTTTTGAACTAATGTTTGGTATATTCTCCTTTTTACAATGCATTACATTAAGCATCAAACTCTTAAATACTTTCTACTATGTATTAATTTAAATGCTTCCTTTTATGTTCACTGTGGACTATTAAAAAACACATGATAAAATTAAACATATTTCATTGTGGAGCATTCTTGGGCCTATGGGGATTGATAAAATTCAACATATTTCATTGTGGACTGATAAAATTCAACATAAATGTAACAGTCCCCATCGTTACGACAATAAGTGATTTTTTTTTGTTTTTGTTTTTAGGAGTTAAGAGGCAAGAGGCGACGGTGACAAAAATTTAAACACACCACTGACGACGAACGCAAGCATGCAGTCCAGGCAACAGGTTACTATGACACCCACACACAGGCACCAAGACAACTAGCAAAACATGCGCAGAATAACAAGGAGGGCGACTACCCTTCCGACACAACACGACCACGCATACATGCTAAGGGATAACATCCCCATCCCATAATCAAAGCCTACATGAACAAAGACTAGAACCTCAAGGTGTGTGGACCTAACGCCTGAAGGGGTTCAACCCAAGCGCAAAAAACAAACTTACAACGCTCGCCAACACTCTCATGGGAGACATCGAATCAGGCCAAGTTATCATTCGTCGCTATCCAAATAGTGCACGCCATGATCCCCTCATCAAGAATCATGCCGTCCCCAGGTGTTAGACGTGTCAATAACCTTGGCGCAACACACCTTATCCAGACCAAGGACTCTAGAAAACTACGACGCGCTAGAAACCAAATACCAAAGGAAACCACTCCCCAACCCCAACAAGATGTCGACGAGATGCAGAAGGACGACACAAGGAAGACACTAAACAAGATAAGACTTTGTCAACATTCCGACCATTAATCACGTATAAGATAGTCCATGCTGACAGTCTAAATTTAACATAGATTTCCAATCTGATAGTAAGTCAAATTCAAATAGTCACCATTTACGATTTCATATTAGCCTTGAATTCAACAAATCTAAATTGTAATTAATTCAATACATGTTAATTTAATTTAACATTAAGAACGATCTAAATTAATGATTTAACAAATATATATATACAATGATACAAATTTCAATATAACGCCTTGATTCAACACTATTAACAATATTAGTTTACAACGCGCTATCTAACATTATTAGCAACATTAAGGTAAAACATTTGACTATTGCACTTGTTGTCTAATCATAAGTCTAAAAAAATAGTTAATAAAGAATTTAAGGCTAAGGATGTAACAAACGATAATGCAGTCTAAAAATATATATCGTTGCCTGGGTTATGGCAATCCATAAAGAGTTCTTTGTACCCTACCTTAAAAACATAAAAAAATTCGGTTCGAGCATATGAATTAAATAAATACGGAAAGGATGGTGAGCTAAATCACTGTCATACACTACACTGGTTTTACCTTTTGAAGTCAGATGAGTTTAACGTCACGTTCACTATGACTCCACCACTAAAATTTCTGAGTTCATCCATCCAAATTTTTCTGAGTTAACATCCATTTCGTTGTGGGTTATTAATTAAAAATTCTAAGTGTTGAGAGGGGAATGGCTCGGGGTAAATCAAGAGAATCGCAAAAACAAAGAAAAACCACAATCAAGAAGTCATAAAATGCAGTCCAGTTTAAAGACAAAATTCGTGGTCATTTACTGCAAGTTCGGTCACATTCCCAAGGGAAAATCGTGGTCAATTAAGGCAACAACACATTCATCATTTTTAACAACAAATTTCGTGGGGTGTAAAAGCAACTCAGTATTTCTTTTTAAAAACAAGTCTGTGGTCATCAATAAAGGGAAAAAATCATGGCCAACCAATCAGCAAATTAGTCAACTTTTGAAGGGAAAAACGCGGCTGGCAATCGAGAAGAAAAAACACAGCATCAAGGAATTGTAAAATCGTGGGCAATGACAGTAAAAACACAACCTTAAGTAATTGGAAGGTTGTGAGCAATGACAGTAAAAACACAACCTCAAAATATCATTTCGTGGGCACTCACGGAAATCCAGTAGTGGTATGTTGTTAATGCATATCTCAGTCTTCAACAAGGGTAAAAATCACCCCAACAATAAAATGAAAATCAATCCAGAGAGGGGTGAAATTGCCAGGCAACAAGGTACTCAAAACAACATTTCTTAACTACAAAATGCAGTCTTCTTCAAGGGGAAAATTTGCCTCAAAGTAAAAAAGAAATGCAGACAGAGTAATCATTTCGTTTTTCCATTGCCAGAATACCAAATATAAAAATGCAAACATGGAATCATTTCATTTTTCCATTTCCAGAATACCAAATGTAAGATGCAGAGATGAATTCATTTTGTTTTTCCATTGCCAGAATACCAAATATAAAAAAATGCATACATGAAATCATTTCATTTTTCCATTGCCAGAATACCAAATATAAAAATTGCAGACATGAAATCATTTCTCTTTTCCATTGCTAGAATACCAAATAAAAAAAAATGCAGACAAGAAATCATTGCGTTTTTCCATTGCCAGAATACCAAATAAAAAAAATGCAGACAAGGAATCAATTCAATTTTCCATTGCCATAACACCAATACAACGCAAAAAAAGGTAAGAGAAATGCAAGGATCCAATGGGAAAAGTCATGGAATGATCACAAGGGTTCTATCAGTCAAGGCACAGAGAAAAACCAACCCAGACACAAGATAATCCATAAGCAGAGGTCTTTGCCAGATGGTGGAATCAACAATCATCCAAGGACAATAACATAGGTAGATGGCTGACAGGAATGTCCTTCGCTCATCATCCATGCATAGAAAAGTAGGGTGTTGAGATCCATAGGTCTATTAACGTCGAAGCTATGACCATAGATCAGGCTCTTGAATGACTGCTCAGGCAAGGACTGATGAGATCGAGACGAAGGGAAAAACAACCACAAAATTCACAAATCAATACACCCAAGGCGGTTAAGACATGCCGGGAATCGAAGGCCATGGGAGCCAATCAATCATCGAGTTAGGCTAAGGAAAAATTTGTCAACAACTAGAACACTAGAAAAAAAATTTACTTACCTGCTAAGCATGCATATCCAATCATATTACTACTACAATCTACCATACAAAATGAAGAGAGTGTATCGTTGCCTGATCGCCCTCTCTGAGTGACATCCCATGCGCTCTGTGCAACTCTCGCTTGCCGACCGGAGAGACTTCACCGGTACCTCCCAGACAATGCTAGGGGTACTCTTCTTCCCCCTTATCCCCCCGAGATGCAAAGGGGCCACCCACATGATCTAGAGATTCAGCTAGCTCCCAGCTCACCTCACAAGGCCGAGCTACCACTCCTCACCGAGTTGGGTATCCCAACTCCCACAAGCTAAGTCAATCAAGTAGAGATTTCTGCAATGTAACGTTACGCAAATAGAAGATATCCTTCATCCTTCTCCTCCCTTCATTATATAGAGTTTCGAAGTCCCTTACTTTCCTAAAATCTCATTTAATTAAGTTTTTAAAAATTAAATCCTAAAAATTCCTCCACGTACAATTGTCACCCATCCCCTTCATTCCTCCACAAATTAATTTCTTTAATTAATTAAATTCCCTTATTTCCCTCACCCACCTAGAGTCACTCCTAGAATCGCTCCTAGGTGCCCCCAAATTCTCTTACAGATTTTAATGACTTTGCCCATTATTAATTTGCTACTTCAGTTTTAAATTAGAAATTTCTTAATGGTAGATACCTTACTAAGTTTGACTTTCTATTTTTTCCCTTGGGTTTCCCTTTTCTTCTTATGTTTCCCTCTTTTCCTAGTTTCCTAAATATTTTAGATTTCCCTCTTTCCCCTTTTCATTTAGGACTCAAATTGGCAGGTGTAGAAATTAACCCCCTTTTTCCTTTTTCCCTTTTTAGTTAATAATTTTAAATTATCATAAATAATAAAACAATTATTTCCCCCTTTTTTTTAAAATTTTACCCTAACAGATTTTTATGAATCATTTAAATTGATTACCCCCTTTATTATTACAAGATTTAACGAAGAGTATAATTATTATTTATGTTGTTGTTGTCTTTTTTTTTTAAATAGATAGATAAAATTTTACCACTAGCATAATTTAGACTTAGACCTTAAATTTTCGTACTGAGAGACATTTTATTAGGGAATTTGTTTTTTAAAAATTCTTAATATGCTATTCGTCCTAAGGCCATCTAGGTTCATTCATTTATCATCAACAACGTGACGTGCCCTTCAGGACGCATTGGTGCTCCAAGGGTGCCACTTGCCTTAATTTGTTTCCCTTGCGCGACGTGCCCTTCAGGATGCACTACGTGCTCCAAGGGTGCCACTCGCCTCTTTCAATTTTTCTTGCGCGATGTGCCCTTCAGGACGCACCATGTGCTCCAAGGGTGCCACTCACCTCTTGGCTGACTTTGTAGACATAAAAAACCCCTGGAGTCAATACTTCGCCAAGTGAACTTGTGGGAGACTAAGGGCCTCTAAGGAATAAGGCCCCCACCTTATTGCATGCCCCTTAGAATCATTGTGAGCGACTGTCACAGTCCTCCCTCATGACATCGTGGGTCCTCTCGAACTAGGTAAACATTAACCTACACTTTGAGCAACAGAGGGAGTGCTAGTAGGCTATGGCAGGGTTGTTGTCCACACCTCTCCCTCAACATCTCTGGTATTCGTGCGTGACCCCTTTACTCCACATGTGAGTTTGTTCAGCAAGCTATTGTCAGCCTGCATCATCAACGGATCATGTCAGAATATATCCATATCATATCATCTAATCAGATGCACTAATATCACAGTAAAAAAATCAAACCCAAATGGTACACTCCCTGACTCGATCCAGAGTGCAAGGGGTTCCATCGATGCCTCTGCATCCTCGAGGTCCAAAATCCTGCACACTCATTAAAACCGAGTCAATAACACCTGTCTATGTCAATGCAATAAAACAACATGTCATCAACCCATAATGCCTCATAATCAAAATCAAATGTTTTAATAGCATAATCATATGGATCACTTGCGAGCAAGTGTCCCCAAAGAATAAGTTCGCTCAATGTGCCAGAGAAAGATGTTACATACACCCCCTCTTGGTCTAAACTTCGTCCTGAAGTTTCATAGTATAAGTGCTGAAATAATGTGTATCACAGTATCATAATTCTATCTATCAAACAAAAATGGAAAGTAGTAGCGCATATCATATCCGTCCTCCTAGGTCGTCGAGTGCGGACTATAGTTGTCCCATTGGACATTGACCTGATCTATTGTTCAACATCGTAGCTATCGAATGCGATGATCCAAGATGTGGATCAGCTCAGCCGTGAGTGCCCCCTCATCCGACAGCCACCAGGTGCTCAAGTCAAAACATGTGTAGGATCACTAAACAAAATGTCTCAAACGGAGACGTGAAATACATCGGGCAAAATGCCTCAAGAATCAGGCAAGGCTAGTCAATAGGCCACGGGCCTCTCCTTTCACAATATCGTAGGTTACCACAAACCTAGGAGATAGTTTAGCCCCTTTTTCCAACTAGATCAAACTCTTATGTAGTTTCAACCGCAAGAATACTCGCCACATTGTAACTATGGTCGACACGACACACATTGACATAACTCTTTTGTCGATCCTGGGCTTCCTGGATTCTTTGTCTTATAGCTTTCATTTAAACTACCATTTCTTGGATCAATTTTGATCCCACCAGGACCCTATCCTCAAGCCGATCCCAACTCAAAGGCGTCTGACACAGTCGCCTGTAAAGAAACTAGAAGGGCACCATCTTAATGGTTCTTTGGTAACTATTGTTATAATCAAATTCCACCAATGGCAAGCATTATTCCCAATGCTTTTGTTGGTCCATCACGAACATGCGCAACATGTACTCCAAGGTCTGGTTCATTCATTTGGTCTGTCTGCCAGTCTTCGGGTGATACATAGTACTAAAGTTAAGTTGGGTTCCCAAGGCCTCTTGGAAACTCATCCAAAATTGTCCAGTAAACACCGATCCTCAATCGGATATAATCCTCTTAGGCACGCCATGCAGCCTCACAATCTCACTGATGAAAACTCTAGCTGTTTCAGGTGTCTGATACGTCATATGCATAGGAATAAATTAAGCACTCTTCATCAGAGTGTCTACTACTATGAAAATCGAGTCATGTCTCCTTGCCATCAGTGGAAATACAACAATAAAATCCATCAAAATAACCTCCCATTTCAATTCCGAAATAGCGTGTGGCTGTAGTAATGTTGCTAGGTGTCTATGTTAAGCCTTTACTTGCTGACATTCTAGACATCTGGCCACATATTTGACTATGTCTGCCTTCATTCCCTTCCAAAAGAATAAGGGTTTAAGGTCTACCCTCATCTTCGTGACTCCTGGGTGAGCCATGTAAACTGCTCTATGAGCCTCACTTAGGATCAACATCCTCAACTCATCGTTTGATGATACGTAAATCCGATTTTTAAACCTCAATAAACCATCGCTATCTAATGAAAATCCTTCAAATCTTGGTACCATCATTGTGTTTTGTCTGATAAAACCCTCGACCTCTTGGTACCAGTCATCGTCACACTATAAAGTTAGAATATTTTCATGTAGATTTGTCTTAAGAGGCAGCATCGAAAAGATGCATGGTCTCCGACTCAATGCATCTGCCACTCAGTTCATTGTTCCTTTTATGTAAGTAATCTTGAAGTTGTACTCGCTAAGCAATTCCGACCAATGCCGTTTTCGCGCGTTCAGGTCTCTTTGCGTAAAGATGTGTTGTATTCCACACTGGTCAGTATTTAGTTCAAATTTTCATCCAACAAGGTAGTGTCTCCAAACCTTCACGACATATACAATGGGTAACAACTCCAAATCATGCGTCACGTAGTTCTCTTGATGCCTTCTCAGTTTCCTAGAGATGTAAGTGATCACTCATCCATTTTGCATCAAGACTCTGCCTAAGCCTTCCTTGGATGCGTCAGTGAATACCAAGAGGTCTGCATCCATGTTAGGGACTTTTAGTATCGGTGTTGTTGTCAATAACTCCTTGAGACTCCGAAATTCTTCTATGCATTTCTCGATCCAAACAAACTTCTTTTTTTTCTTCTGCAATTCCATGATCGGATTTCCTATCTTCGAAAATCCCTCGATGAACTGTCAATAGTATCCTGCTAAACCCATGAATCTACGCACTTCCAGGACATTCGTCGGCATAGGCCATTCCATAATCGCCTCGACCTTTGTTGGATCCACGACGATGCTTTCACTGGAGATGACATGCCATAAGTAGTGAATCGTCGATTGATAAAATGAGCATTTGCACAACTTCCCATACAATTTTTTCTCTCGCAGACACTGTAGTACCAAGCGCAAGTGCTCATCATGCTTCTTTGTCGTCCAAGAGTAAATCAAAATATCATCAATGAATACTTGGATGAACTTGTCCAAGTATTCATGGAACACCCCATTTATAAAACTCATAAATACCCCTGGGGCGTTTGTCAGTCCAAACGGTAAAACAGTAAACTCATAATTTCCAGACCTCGTCTTAAAGGCGATCTTAGGGACATCCTCCTCCTTGATCCATAATTGGTGATACCCTGATTGTAAATCGATCTTTGAGAACACCGTCGCTCCCTTCATTTGATCGAACAAATCATCAATCCTCAACAATGGATACTGATTCTTGATCGTTGCCTTGTTCAATTGACGATAGTCAATGCAAAGCCTCCATGACCTATCCTTCTTTTGTATGAAAATAATAGGTGCACCCCATAGTGACACACTTGGATGTATCAGTCCCAGGTCCAACAATTCCTTCAGTTGCATTCTCAACTCCTGTAACTCTGGGGTCAACATCCGATAAGGAATTCTAGCTATCGGTTCAGTTCCCTGTTTTAGGTCTATAGTAAGCTCCAATTCCCTTTCTGGCAGCATCCCAGGTAACTCCTTTGGAAATATGTCCGCAAACTCTCTCACCACTTGAAGGTGCTTTAGACCTTCCGCTACTCCCTTCTCTTTTAACATAAGGATCGCATAAAGCTTGTACCCCTTGCACATTCTCTTCCGTAGCTGCAAGGAAGAGATGAACGTCAGGGAAACTCCCTGGTTCCATCCTACAATCACACATCTTTGTCCCTCATCATCGACCAAGCTCAATTGTTTCATCTTGCAGTTGATTATCGCCTCATGCGATTCCAACCAGTCTATACTGATCATGACGTCATAAGATCCTAAGATCGTGATGTATAGGTTGGCCCTGGTGACAAAATCTCCCAAGTTAAGGATACAACCCATAACCTTTCCTCCAAACTTTTTTTTGGCTCTTGAGGCCATCTCTACGAATCTAAACTCATCCTATTCGACTGCCTTTACCTTAATCCTATTTATCTCTGCACCAGAAATGAAACTCTTGGTAGCACCAGGATCTATCAAAATACTAAGGGTCTGGTCAGCGACGGTACTTATTGTCTCGAGAACATTCGACTGATGCTCTTCTTGGTGGTTATTCACTGCTGCATGAATCTGATGGGCCTTGCCCATATCACCCACGGTAGAGGGTCCAACTGATCTGGAAGCTCTATTCCTCTCCACAAGGCAGTCGCGCTGGTAGTGTGGCTCCCCACACATCCAACATGCCTTCTTCGGTCTAGGACTCCTGGTACTCGAAGTCGAAGATGAATTATAACAATAAGGCCAAACTCGAACTTCTTGACCTTAAGTTTTTGGGTAACTTGGTGTGGATCATATAGACGCAACTCCAAAACAGGCCTCATACTCGAGCATCGTGCGACTACCTCATCGCAAGGCATCAAACGAATTCCTTAGAAACATACCTCTCCTAGAACTGTCCCTTGAACAGTTCCCATGACACGTCATCGACGGCCAGGTTCAAAAGGGGTAGGAGCGTCTTCCACCATAAAAGAGCGTTCCCCTTCAGTCGAAAGACCACCATGTCGACCTTCATGCTGTAGGTCGTAAACACGAAGTGTGAAGCACACGCCTTGCTCTACAACTATGATTCGACGACACCACCATCCGTGATGCTCATGGATGCTAGAACTCATATCTCTCAAGATATCAGAGGATGCTAATGGTACTAGATATTGCGCATTGTGGACCCTCAGGGGTGCCCTCTAAATGTGATATCCGCGAGGAAACGTTAATTTTTTTACCTAACGCAAGGGTTAATCCTCACGGGTTTACTGTAGTGGAAATCCTGGCGATCCACAGTCTCAGGTTTGAACTCACTCTGATACCATATGTAACGGTCCCCATCGTCACGAAAATAAGCAATTTTTTTTTTTTTTAGGAGTTAAGAGGCAAGAGGCGAGGACAACAACAGTTTAACCACACCACTGATGATGAACACAAGCATGAAGTCCAGGCAACGGGTTACTATGACACCCACACACAAGCACCACGACAACTGGAAAAACATGCACAGAATAACAAGGAGGGCGACTACTCGCCCGACGCAACACAACCACGCCTACAAGCTAAGGGACAAAATCCACATCCCGACATCACGACGTAGACAAACAAAGACTAGAACCTCAAGGCACACTGACCTAACGCCTGAAGGCATTCAACCCAAGAACCAAAAACAAACTTACAACGCTCGCCAACACTCTCATGGGAGACACCGACTCAAGACACGTTATCATTCGCCGCTATCCAAATAGGGCACCTCATGATCCCCTCATCAGGAATCATGCCTTCCCCAGGTGCTATATGTGTCAATAACCTTGGCGCAACAAACCCTATCCAAACAAAGGACTCTAGAAAACTACGATGCGCTAGAAACCAATCACCGAAGGAAACCACACCCCAACCCCAACAAGATGTCGATGAGACACCAAAGGACGACACAAGGAAGACGCTAAACAAGATAAGATTTCATCAACATCCCGACCATTAATCACATCTAAGATAGTCCATGCTGACGGTCTAAATTTAACATAGATTTCCAATCTGATATTAAGTCAAATTCAAATAGTCACCATTTACGATTTCATATTAGCCTTGAATTCAAAAAATCTAAATTGCAATTAAGTCAATACATGTTAATTTAATTTAACATTAAGAACGATCTAAAT
>JZKD02S1721358.1:368596-378722 GCA_000966675.3 Picea glauca
AATTGTAGTTTTAACCCTAAAAATATTGATGATTCTAGCGGACACCACTTTTTGATTTAGGGGTTAATTTTGGTGTTTTTGACCCAAAATATGAATTTTTAGGGTTAGATTTCTCATTTTAAGGTTATGGTTCTCATCAATTCAATAATTGATTTTATACATTTGAATTTTTTTTCATCATTTTTGGCCCTCTAGGAAGCTAAGGTAGGACAATATTACGCCACACGGTCCTACGAGGGCTTGCATGCAAGTTCATCGCCTCTTCTTCTTTTCCTTTCGTTGATTCAAAAATAGGACCATCCAAAGTGTAGGTAGCCTCTGCCTTATGACAAGCTACTAACAAGTGCATAAACAACTCAATTATCAGATAGGTAGGATCCATTCCAACCAACATATTTTTTCTTATAACAACACACCCACAATCGATGTGAGTTATGGATAACATCCTAACTTATACAGTAATATCCACAAGAAAGATGTATCATACACCATCATGATCTAAATGAAATAAATTGAAAGGGAAAAAAAGGTATATTAAAGCATGAATGTTGCAAATAATGAAAGAATTTTAACTTTCTTAAGTGAGTATACAAATACAAGTAAAGAAATAAAATAAAGGAAATATATTATGTAAACTAGAGTATGTGTACATTATTGACTTATCAGAGTACTTACTAACCGGAATGATGAAATATTACAATAATAAAAGTAAGAAGCCATGTGATAAAATGTGTTATTTTGAAAAAACAACATAGTAAAACAAGTGCCACTGAAATGGCGATGTCCCTATCATTTGATCAGTTTGAGATAAAATGGCAAGTTTAAAAATAATAACATATGTTTTTCTTCACTAAAACAAGACTAACACACTATTTTATGCAAAGTTTTGGTGTATGCATGCGCAGACTTTATTAATGTGGAACACAAGTTTGAAGATAGTTTTTACGATTTTGAAGATAAAATGACAAGTTAAATATTTATATATGTTTATCTTCACTAAAACGAGACTGACACACTATTTTTTGCAGAGTTTTGTTGTATGCATGTGCAGAGTTTATTAATGTGGAACACAAGTTTGAATATAATTTTTACAATTTTGAAGATAAAACCACAAGTTAAATATTTACATATGTTTGTCTTCAGTAAAACGAGACTGACGCACTATTTTCTGCAGATTTTTGTTGTATGTGTGCATGGAGTTTACTAATGCGGAACACAATTGACACAATATTTCACACTTTACCATTTGTTCAACCTACATTTTATTCTGGAGATTTAGTATTGTTTATGAGGTATATCCACTCAAAGATCGACCCTTTCACCCTTAAGACTGTAGATTTAAAATCCCAGAGATAAAGGCCATAAGGTCATAAAGGTATGTAAGAAACGCCAAAAAATTGATTCTGACCTTTTCAACCTCTTAATCTTTTCCAATCCACACCCCGACACCTGGGTTGACTTACTTGGCTTAGAGGTTCCATCCATTGAGGATGGAGGTATGTTATTGGGGAAAATCAAGTTAGCTTTTCTGAAGTGGGGATAGTTGATTTGGATGACTCCTTTGTAATTTTGCAGAATAGACAGAGAAAAGCATACTCTGTTAGATGTGGGGATATTTGAGTTGGAGAAATCATTTGTAATATTAAAAAATAGAGAAAAACATACTTAATTAGAAACTCAGCTTCACGAGGTGTTGTCAACATAAGAAAAACCGACCCCTAACCTAATTAATAAGGAAACATAATAATACTCTTTTATTTCCTCAATCTAGACTCAACTTTGTCATGTCGTATTGAATCTCTTATTTACACGTTTCAACGGAATTTGGAGCCTTCCAATTCTTCTTCATTACTTTAACTCTTTGCTCTAATGGTTTTTGAATTTATGGCGGCTAGTGCAAGAGAAAATATTGGGAACAAAATGTTGGTGGTTTCTCTCATTACAATCTCTCCTTACAAAAGAAGGAAGATTTGCATTAATTGATGCGGGAATCCATTGCTAAAGAATCTAGGATGGGTAGGCGCAAAAACGAAAAAAGTACGTATCAAAAAAATTATAAGGGTCGTGTATACGGATCATGTTCACATTATTCATATAAAAATATAATCCTAGGCTTTGTTTTAAATATATAAAATCATTTGTTATTGGGTCTATTTATATAGATCATGTTCAAGTTATTTATAAATATTACAATTTAAGATTATGGATTTATTGTACATATGTTTGTTCGAAATTGAGTCGTACCAATTATATTTTTAAGATATAGGAAACCTATTAACATTTGAATTTGTTATAGAGTGATATGACTCTTATTTAGTTTGATTTAGAATCTCATCATTTCATTTTTTCCCTGACTACCATGATTTAGTTTGACTTAAAATTTGGTGAACATGGGACAAAAAGACTTGAATTAACTAAATTTATAACTTTTTGTGTGATACCATAAAACAATTACACCATGAAAATATAGGATTGATTAATTTTGATCTTTAATTTTCACTGAACTAAACTTGTAACTTTTCATTGAATGCCATGGAACAATTACACCATAAAAGTATATGAAAACCATTGCACCATGAAAATATGTAATTGTAAAAGAAAAGGAATTTGATCTCTTATAATTAATTATGCTTAGTATACCAAGAATTATAAAAAGATATTGTGTTCGGGGTAGACTTGGTTGGTGCTAATGTGAGGGAAATCAATTAATCATGCAAAAATAGGCGTGGGTCATTCTTTCTGTTGGAGACTTCGGCATTAGGTTTTCTATGAGATTGTTCATCTATAATCCTCATTGGATTCAATGACCATATTTCATTTGCATGGATGTACGTGTTCTCTTCCCTAACTATCTATGTAATTGTAAGTCTTTTATATGTTTGTGTGTTCTCTTCTTGAAATTTATCTCTATAAGTCTTGTTTATGCCAATATGGCATGCCTTTTTTTCTTCCCTGTTTATCGGGCTAGCTGGTTTGGTAGTCTTGTATGGGTTTCTCAGATCTCGGGTGTGACTATAAGTTTCGCACTATCGAATTCCCTTCTAAAGTTCGCTAGGGATTATCAGATATGGGAAGGTTTTGACTAGGCATTGCGTCAGTAGGTCAAGTCTAGAATCCCTTTGTTGCTTTTATTTATTTATTTATTCTCAATCTATGATAAAAAAAAATCTGAAAGAGTTCTCGTTACTACTTTTTTTTTAAGGTCTGAGAGTGTTGTTAAAGGTGAATCATGTTGGTCGCTTCTATGGGATTTGACAATATTGGCATGCTAGTGGTTGTGGTTACTGTGAGAGAATGGTGTGTCAGCTAGGAATGGTTGGAGATTTAGGTATCTCTATTATTTCTACTATAAGTAGCATAGTCAGGGAAGTCATCACCCTATCTATTGTTCATCATTTATTTTAACAAAGTACTTTCTATTGATAAATTGAAAATGATAGACACACACACACACACACACACACACATCTGTGTGTGTGTGTGTGTGTGTGTGTGTGTGTGTGTGTGTGTGTGTATGTATATGGCTAGAAAGCTCCACCCATCGTTTATCTTAACCAAATATGTTTTATTCATATTTAAAAAGATAGTATTACATATACGTCCACAGAAAAAACTAACATTTTTCCTCATGCATTTTTCTTGCAACCATCACATTGCTTAGAATATATAAGAGAGATTATGTATTATATGAATAAAAGAATATATTAACATGCTATTATAGGGGAAAACATTAGAAATTGTATTCCAAGATGACATAGATCCCAGATCATTGCTATAATATACTTAAATCATATTTCCTACCAGCTTCTCTACTTTAAAGAAACAATTGATTTGTTTATTAATAGTAAGTGCATCAAAGAAGGTGTACATTGAGTTGTATAAGCTTCAACGAAGTAAAATCGCACACCTTCAACTGACTTAGTTGGTATTTGGTGCTCTCATCCTTGCCAACTAGACTGAACGATGCTCTTTTCCTTGCCAAATGAATCATTCGGGGTCTCCCTACTGCTGCGGATCATTTTGCAGTTCTCCCTGTTGTTGCAGTGGCCTTTTGTAGAGCGGGGTCGACCACACACGCATATATAATTTGCAGAAAGTTTAGGTGGTTTGGAACAACCAATGAGTTTTGTGTACTATCTGAGGATGAAAGACCTTATTCTTCATAAATTGGAGGCTTCATAAGGACGGATGACCTTATTCTTCAGAAATTAGAGGAATTTGTGTGTTGTGAGGAGAATGATAGAGATATTTATAATCTAAGGCGAGGAGTGTAGGAATCAACACATCTAAAGTGGGCAGTGTAGAAACCAGATAGGAGCTAGCATTCTGGAAAAAATATGTGATTAACATGGGATTGATTCCATAAGTTGTGATATGCATTTTGAGAGGATAAATGTCTATTAGAATAAAAATTTATACTTCGGTTGAAGGTGGTGCGGTAAAGTGTGTAACATCCCGCTCTTATGCACAATGAGCGAACTCATTCTTTGAGGACACTTGCTCGCAAGTGATCTGGATTATTATACTATTAAGAATTTGATTTTGATTATGAGGCGTTATGGGTTGATGACATGTTGTTTTTCTGCATTGACATAGACAAGTGTTATTGACTTGGTTTTACTTAGTGTGAAGGATTTTGGACCTCGAGGATGTAGAGGCATCGATGGAACCCCTTGGACTTTGGATCGAGTCGGGGAGTGAACTATTGGGGTTTGATTGTTTTATATGTGATATTAGTGCATTTGATTAGATGATACGATTATGGATATATTTCTAACATGATTCGTTGATGATGCAGGCTGACGATAGCTTGTCAACTAGACTCACATGTGGAGTAGAGGAGTCACACATGGCTACCAGAGATGTTGAGGGAGAGGTGTGGACAACAAACCTGGCACAACCTACTAGCTCTCCCTCCGTGGCTCGAACTGTAGGTTAATGATTACCTAGTTCAATAGGAACCACGATGTTGTGAGGGCCCACGATGTCGTGAGGGAAAACTACGACAATCACTCACGATGATTCTAAGGGGCGTGCAATAAGGCAGGGGCCTTATTCCTTAGAGGCCCTTAGTCTCCCAAAAGATCACCTGGTAGAGTATTGACTCCAGGGGTTTTTGATGTCTACCAAGTCATTCAAGAGGCGAGTGGCACCCTTGGAGTACGTAGTGTGTCCTGAAGGTCATGTCATGCAAGAAAAATGGAAAGAGGTGAGTTGCACCCTTTGAGCACGTGGTGTGTCCTGAAGGGCATGTCACGCAAGAAAAATAAAAAGAGGTGAGTGGCACTCTTGGAGCATGTAGTGTGTTCTGAAGGGCACGTCGCGTTGTTAATTAATAAATGAATAAAACTATATGGCCTTAGGATGAATAACATGATAATAAAATTTTAAAACAATTTCCCTAATAAAATGTCGCCCAGCCTCGAAAATTAAAATCTAGGTCTAGGTGAAACTTGCAATAAAAGAAAAATATGTTTGTAAAAATAAAAATAAAATAAATAAATAAAAATGATAATCATCATTAATCATGTGTCGAGAAGGGGGTGAGTAATTCTTTTAATTTATAAAAATCTTTTGGGGGATAAAATTTAAAAAAGGGGAAGTAATTGTTTTGTCACTTATTGTAACAACCCTGTCGTTTAGTTACGACAACAAGCCTCTCATAGAAGGGCACAATTTTTATTTTTTTTGCGTGCGTGTGTATAAGGGTAATAAAGAAATTATAATCTACGTCACAACCCGACTACATCAAGCATCGAGAAGCAATGTACGACAATCAACCAATGAAGAATAAGAATGAATACCTACCCATTTGAACTCCAAGACCAATATACACAAGATGTCAAGGATTGGGCATACTAGGGATGTTTTTCATGGTCCAATCCATGGTTAGGGATATAAACCAACTCTAAGGTCTTCTGTTAGAAGGGTGCAAAAACCCTCGCCCATGTCCTCAAGGGGACAGAACTTGGGGTTGATCCAACACTCAACTGTTGTACTAGATGGGAAAGTGGGAACTTTGGGTGCATGAACGCGCCAAGGAAAATTGCCAACCCTGAGGAAAAGAAAAAGGTAGGGCACACCAAGGTTGGGATGCACCGGTCCCAAGGGTCATGATGGTTGACGAGTGTATGGGTTCTCTTGGGTGCATGGGTCCATGAAGGTGAGCACCGATTCAATTGGGTTCTTTGGTCCGTGGAGGGATGCGAGACACACAAAGGATGTGACGGTTTCCATGAAGACAATTGGAGCCCATATAGGAGAACAAGGGTGCACAACCCATGAAGGCACATTTGAACAACAAGTGGTAGTCTTCCTTGTGACACCCTTCTCGTTAGGACACAACTCTGGAAACATGTGCAATTTTTTTTTTGGTTAAGCTGTGTGCGCGCGTGTAGAAGTAACAACACACTTGACTCTACATCGCCACTCGACGACCAACAAGACTAAACCACGACAAGGTAAAACTAAAGGCACACAAAAAGTAACTGCAACAATATATGATCACAGGCATAAGGCGCACATCACAACATTAAGACATACTTGGGGTGCACAGTAAGAACACAGAGGGAAGAGTCCATGGTATTAGGGTTACCATTTCTGCATAGGAAAGCAGGGCGTTTAGTCTTATGTCTTCTCGAAAGAAGATTAGATAGGCTCTTGGCTGACTGCTCAGGAAGAAACTAGTAACCCGACCTAGAACAAGATGCCAGCAAGACGAACACAACAAGACGACCCCGACAAATCACAGTGACATCAAGCAATAAACACCCCTAGACATAAGGCGTACAACTAGCAGCTGTAAGCAGAAAACGACACCAAGTGTTAAGTACAGTACAGTCACAGATGGAAGAATCAAACAATAGAGTTTACTATTTCTACACAGAAAAGAAGGGCTTTTATTCTTATGTCTTCTCGAAAGAAGATTAGACAGGCTCCTGGCCGACTGCTCAGGCAGAAACTAATAAACTATGTCAAGTGTGTCGCAAGAGTGGAAACCTTGCCTTTAAAGGGCCCGAGACTCTTGATACGGCACTGGATTCTATACACCAAAAGGTCACACACACAAACATATATACTAAGGTTACATGGAGGTGTCTACTTCCCACCCGACACCACAGACCAAGCAACTAACTGATTACGATCAAGCACAACATAAACAAGAAGAACAATTACACCCCTTACGGAAGGCACGTGACTAAAGGACTCCGACAACTAAACCCAAGTTCAACGTTGTTTAATCGAACAACCACCTTAATTTACTAACTCGGAGTAATTTATTGTACGAAGGTCAAGGACATTCCACCATATGTTTATCAATAACAATAGTTTACACTAACGTCACAATAAGATAACCATATTATTACATTTCTAGTTACAATAACATTGTAAGAACAACAATGATCACACTTGTCAAATGATATCAACTCTAACGTCGCAATTTGTTTATATGGCAAGTACAACACACACTCATATTCAACAATATATTCCAATTACAAGACGTATGAACCCCTATTCAATGACATTCCTTTACGTGTTGCAGTAACAACATTACCTGATTAATACCTTTACACCTTGCTAACACAATTTATGATATTATTAACAATAAACCATATCCTCACCTTTATTTTCTAAAATACCCTTCAAGTTGATAGACAATGACCTTAAATTTTATTTGATTAATGTAAGCATCTAGAAAAAGACCAATAGGTAAAATGATTACCATACTACAAGAGTAAATGAAGAAGAATAAGGATTATAATATCTAGATTGCTTTCACAGTATTCTCATTGAAATAAGGTCAAGTGATAAGACTTTAAATTTTATTTGATTATTGTAAACATATAGAAAAAGACCATTTGGTAACATATTTACAATACTGAAAGAGTATATGAAGAGGAAATAAGATTCGTTTATCTAGATTTTTTTCAAAGTGTTAGCATTGAGATAAGATCAAGTAATAGTGGATGTCATTGGAAGGTGGAGGAACTTGTTGTTTTTCATACAAAAGAAAAGAAGTGATTCTACCCCTTTGAATATACATGTTATCATTAAATTGTGCAGTGTTAATATATATATATATATATATATATATATATATATATATATATATATAAAAGATCAATTAAGCATTCATAGAACATTTAAGCATTCATATATCAAGTAATTATGACTTTAAATGTGACTTTAAATATGACTTTAAGCATTTATAGATCAAGTAAAATGACTTAAAATATGACTTGAAATAAGATCAAGTAATATGAGCTCAACAGGAAATCCAGAAACTTGTAGGCTCGTTACGCCAGGGGTAGCCTATTAAAGTATTACAGTAGTAGTTTCTGAAGGTTGTCCTGCATTCAATTTTTTTTTGTTTTCAACCTGATAACGCTCAATCCAGAATTAATTACAGCATTTAGTTATAAAATGAAGATGGCATTTTCTTTTATTTCTAATTATTGTTGTCTAGGCAAATGTCTAAATTACAAATTAGGAGGGTGTTTACCATTGACAGTTGCAACCAAATATTAGAACAGAATAATAAAACCATAAGATTACAGCTATCATTTTAACCAATATTAAAACGATACTCCACCATAGATAGAAATGACAATAATACATCAGAACAGTTTTAAACAACAATATTTAACCCGTATATTAACTGATAAAAGGGATGTGCTCAGATTGGAAGGCCTGTGGCTGAGAGCTGGCATTCTCGCCACGCAGCCTAAGAACTGGAGGTGAGTAAAGGCAAATCTTCCAGAAGGGACATGCCCCGGGAGACGCGCAGAAGGGTAGATGAGTCAGGCAGGAAGGGTTTAATGACTGAAAAAAAATGCGCAGAGGAACACAATAAGTTTACGCACTCAGTCATTAAAAAAACGATCTGACACACAATCAAACAAAAAGGGAATAAAACGCCCGGGTCGAATGGGGACGCCCAGCAGAAATAAAACACAGATCCATTAAACAGTTAAACGCAGACCAATATAATTCGCCAGGATCGATCAAGTCCAGAAGTAAAATTTTCGAAGGGGAAAGGAAGAACACGGCAGCACAAAATTCCCAAGAGAAATCTCAGCATTAATCTCACAAAGGAAATGCCAGGGACGACTTGCCAACGCTCGTTTTCCAGAATGCATTGAATATGATCCTATGAAAATGAAAGACCAGACGAGTTGCCAACACATTTCCAGAACAATGGACAAGGGTCTCAAGAAAATAAAAACACCAGGAACGAATTCTCAATCCATTAACCAAGACATCCAGAAAACATGCACAGAGGACAAAAGGCCACAGAATTTGAGCGTGCCCACTGAGAAATAAAACCACTGACATTGAGAAACAAATCCAATATCGTGCACATAAAAACAACCCAGTTTAAAATGTTGGATTTGGAGTTGTGGAAATAAACTCAGGAGGAACCCAACTGCCACCAGTGATACAAGGAATTTCGCTAGGGAAAACCTATGGCAGCGCAACATATATGGAAACAATAGATTGGCAGCGCAACATATATAGGAAAATATGTTGGTCAGTGCAACACAGAACTTATTCCAGAACTAATTCGAACAATTTTATTCAATAAAACTCAGTCATAACATATTCATTATCTCACTAATAACGGAGGTAAATAACCTTATTCACAGAGGCAAATCGAAATGCATTCTAGTCTACTAAATTACGAGTCATACCATTTACTTAACTCCTTGTTTGGTGACGTCCCGCGCTCCGTGCCGTGTCCCGCGCTCTGTGCCGCGTCCCGCACTCCGTGCCGCTCTCATTCACTAACCGTAGAGACCTCACCGGTACCTCCCAGCCAATCTCTAGGGGTACTCTGCTTCCCCCTTAGCTCCCCGAGCCGCAAAGGGGCCACACCAGATCCAAAAACAAGACTAGCTTCTCAGCTCGCCTCAAAGGATGAGCTACCACTCCAGTACAGCTGAGAAATTCCCAACTCCTCACAAGAAAATAGTCAAGCCACAATCCGGCAACGTAATGTTATGCTCACCGTTCATCCCCTCTTCCTTCTTTTCCCCTTCTTTTATAGAAATTGAGACCCACCTACTTTCCCTAAATCGTTATTAATTTAAATTTTAATGACAATCCTCTAAAAATTCTCTGTCGT
>JZKD02S1721358.1:410762-421560 GCA_000966675.3 Picea glauca
TAACCTACAGTTCGAGCCACGACGGGAGTGCTAGTAGGCTGTGGCAGGGATGTTGTCCACACCTCTCCCTCAACCTCTCTGGAACTCATGTGTGGCCCCTTTACTCCATATGTGAGTCTAGTCGGCAAGATATCGTCAGCCTGCATCATCAACCATTGTGTCAGAATGTCAACAACATATCATAAAATCAATATCATATCATCAAAACAAAGCAATATCACATAATTGAATCAACCCAAATAGCACACTCCCTGACTCAATCCAGAGTCCAAGGGGGTTCCACCGATGCCTCTGCATCCTCAAGGTCCAAAACCCTTCACACTCAATGAAACTGAGTCAATAGCACATGTCTGCATCAAGTAGTAAAACATTGTGTCGTCTATTAGAACGCATCATAATCAAGCATAAATGTATTAATATCACAAAAGTCCAGATCACTTGCGAGAAAGCATCCTCAAAGAATGAGTTTTTTAAGTGCGCCAGAGCGGGATGTTACATTCCTCCTTTTGTGCTTAAGGTAAGTATTGGATATGGTATGAAAATGTTTCTTCATTAGTGTGCAAAATATTTCCATATCATGAATAAGGAAAGATGGATGGGTTGGGTCATAAGTTGATTTCCATTTGTAGTTAGAGTACAAAAGTGATGGTGTTATGGCTTGTAACATAATTAGGTGGTTAATTTAATTGTTCCATAAAGTAGTTTAAATTCATACAACCTTTTATGTTAATTGCAATGGAATGGTGAATTTAAAATGGTTCCATAAAATAGTCTAAATTCATATAAAAAAAAATTGTGTTACTTTTGTGATTGCTAGTGAAAAAGTGAATGCTTTCCTTTAATTATTATTACGTCGAAAGGTGTACACCTATTGACAATGGGCACAATTAATCACCTTTTAATCTAAAATTCTAATCTTATGGTTAACAATTGAAGATGCTGGCATATTCTTAGTCGTACTCTCTAATCAATGGATGAAATTTAATGCTCATAACTTCCTTGCATTTCTGAATGCTTCCGTTACCTTGTTTACTTTTTCACATTTACTTAATATGATTACGAAATTACTTCTCTAACCATTGATTGACAGGTTAACTGATTAAGAAAAATTAATATGTATAAAACTCTGTATTGCCACGTTCCTTGAGATTAAGCGTTTGTAGCTGGATGCAGTGGTAGCTGGACATAGTGATTAAGCTGAGCGTCATTGCATTTACAACCACATAAAGGCCTGGATCGATTACGACCATCTTCAAAGCCGCTCAACGTTACCATAATGTTGGTTGGCTTGCCGAGACCGCAGAAGCCCCTCATGTCTCTGAAAATCGATATACAAAGCGTTCTGCAAGAGTAGATGTTCGTTGGATTTTTAGCGGGTACAGGGGGGCAATTTCTTCGAAGACCATTATGTTCTTGCGTGGAGCTTCATGACGGAAGGCACGGCACCCCCACTTTATATCTCAAGTCTCCCATCGTTTGCCAACAAGTATAAACTCAAGCGTTCCAAGCGTCGGGGAGGGAAATTCATAGTCGGTGCTACAACAACCAGTCTGGTTGTCTTCTTGTTGGCGGTTGCTGACGTGTTTATCAAAAGAGGGAAATACAGAGAAAAGATAGAAGGATGGTAGCAGAAATTCTGGCCCATAGATTCACTTAGAAAGAGCTCAGTGTCACCATGAGTGGATTACATGGAAACCCTAATTATGGTTTTGGGCAAGGGGGGCTTCGGCAAAAAATATATTACATGGAAACCCTAATTAAGGTTTGTAAATGAAATTAGTCTTTCGGCATTCATCAGCCACAATCATGTGGTTGTGCTAGTATAACAACAATGATGTTCAAATCTTAACATGAAGTGGACATTTGAGTGTCATTCCATGTAATAATCAAGTTAATGATGACTCTTAACGATATAACAAGTACATGGTGTAATTTAAAATAGGGTGAACTAAAAAAGTTCAAAATTCACTCATCTATTTGAAATTTTGTGAAGGATATCTTCAAATTTTGGCTGATTAGAATTGCCAGAATTAATTTAATTTAGTGTAATTACTTGCATTAATAAACATTCTCAAAATCTTTTTCCACAATAAACGAATAAGAAAATGTTAAAATAAGTATCGAATGTTATGTGAAAAATGTTTCAAGAATCATTTGAATTCATATAAGTTTTCATTGACAGAGTTGTATCATTATTATGAATTTGTTTTGACAGAGTTGTACCAAAATTAAATTATAGGAGTTCTGGAAATTATATGAGTTCGTTTGATAGAGGGGTATCATTATTGCCAAAGTAAAAATATAAGAGTTCTGGAATTTAAATGGTAACTGCCAAATTTGAGAACGGTCACTACGAAGGAAGGCAGGAGACGTCCAGTAATGAAAACAAAGATTATAAGCACGATTTTCACTGACCAGCAAACGTTTACTCAAGCAAACAGACATTCATGGGCGTTCACAGCCTTCACCAGTCATGTTTTAAATAGCACATCATGGCCATTAACAATAGTACACAGTCACCAATTAACGAGTAAAATCGTGGTCAAAAACAGAGGAACTCAGGCCCGAAATTAACAGTAGTCGTTCACATTTACAGGAAATACTCACCTTATTCAATTGCAATTCGTGGTAGCACAGGATGAGGGTATTCTTAAACCTTTGGGGGGATGAACCTAGGAGAAGGTAGGGACGTAGAGAACACTCCTCCTATGATTTCATGGTGAGCTATCGCTCACATTCATATTAAAATTTAAAACTAAATTGTGGGAAATCCTTACACAGTCATCCCGCCCTGCTAATGCAGAGAAGACATCACATAGTCGAGACATGGTTCAACATAGCCGAGGAAAAACAATTTGTGATCAAGGGCGCAGTGTTTAAATTATCCAATCAAATTGTTGTCTGCTGTATAAAATTTTCTCTATCTATGGAATTGTATTAGATGTAAATTAGATATAATTTATAGTGAACAAATTGAATATAAATTACTGCATATAAAAGTTTTGTTATCTTTCACTCACATTAGAAATCATTTTCAGTAAATACATTCACATTCGAAGCATAAACGCAGGCTATTATTATCCATCAAGCATGAACAAAAGCAGAGGAAACCTTTTTATATCTATTACATCCTGACCATCATGGAGGTGATATTCTGCATCCATTACATATTCACAATTGCAGGGGTATTATGTTACATATTTCATATAATTACCAATGCTGGAGTAATAAAAACAAGTCAATTCAACAAGAACCAGAACGCAAAACATAGTTAATATTTTTACATCTCGGGGTACTGATATAAAAGGGGAACAACCGTAAGAGAACACTAGGGTCATAAGGATAAATTGTCGAAAGGATCGTAGGGATTTTCTCAATCAAAGCACAGAGAAATAACAACAAGGAAGCAATATAGACCAAATGCAGAGGCCATACTGGAAGGCGCAAGTCAACAATCAGCCAAGGACAACAACAGAGGTAGACAGAGGGGTTCATCCTTCACTTCACCATCCTCGCATAGAAAAGTAGGGCGTTGAGATCCATAGGTCTTTTAACGCTAAGGCGACGACCGTAGATCAAGCTCCTGGCCAACTGCTCAGGCGAGGACTTGTGTTCTAGGAACGAAGGATAAACAACCTCAAGGTCATAATCAACACCACAGGGCGGTCACGACATGTGGGAATGAAGATCATGGGAAATCAATCAACCAAACAATCATCTAGGCTATACAAATTTCAATCATGAGACTAGACAATCAGTTTATCTATCCAAACGCATGCAAATCTAAATCATAAATCCTACAACATTCTATCATTCAACAAGGAAGTGTATCATTGCTTGTTCGCCTACTCCAAGTGTCGTCTGCGCACTCTGTGCCACTCCCACTCGCCGACTGTCGAGACTCCACCGGTACCTCCCAGCAAATGCTAGGGGTACTCTTCTTCCCCCTTAGCCCCCCAAGATGCAAAGGGGCAACATACACTATCCAGAGGTTTTTTCTAACTCCCAGCTCGCCTCGCAAGGCCGAGCTACCACTCCTCTCCGAGATGGGTATCCCAACTCCCATAAGTAAATCAGTCAAGTCGATATTTCTACAGCGTAACGTTACACAAACAGAACATCCCCCTTCATCCTTATCCTTACTTTATTTTATAGAGTTTCAAACTTCCTTCCTTTCCTAAAATCTCATTTAATTAAAGTTTTAAAAATAATTTCCTAAAATTTCCTCTCCGTACAAGTGTCCCCCATCCCATATATTCCTCCAAAAATTAATTTCTTTAATTAAGTAATTATCTTTATTTCCTCACCCACCTAGAGTTACTCCTAAAATCACTCCTAGGTGTCCCTAGATTCCCTTACAGGTTTTAAAGGCTTTCCCTATTATGAAATTGTTAATTCAGTTTAAAATTAGAAATCTCTTAAATGTAGATTCTTTACTAAGTTGACTTCCCGCTTTTACCCTTAAGTTCCCCTTTTTCCTTTTTATGTTACCTCTTTTCCCTAGTTTCCTATTTTATTTATTTTTTCCCTCTTTCCCCTTTTACTTAGAACTCAAAAATGCAGTTGTGGAATTTACCCCCTTTCCCTTTTATCATTAACTTAGTATCTTCTTAAATTATCAAAAGATAAAATAATTAACTCCCTCTTTACATTTTATATCCACAGAGTTTATTTCTTATGAATAATTTAATTTCTTACTCCCTTCATGCTACAAAATTTTATGAAGATCATAATGATTATTTAAGTGGTTTATTTTATTTTATCTTTTTTATTTATTTATTTATTATTATTATTATTATTATTATTATTATTATTATTGTTGTTGTTGTTGTTGTTATTTTTTTAAAGGAGGACAAAATTTTACCCCTAGCGTAATTTTAGACTTAGAACTTAGATTTTGCGTTGGGCGACATTTAATTAGGTGAATTGTTTCAAAATTTCTTAACATGTTATTTGTCTTAGGGCCATCTAGGTTCATCCCTCTATCATCATCAACGTGATGTGCCCTTCAGGACGCACTAGATGCTCCAAGGGTGTCACTTGCCTCATCTTTTCTTTTGCGTAATGTGCCCTTCAGGACGTTCTACGTTCTCCAAGGGTGCCATTGCCTCATCTGTTCTTTTGTGCGATGTGCCCTTCAGGATGCACTACGTGCTCCAAGGGTTCCACTCGCCTCTTGAATGATTGGTAGACATCAATAACCCCTGGAGTCAATACTTCACCAGGTGAACTTGTGGGATACTAAGGGCCTCTAAGGAATAAGGCCCCTACCTTATTGTGTGCCCCTTAGAATCATCGTGAGCGACTGTCACAGTCTTCCCTCATGACATCGTGGGTCCTCTCAAACTAGGTAATCGTTAACCTACAGTTTGAGCCACGGTGGGGGTGTCAGTAGGCTGTGGCAGGGCTACTGTCCACACCTCCTCCTCAACCTCTCTGGTAGTCGTGTGTGACCCCTTTATTCCATATGTAAGTCTGGTCGGCAAGCTATCATCAACCTTCATCATCAACAAATCATGTTAGAAGATATCCACATAATATCATCTAGTCAGATGCACTGATATCACAATAAACAATCAAACCCCAAAGGATCACTCCTTGACACAATTCAAAGTCCAAGGGGTTCCATCAATGCCTCTACATCCTCAAGGTCCAAAACCCTGCACACTCAGAAAAACTAAGTCAATAGAACCTGTCTATGTCAAAGTGGTAAAACAACATGTCATCATCCCATAATGCCTCATAATCAAAATCAAAAGTTTTAATAGCATAATAATCCGGATCACTTGCGAGCAAGTGTCCTCCAATAATAAGTTCGCTCAGTGCACTAGAGAGGGATGTTACATACACCCCCTCTTGGTCTAAACTTCATCCTGAAGTTTCATAGTATAAATGCTGAAATAAAGTGTATCACAGTATCATATGTCTATCTATCAAGCAAAAATGGAAACTATTGGCACATATCATATGCGCCCCCACAGGTTGCCGAGTGTGGATTATAAATTGTCTCACTAGACCTGGACTTGCTCCATCGTTCAACGTTGTAGCTCTCAAACGCGATGATCCAAGATGCGGACCGGCTCAGCCGTGAGTGCTCCCTTGTCTGATACCTGCAAGGAACTCTAGTCAATAACATGTGTAGGATCACTAATATAATGTCTCAAAACAAATATATGAAAACATCATGCATGCACCTCAAAGAATTGGGCACGGCTCGTCAATATGCCAAGGGACCCTTTCTCTCCACAATATCGAAAGGTCCCATGAACCTAGGAGAGAGTTTAGCTCCCTTCCCAAACTTGATCGAACTCTTATGCGATTTAACCCGCAATAAGACTCGATCACCGACCTCATAACTACGGTCGACACGGTGCACATCAACATATCTCTTATGTCGATCCTGTGCTTCTTTAATCCTTTTTATTATTGTTTTTTTTTTCTCTTCCATTTTTTGGATCGCTTCTGGTCCCACCAAGACCCTATCCTCAAGCCAATCCCAACTCAATGGCGTCCGACACGGTCGCCCATAAAGAAACTCGAAAGGCGCCATCTTAATGGTGCTCTGGTAACTGATGTTGTAAGAGAACTCCACCAGTGCCAAGAATTCTTTCCAATGCTTTTGTTGGTCCATTATGTACATGTGCAACATGTCCTCCAAGGTTTGGTTTGTTCATTCGGTCTGCCCGTTAGTCTCTGGTTGATATGTCGTACTAAGGTCAAGTTGGGTTCCCAAGGCCTCTTGGAAACTCATTCAAAATGGTTCAGTAAACACTGATCCTCGATCGGATATAATCCTCTTAAGCACGTCATGCAGCCTCACAATCTCACTTATGAAAACTCTAGCTATGTCAGGTGCCTGATACGTCATACGTACAGGAATAAAGTGAGCACTCTTCATCAGCGTGTCTACTACTATGAAAATCGAGTCATGTCTCCTTTCCATCAATGGCAATACAACTATAAAATCCATCGAAATAAACTCTCATTTTGATTCAAGAATAGCATGTAGTTGTAGTAATCCTGTTGGGTGTCTATGTTCAGCCTTTACCTACTGACATTCTAGACATCTGGCCACATAGTTGACTATGTCAGCCTTCATTCCCTTCGAGAAAAATAAGGCTTTAGGGTCTTCCCTCATCTTCGGGACTCCTGGGTGAGCCATGTATACTGCTCTATGAGCCCTGCTTAGGATCAACATCCTCAACTCGTCGTTTGGCAGTACATAGATCTGGCTTTTAAACCTCAAAACTATCGCTATCAAATGAAAATCCCTCAAATTGTGGTACCATCACTGTGTTTTGTTCGAGAAAACCCTCGACCTTCTTGTACCAGTCATCGTCATGCTGTAAGGTTAGAATATTTTCATGTAGATTCATCTGAAGAGGCAACACTGAAAAGATGCATGGTCTCTGACTCAATGCATACGCCACTATGTTCATTGTTCCTTTTATGTAAGTAATCTCAAAATCGTACTCGTTAAGCAATTCCGATGAACGTCGTTGTCACGCGTTCATGTCACCTTGTGTAAATATGTGTTGTAGTCCACAATGTTCAGTCTTTAGTTCAATTTTTGTCCACCCCGGTAGCGTCGCATAGTTCTCCTCATGCCTTCTCAGTTTCCTTGAAATGTAAGCAATCACTCGCCTTTTTTGCATCAAGACCCTCCCTAAGTCCTCCTTGGATGCGTTAGTGCATACCAAGAAGTCCATGTCCATGTCAGGGACCTTTAGTATTGGTGTTGTTGTCAACAATTCCTTGAACCTCCGAAATGCTTCCACGCATTTCTCAGTCCATACAAACTTCTTGTTCTTCTTCTGCAACTCCGTAATCGTATTTTCTATCTTTGAAAATCCCTCGATGAATCGTCGATAGTATCCTACTAAACCCATGAAACTACACACTTCTGAGACATTCATCGACGCATACCATTCCATAATAGCCTCGACCTTTGCTGGATCCATGGTGATGCCTTCGCCGGAGATGACATGCCCTAAGTAGTGAATCTTTGATTGATAAATAGAGAATTTGGAAAACTTCCCATATAGTTTGTGCTCTCGTAGACACTGTAGTACCTAGCGCAAGTGCTCGTCATGCTCCTCCGTCGTCTGAGAGTAGACCAAATATTGTCAATGAACACTTGGACAAACTTGTCCAAGTACTCACGGAACACCCCATTCATCAACTCATAAATACCCCTGGGGCGTTTGTTAGTCCAAATGGTAAAACAATAAACTCATAATGTCCAAACAACGTCTTAAAGCGGTCTTAGGGATGTCATCTTCCTGAATCCATAAATGGTGATTCCCTGATCGCACATTGATCCTTGAGAACACTGTCGCGCCCTTCATTTGATCGAACCGATCATCAATCCTTGGAAATGGATATTGATCCTTGATCGTGGCCTTGTTCAATTTACGGTATTAAAAGAAAAGCCTCCATGACCCAACCTTCCTTCGAATGAAAATAACAGGTGCACCCCACGGTGACACACTTGGACGTATCAGTCCTGGGTCCAACAATTCTTTTAGCTGCATTTTTAACTCTTGTAACTCTGGGGTCGACATCCGATAAGGCGTTCTCTCTATCGGTTCGGTTCCAAGTTTTAGGTCTATAGTGAGCTCCAATTCCCTATTCGGGTACATCCCAGGTAACTCCTCCGGAAATACGTCCGCAAACTCTCTCACCACTGGAAGGTGTTCTAAAGCTTTCGCTTCTCAATTTTCTTTTAATGCAAGGATAGCATGAAGTGTACACCTCTTGTGCATGCTCTTCCATAGCTTCAAGGAATAGATGAACCTCAGGGAAACTCCCTGGTTTTGACATACAATCATGCATCTCTTCCCTTGACATCTAACAAGCTCGACCGCTTCACCTTACAGTTGAGTAACGCCTCAAGCGATTCCATCCAGTCCATACCTATCGCGATGCCATAATATCCTAAGTTTGTGACGTACAGGTTGGCCCTGGTAACAAACTCTCCTAGGTTAAGGGTACAGCCTGTAACTGTGCTTCCAACCTTTTGGTAGGCTCCCAAAGCCATTTCCACAAGTCTAAGATCGTCTTGATTGACTTCCCTTACCTTAATTCATTTTAGCGTTGCACAGGAAATGAAACTCTCGGTACCACCGGGATCTACCGAAATACTAAGGGTTTGTTCAGTGACGGTACCTGTCGTATTGAGCACAGTCGAGTGATTCTCTGCCAGGCGGTTATTCACCACTGCATGTATCTAATGGGCCTTGCTCGTATCTCCCACAGTAGTGGGTCCAGCGGATCCGGATGCTCTGGTCCTCTCCACAGGGTAGTCGTGCTGGTAGTGTGGCTCCCCATACTTCCCACACCCCTTCTTCGATCCAGTACTCCTAGTTCCTGAAGTCGAAGATGAACTCTAACAATAAGGCCAAATTCAAACTTCTTGACCTTACGTTTCTAGGTAACTTGGTGTGAATCATATCAAGCAGCTCCCAAAATGGGCCTCGTACTCGAGCACCGTGTGGCTACCTCGTCGCAAGGCGTCGAACTTGTTGAGCTGACGCTCAACGAATTCCTTAGAAACATACCTCTACTGGAACCATCCCTCGAACAGTTCTCATGACCCATCCCCGAAGGCCAGGTTCAAAAGGGGCAGGATCATCTTCCGCCATAAAAGAGCACTCCCCTTCGGTTGAAGACCACGATGTGGACCTTCATGTTGGAGTTCATAAACACGAAGTGTGAAGCACACGCCTTGCTCTACAACTAATATTTGATGACACCACCGTCCGTGACACTCATGGACGCTGGAACTCATCTCTCTTGAGATCTAGGAGGATGCTACCGGTACTAGTTATAGCGTGTTGGGGACCCTCAGGGGTGCCCTCTAAATTTGATCTCCACGAGAACACGTTAAGGTTTTTACTTATCGCAAGGGTTAAGACTCACGGGTTTACTACAGTGGAAATCTTGGCAAACCACAGTCGCAGAGTTGAACCCGCTCTGATACCATATGTAACAACCCTGCCGTTTAGTTACGACAACAATCCTCTCATAGCAAGGCACAATTTTTTTTTTTTTTGCGTGCCTGTGTAGAAGGGTAATAAAGACATTATACTCTACGTTGCAACCCGACGATGAATATGACACATGGAATCACACGACCACAACATAATGACCTAAGAAGCACATCAAGCACCGAGAAGCAATGTACGACAATCAACCAACGAAGAATAAGAATGACTACACACCCATTTGAACTCCAAAACCAATATACACATGATGTCAAGGATTGGGCATACTAGGGATATTTTTCATGGTCCAATCCATGGTTAGGGATACAAACCAACTCTAAGGTATTGTGTTAGAAGGGTGCAAAAACCCTCGCCCATGTCTTCAAGGGGACAGAACTTGGGGTTGATCCAACACTCAACTATTGTACTAGTTGGGAAAGTGGTAACTTTGGGTGCATGAATGCGCCAAGGGTCCTTCCCAACCATGAGGAAAAGAAAAAGGCAGGGCACACCAAGGTTGGGATGCACCGGTCCCAAGGGGCGTGATGGTTGATGAGTGTACGGGTTTTCTTGGGTGCGTGGGTCCGTGAAGGTGCGCACCGATTCAATTGGTTTCTTTGGTCCGTGGAGGGATGCGAGACACACAAAGGACCTGACCGTTGCGATGAAGACAATTGGAGCCCATATAGGAGAACAAGGGTGCACAACCCATGAAGGTACATTTGAACAACAAGTGATAGTCTTCCTCCTTTTGTGCTTAAGGTAAGTATTGAATATGGTATGAAAATGTTTCTTCATTAGTGTGCAAAATA
>JZKD02S1721358.1:439541-471644 GCA_000966675.3 Picea glauca
AAAACATAGGATTTCACGTGGTTCACTCAAATGTTTTGCTATGTCCACCAAGCATAGGCATCGATTGTCTTATTATTAAGATCATGGAGATTACATCATCTCACTCAGACTCAGTCATTTTTGCCTCTATGGGCTTACATGTATTTATATACATTTACAATAAACAGAATAATAAATGCAATCCCTATCCATATTCTAACTTGGTATATTTGGTTGTAACCAACGCAAAATAATAGGATCCAAATACATTATTGGTAATTCGTTGTCACCAAATCCCAACAATCTCCACCTTGACAACAATTAACCTAATACCTTGCTGCTTCCTTTTTTTCATCACCTTTTCTACAAGCCAAGAGAATCCAAGCACCACTGCATCTTCTCTAATAAAACTGGTTTCATGATCTCGCCTGTGTGACTTGCATGAGTTTGGATTTCCCTAGGGGACACTCCACCTCCAACATGTCTTCCACAAATGTGTTGTGAAACATATTTAGTGATAGATCTCCTCCTATCCAAAACACCTGTAAAATATACATTACAATTATCACAAACCATCTCAGTGTAACCATTATGGGTGACATTTGTGCTTCTCAAACGCTGAAGCACCCATTTCACTGCAACACCTGAATCTGTCATGTTTCTGACAACATCATTAGCATGTGAAACATCTAGTCTTAACCATTTCATCACATACAATAGAACTCCTATTGAACTACACGAGACATGACCTTTTCTTCTTTATATACAGGCCATATGCTTAAAGAAAACTTATAATGGAAAGAAAGAGGGATAAAAAATGGTTTTACAATGTTCATACTGAACTCCAACCACAACTTACCATTACCCTCTCTGTGTACTTCCATGCCCTTAATTTGTTTTGTTTCTCCTTGATCCCTCATCTGAATTGTTCTGTCCACCTGAGTCATTTTCATACTGATTTTATCCATGCTTCAGCTTGCATCGAGCATATCATCAACAAAGAACATCAAGACTTTGAATGTACTATAAACCGTATATGCATTCCTATACCTTTGAAAAATTCTAACTCACTATGAAGGATTCAAACATCTTGTATATTTTCCTGGGTAACATTAGGTCATACAATGAATTATCTAGCATGCAAACAAATTTACCGTTGCAATCTTGAATCAACCCTTTTGGTTGTTCCATACATACAATATCTCTGTCAATGATGACCTTGTGAGAAGTAGGATCCCACACACAACATCCCTTTATACCATCATCATAACTTGTAGAGATATAAAACAAGCAGGAATTAAGAAACAAAGATTTTAAGTCTGGAAATGATTTACCGCTTACCAGTACCTGCAATTCTTTCTTTCTCTTATGACCTTGATGCTTTTGCCATAAACAAGAAGATACATCTTTTACTTCAGATTCTACTTCAATAATGCCTTCCAGCTTATAAAGGTTATCAAAATTTGTTGCCTTCATCCCTACTAAATTCCCTTTCGACAATGTGAGAGCTCCACCTTGACTTGTATACTTATATCCACAAGAATCCAACACTCCTAATGAAATCAAATTTGATTTAAGCTCGGGTACATATCGAACATCCGTTAATTCCCTAACAATAACATCGAACATCCTGATTCTAATACTTCCAACCCCAACAGTTTTACAATGAATACCATTTCCCATAAACACTACACCCTCATCAACAGATTGCTAAGAAAAGAACCAATTTCTATGTGAGCACATGCTGTGGGAGACACCTGAATCTAACTGCCATTCTTCTTGATATTGTAAATTACTAGAAATGGATAAAACTTGATCAATTATACCTGAATTTGTTATAGCCAAATTTGCTTCCTACGTAGAGTTTTTCTCATATTCCTTTATCTTCCAGCAATCTTTCTTAAGATGTCATGTTTTGCCATAGTACCAACATTTTGCTTTACCCTTTCTGTGTCTTGACTTAGATCAGAAAGAACTTCTCTCATTTTTATCTATAGTTTGACCTCTGACCAACATTGTATTTGAAGTTGAGGTTTCTTTACTAGATTTTATCCTCATCTCCTCAGCCAACAAATCTCCCACAACATAGTCATAATCTAAAACTTTTGTTGAGATAAAGCTAATATAGGTGACTAGATTATCCCAAGACTCAGACAACGAACACAATAGTGTAATAGCCTTATCCTTATCTTCGAATTTAACTTCCATACTAGTTGACGCAGTCGCGCACTCTCAAGGCACGTCCACTCTCACAGGACCTTCTTCTTCTCAGCCTGAAGAACTCGAAGGTTCTTATATTTCCCTATCGGGAAATCTGCACCCACATCAATCTTCTTCGAGATCTCCCCTTTTCTGCTGGGAAATCAGCTAAATCTCTCTATCTCGCGAGTTCGGGACTTAAAACCTCCAACTCTTCCTTTTAGATCTTGCGATACCCGATATGGCGATATGGATATAGCTCCTTCCTCATGCAACCATGGGCTAGGCTTAACTGTTAGCGCCTCTCGCAACCTCGCAACCTCGTCGATTGAACCGTCGAGTTTTCACCCTCCTAATCCGCGAGTCTCTGAGATGCGATATTTTAACGGAGTATTGACTCCTGTCTCCAGGCAACACATGTCCACTCTTTGGCAGCACGGTCCCACCTTATATTCTGCCATGCGTCCACACGAACCTCGGCTCCTCGCACTTCGTGACTCAGCGTACGTACGAGTCTCGGCTCCTTGGCACTTCGCGACTCGCGAATCCTTTGTGCCACCTGTACTCCACTTACATTCCGCTATGGCCCACACTGCTCTCCAGCTATCAGGGTATCTCCTTCTCACAACCTCGTGATCCCCGTGCCCAAATCCTCAGACCTTTTTCTTGCGAGGTCCCGAGACACGATCCCTCGCGCAGATCCAATGGTCCTCCTGTGGTCTGAATCCAACAACTATCCTTCTCTCGCTACTCGCGACCTCGCGACTTGGAGTAACAAATGTTTGAACTCTCAACCTGCGAACTTCCGAGTTTGCGAGATCCCTTGATCTCTCGCCACCTATCCTCCTCAGATGGGCGTCTACGATCCTTTCGCTCCTTCGTCGCCTCATGACTTTGAACACCAATTACTTGGGCCTTTACCCCGCGAACTCCCGATTTCGCGAGATCTCTTGATCTCTGCCACCTCTCCCCTCAGATGGGTCGCTACAAATCTCTCACCACTTCGTCGCTTCGCGTCCTCGTGCCTCGTGACTTTGAACAGCCAATACTTGGGCTTTCACCCTGTGAATTCCCGAGTCTCCGATACACGATACCACGTGTAGATCTGATGGCTCTGGTGACTCGTAATCGACGACCTACCCCTCCTGAGCTTCAACCTCTTCGGAATATCCCACCATAACCTCCTTGTACCTCTACAAGATCTGACGATCCTTGGAACTTCGTGAAATCTCTTCAGAAGATTTCGACCGTCCGTTCTTCCCTGTTTAATCCATGAAATGAGAAGAGTATCTCTCCACGAGATTCCTTCACCTTTTCGTCAACCTGCGACGTTTCTTCCTAACTTCCAGTCGTACTTATCTACGCTAATATTTAGTGACTCAGAGGCCTATCCTTCCTGATCTTACTAAGTTAATTCAACCTCAACAAGGTTCTCTGCACGCACTCCTTGCAGCAAGCCTGCGAACACCTTAACTGTTCGAGCTTTCTTGACTCTGCGTATACCCTTAGTAGCAGTCCTTCAATTCTTCTGCTCAATTTCACGATTGAGACTCTTCTTTAGCCTACGCACTCCTTGCACGGCTTTAACAACCCCCTTCCACTTCTGAGTGTTTTGAGAACAAGAGTTTAACTCCCGAGCCTTCTGTCAACGCACTCCTTGCGGACAACTTCAACTGCACTCCTTGCAGGAATCCTTGCTCAAAGGGAGAAACAATTGAAACTCATTCACTTCCTCTCAGATTTCGATCTTAACACACAAAATCATACACATAGCATAATAACAAATGCATAACAGGAAGTAATATTCATAAGAAGATCATTCAACACACATACACAGAGAATAACACAACAGCCATGAATCTGAATCAACTTCTTATATTAATTCAATATCTGTACATGGGTGTTCTTCTACAACTCTCTTCTATTCTCCTATGCTCCAGAGTCTTCTAACTCTTCCTTTTGGTAATGTTACAATAATACAAATGAGGGTGTCTATATTCGGTTTTCCCTCTTCCTTCTAGAACTATCTAATCTAAGAATTCAATTCTATCTACCTGAAACTACTACTATAAATGCCTCTATCTATCTCAGACGAGAGCGTATGGCTCGAGGTATGATTACATTTTTTCCAAGGTGCCAAATTAAATGATCTCATTTATGTTCAGCGCATCAACTTCAAGAGAAAATTTAAAAATTCAAAAATGTGCGTTGGACGTCTTCCAGCTGTCTTATGTTTCCACGTTGGTTTTGCTTGTCTTGATGGATGCTCATGCATCGTACTCCCTCGCTTGAAAATTTGCATGGGCTCCTGTCCATGAGCTCCTGCACGGTATGTCCATGCTTCAAAATTTCTTCTTCAGTCTCCCAGCTGGCATCTTCAACTCGATGTCCCTTCCACTTGACCAAATATTCAAAATATTCTTTCCTCCTGGTTTTATTACCCACTCTTTTATTCAGTATATGTTCCATTCGTGGCTTTTCTGCAACTGGCATCTGCTTCTACCACTGGACCTATGGTTGATCATTACTTTTTGCTCCTGCTTCATCATCTTTATATGAATATAATTCTGAAACATTAAATATCAGAGATATTCCAATGCCCTCTGGTAACTCGATCTCATAAGAATTCTCTCCCATTTTCTTCAAGACCTAGCATGGAACAATTTTCTTCATCTTCAGCTTGTTGTATGTTCCTCTTGGGAACCTTTCCTTCCTCAAATGTGCCAGAACCAGATCACCAACTTCAAACTGAAGTTGTCTCTGATGCTGATCTGCTCTGTGCTTGTACTCCTGATTTGATTTCAATAGTCGCTCCTTCACCTGGCTATGAAGTTCCTTCATCGCTTCAGCAAATTCTCCTGCACTAGCACTGCTAGTCACAATCTGTTCTGAATCCCTCAATTCAGAAACTCCTCTCGGCTGCATTCCATATACAACCTGGAATGGAATTTTTCCTGTGCTCTTGTTCACTGAATCATTGTAAGCAAACTCTTCTTGCAATAATATATTGTCCCAACTGCTATGGTGCTCTGTCACCAAGCTTCTCAACAAGTCTCCCAGATTTCTGTTGACCACTTCTGTTTGTCTATCCGTCTGAGGATGATAAGCAGAACTAAACATCAAATTAGTCCCCAGCTTCTTCCACAATGTTCTCCAGAAATGTCTTATGAATTTGGTATCCCTGTCCGAAACTATGCTTTTCGACAATCCGTGGAGTTGAACAATCTCTTTGAAAAATAAGTTTGCGATGTGAGTCGCATCGCTGGTCTTCTGGCATGGAATGAAATGTGCCATCTTAGAAAACCTGTCAACTACCACAAAGATGGAATCAACACCTCTTTGGTTCCTTGGCAATCCCAATACGAAGTCCATGTTAATCTCATCCCACGGCTTGTCTGGTATGGGAAATGGCTAATAAAAACCCGCATTCTATTTCCTTCCCTTTGAATGCTGGCAAATTTTGCATCTGTCCACAAACTTCTTGACTTCTGACCGCATCCCTGGCCAAAATTATGACTCGCTTAGCTTTGCAAATGTCTTATCATGACCAAAATTTCCTGCTAATCCTCCACTGTGCTTTTCTTTCAACAAGTTCTCCCTCATGGAGCAATTCAGAATACACAATTGATTGCCTTTGAATAGAAATCCGTCCTGGATCACGTACTCTATCCACTGACTTCTGTCTCTGAGAACTGGATTCTCAGTTGCTTCATAAGCCTCCTTAAAGTCTGAATCATCTACATACATGTCCTTAAGATCATCAAAGCCTAACATCCTGACTTTGAATTCCTGCAACAACAAACACTTCCTACTCAAAGTATCAGCAACTTTGTTAGCAGTACCAGAAATATGCTTTATCACAAAGGTAAAATTTTGCATGTATTCAACCCATTTAACATGCCTCTGATTCAACTTTTCTTGTTGAGTCACAAATTGTAACGCATGGTTATCACTATATAAAACAAATTCCTTTGGAATCAAATAGTGCCTCCATTTTTTCAATGCCTGTATGATGGAATAGAATTCTTTATCATACGTGGAGTATTTCTCTTTTGCCTCATTCAGCTTCTCGCTGAAATATGCAATCGGCCTGTCTTTCTGACTCAAGACCGCTCCTATGGCAAACTCGCTTGCATCACATTTCACCTGAAATGTCTTCTGAATATCCGGCAACACCAAAACTGGTTGCTCTGTGATCTTTCGTTTCAACAAATTGAAACTCTTCTCAGCTTCTTCAGTCCAGTGAAAAGATTTATGTCTTTTCTTTACTGTATCTATCATTGCTGCACTAATTCCACTGGAATTTCTAATGAATTTCCGGTAGAAACTAGCCAAACCATGAAAACTCCTCACCTCAAATACGTTCCTTGGTGATGGCCAATTCTTGACTACCTCCACCTTATCTGAATCCATTCTCATCTCATTTGCAGATATAAAAAACCCCAAATAAATGAGTTATGTCTTCATGAATGAGGACTTCTTCATATTTATCAACAGCTTCTCCTGCTGTAATTTCTTCATCACAATAGCCAAATGCTTCAGATGTTCAGCCTTTGTCTTGCTGAAAACCAATATGCCATCCAGATACACGATGACAAATTTCCCGATGAACTCCTTCATGACTTCATTCATCAACCTCATAAAGGTACTCAGTGCATTCATCAAGCCAAACGACATGACAAGCCATTCATACAAACCTTCGTTTGTCTTGAATGTTGTTTTCCATTCGTCACCTTATCTCATACGAATCTGATGATATCCACTCTTCAAATCTATTTTTGAAAAAAAAAATTCTCCACTTAAGCAATCCATCAAATCATCCATTATTGGCAATGGGAATCTATACCTGATAGTTATATTATTAATGGCTTTTGAATCAGTGCACATCCTCCAGCCTCCGTCTTTCTTCGGACTGAGTACTGTCAGAACATCACATGGACTCAAGCTTTCCCTGACCAATCCTTTGTCCAACAACTCCTGGACCTGCTTCTTGACCTCCTCATTCTCCTGCGGTGTCAATATGTATGCGGCTTTGTTTGGTAAACGAGCTCCTGGTATGAGGTCTATATGGTGACTCACGCTCCTCATCAGTGGTAACGAATGAGGTAATTCGTCCACTACAATATCAGCGAACTCTTCCAGCAGTTCCTGAACTTCTCTTGGTAAATCATCCACTCTTGTGCTAGTCAGAAAAATTCTCGGTTTTCTGACCACAAAGAATTGTGGATCCTCCTTCTTCTTAACTTATGTAAGAAGCTCCTTCCCACTCATGAGAAGTACTCTGTTACTTGCTTCCGGTTTCACTTCTTTATCCTCAATTGGACACAACATATGAGCTCTCCCATTCCTTTTCAGGGTATATGTGTTCATCTTCCCGTCATGAATTACATTCCTATCATACTGCCATGGTCTACCCAACAATAAATGACAAACATCCATAGGAATAACATCACATAAAATTCTATCATTATATCCCCCTATCTTAATGTCAACTAAGCACTGTTTACTGACGTTTACCTGATGTCCCTTCTATAGCCTTGAAACTTTGTATGGATTCGGGTGATCAATTGTCTCTAGCTCCAGCATTTCTACCATCTCGGTTGAAATGAGATTATCGGTGCTTCCACTGTCCACGATGACCTTGCACACTCTATCCTTGGTATTGCAAGCAGTCCTAAAAAGACTGTTCCTCTGCGTTGAATTCTCCATCTCCTTCTCTGGCATCAAAAGAACCTTTCACATCACTAGCGATCTTCTGCCTTCAGCGTACTCTGTCTCAACATCTCGCCTCTGTGCCTCGGCGATGTGAGTTTCTACAGTTTCTTTCTTTTTCTCTGGACACTCGAATGACTTATGTTGATTTTTCCCACATGTGAAGCATGTGACTACTCCACCTCTTCCTCTTCCTCTACCTCTGGTACAAGGAAACCTATTATTATCAGCATATCCTCTTCTCTGCTCAGTATGCTATTCTTTTTGCTCAATATATCTCCCTCGCTATGAACTTCCACCTCTCTCTGTCTGAGTCTGAGGTTTCTTCCAGTCATCCTTGGGCTTCTGGTATTTATCTTGGGAAACTGCTTTGCCTCTGGGATGACTTCTGCCTCGACCTCTCTGACTTTGTTTACGACTCAGCTTTTGCTCAGCTTTCAGAGCCAATTGATAAGAATCCTCCACCGTTCGGATGGTTTCCATATTTAATTCATCCTGAATTTCATACCTCAGGCCATTCATATACCTGGCCATCGTCATTGCTTTCGCGATGACCTGCTCTAATATTCAACCTATAAAATTCTTTAGTATACTCCTTCACTGTCATCAGCTTCTGTCTCAGGTTCTGCATCCTCCTGAACAGAGAAATTTGATAATCCTTGGGAATGAATTTTGCCTTCATATTTGCAATCATCCTGTCCCAGTTCTTAATTTTCTGCTTTCCTTGGCAACGCTGGTCAGCTTGCAGTTCATCCCACCACAAGGTTGCATGTCCTTTTAGTCTTGTGATGGCATGTCTGACCTTCTTATCATCTTCGATATCTTCATAATCGAAGTAAGTGTCAAGAGCTCTAATCCAGTCTAGCAGCTCTTCCGCATCCAGATTTCCCTCATAAACTGGAATGTCCATTTTTGTTTTTGAACTCATCCGAGCGATAGCCTTAATTAAATGCTCATTAGCTGCATCTTCTGCTGGGATTTCTTCTTCTTCATGTCTAGCATCACATTCATCCTCAGATTCACTGATATCTCCCGCATGAGCTTTTCGCCTTTGTCATGTCTCCATGTCCTCCATTCTGGCACGAAGATTGCGCATTTCTCTCTCCATATCTAGATTCTGCACTTGCCCACCTCTTTCTCTGGACATTTCCCTTTCCTCCTCTGGATCGGGTGATTGTCTACCTCTTCTCCTTGGAGGCATGGTGAATTCTCCTTGTCCTCTGCTACAGAAAGCAAAGAATCTTTTCTAAGCTGTCATACCACTTGACGCAGTCGCGCACTCTCACAGCACGTCCGCTCTCACAGGACCTTCTTCTTCTCGGCCCGAAGAACTCGAAGGTTCTTCTATTTCCCTATTGGGAAATCTGCACCCACAACAATCTTCTCCGAGATCTCCCCTTTTCTGTCGGGATATCAGCTAAATCTCGCTATCTCGTGAGTTCGGGACTTAAAACCTCCAACTCTTCCTTTCAGATCTTGTGATACCCGATCTGGCGATACGGGTATAGCTCCTTCCTCATGCAACCATGGGCTAGGCTTAACTGTTAGCACCTCTCGCAACCTCACAACCTCGCCGGTTGAACCGTCGATTTTTCACCCTCCTAATCTGCAAGTCTCCAAGATGCGAGATTTTAACGGAGTATTGACTCATGTCTCCAGGCAACATGTGTCCACTCTTCGGTCACGTGGTCCCACCTTATATTTTTCCATGCGTCCACACGAACCTCAGCTCCTCTCACTTCGCGACTCGACGTACATACGAGTCTCGACTCCTCGGCACTTCATGACTTGCGAGTCCTTTGTGCCACCTGTACTCCACTTACATTCCGCTATGGCCCACACTGCTCTCCAGCTGTCAGGGTATCGCCTTCTCGTAACCTCACGATCCCCGCGCCCAAATCCTCGAACCTTTTTCTTGCGAGGTCCCGAGACACGATCCCTCGCACAGATCCAACGGTCCTCCTGTGGTCCGAATCCAACAGTTTTCCTTCTCTCGCTACTCGGGACCTCGTGACTTGGAGTAACAAATGTTTGAACTCTCAACCTGCGAACTCCCGAGTTTGCAAGATCCCTTGATCTCTCGCCACCTGTCCTCCTCAGATCGATGGCTACGATCCTTTCGCTCCTTCGTCACCTCGCGACTTTGAACACCAATTACTTGGGCCTTTACCCTGCGAACTCCCGATTTTGTGAGATCTCTTGATCTATGCCACCTATCCCCTCAGATGGGCGGCTACAAATATCTTGCCACTTCGCCGCTTCGCATCCTCGCGCCTCACGACTTTGAACACCCAATACTTGGGCTTTCACCCTGCGAACTCTCGAGTCTCTGATACACGATACCACATGTAGATCTAACGGCTCTGGTGACTCGTAATCGACGGTCTACCCCTCCTGAGCTTCAACCTCTTCGGTATATCCCGCCGTAACCTCCTTGTACCTCTGCAATATCTGACGATCCTCGGAACTTCGTGAAATCTCTTCAGAAGATTTTGACCGTTCGTTCTTCCCTATTTAATCCACGAAATGAGAAGAGTATCTCTCTACGAGATTCCTTCGCCTTTTCATCAACCTGCGACGTTTCTTCCTGACTTCAAGTTGTACTTATCTACACTGATCTTCAACGACTCAGAGGTCTATCCTTCCTGAGCTTTCTAAGTTACTTCAACCTCAACAAGGTTCTCTGCACACACTCCTTGCGGCAAGCCTGCGAACACCTTAATTGTTCGAGCTTTCTTGACTCTGCGTATACCCATAGCAGCAGTCCTTCAATTCTTCTGCTCAGTTTCATGACTGAGATTCTTCTTTAGCCTGCGCACTCCTTGCACAGCTTTAACAACCCCCTTCCACTTCTGAGTGTTTTGAGAACAAGAGTTTAACTCCCGAGCCTTCTGTCAATGCACTCCTTGTGGACGACTTCAACTGCACTCCTTGCAGGAATCCTTTCTCAAAGGGAGAAACAATTGAAACTCGTTCACTTCCTCTCAGATTTCGATCTTAACACATGAAATCATACACATAGCTTAATAACAAATGCATAACAAGAAGTAATATTCATAAGCAGAGCATTCAACACACATACACAGAGAATAACACAACAGCCATGAATCTGAATCAACTTCTTCTATTAATTCAAGATCTGTACATGTGTGTTCTTCTACAGCTCTCTGCTATTCTCCTATGCTCCAAAGTCTTCTAACTCTTCCTATTGGTACTGTTACAATAATACAAATGAGGGTGTTTATATTCGGTTTTCCCTCTTCCTTCTAGAACTATCTAATCTAAGAATTCAATTCTATCTACCTGCAACTACTACTATAAATGCCTCTGTCTATCTCAGACGAGAGCATATGGCTCGAGGTCTGATTACATTTTTTCCAAGGTGCCAAATTAAATGATCTCATTTATGTTCAGCGCATCAACTTCAAGAGAAAATTTAAAAATTCAAAAACGTGCACTGGACGTCTTCCAGCTGTCTTCTGTTTCCACGTTGGTTTTGCTTGTCGTGAGGGATGCTCCTGCATCACTAGTCAATTGAACTATAAGGGTATTAAAGGTATTTAAATGGTCAAAAACTTTTGTACCTTCTTTCATCCGCAAACTGTACAGCTGTCTCTTCAAGTAGATTCTGCTTGTCAAGGATTTCATCATATATAGACTTTCCAACTTCATCCACAAATCGGTTGTTGTCTTCTCCGAGAAAATATTGAACAAAACATCATCGACCAAACATAGGCATATGGAACTCAGTGCTCTCGCATCCATCTCATCCCAGTCATCATCTGTTATGGTCGCGGGTTTCTTTGCTTTTCTCAAAAGTGCCTTCACCACGCCTTGTTGCACGAGCAGATCATGCATCTTGAGCTTCCAGAGCTCAAAGTTGTTTTTACCGCTGAACTTTTCAATTTCAAACTTCGAACTCTGCATCTTAGCCATTAGCACAAAAACATATCCCAATATCCACTGCTTATAAAACCCAAAAACCCTTTGAAAAAATATGTGGAGGAATGATTGGTAAAAAATTTAATTAAAAAACCTTTTAATAATATATAAGAAGGTTTAATAAAAAAAAATTATGAAGAATTTTTTTTTTTTTTTTTAAAACATCCACCTTTTAAAATTCCTCCACCCTTTTATGCATGCAATATTCCATACTATATTCCAAATATAGTAATTTCTTTTATACCTTTTAAAATAAGCCTCGACGTGACTTTAAAAAAACATGCCCTTTTAAAAAACATGCGAATAAATTTACGAGAGTATTTACCATGCCAATTCAACACTCTGCAAATAAATTAAAGACGAGTCATGACTTTTGGTTTAAATGGAGTCGTAGCCGCACCTCCCGATGCGAGTGGCTTGCATTTTTGAAAGGGTCTCTGCACCTCCCATATGGTTGGCCTACGGAAACGTGGGAAGTGTTTACTAGTGGCCACCGCGACCTTTGAGAGGAAAGACCTACGAAAATTTGGGAATAGACGCACCTCGAGCTATTGTTATTGCTCCTTCAAATTTTGACGCTCTCGAAGTCCTCTCTTCCAACCAGCTCTGATACCACTTGTTAGAATTTTCAATGTGGAAAGCATAATTCACAATGATAATTAACAATCACACAGAAAAGAAAAAGCATGATTTCACATGGTTCACCCAAACATTGGGCTACATCCACCAAGCATAGGCATCGGTTGTCTTATTATTCAGATCATGGAGATTACATCAGCTCACTCACATTCAGTCGTTTTTGCCTCTACTGGCTTACACGTATTTATATACATTTACAATAAACTGAATAATAAATGAAATCCCTATCCATATTCTAACTTGATCTATTTGGTTGTAACCAACTCAGAATAATAGGATCCAAATCTGTTCTTGGTAATTCGTTGTCACCAAATCCCAACAATATATTCATTGCTTATATATTTTTGGAATACTTAGATTATACAATCCCAACAATTCAAATTTTCTATTTCAATATTTTTTAGATAAAATAAATTGAATTTTTTTTTTAAATATATAGAAAGTTTAGAACAAATCAAAAAATGAATTCCTATTTCAATATTTTATAGATAAAATGAATTGAAAAATATTTTTAAAAAAATATAGAAAATTTAGAACAAATCAAAAAATTGGCATGTATTATTAAAGAGGGTCGATGCATTTGCAGTCATCGCTTTGAAGATTTCATTGTGAGAATTTGTGATTTATTTGCAAAATCAAGAAATTTATTTGCAGAGGCTTTTGTAGACATCTTCACAACCCAAGAAACCATGGAGCATTGTTTTAATTGAAATATTTTCTTTTGTTGTGTCGGATTCCATAGATTTATGACATACACGACGCCACAACGAGAGGAAACAACGAGAACATGAATAAAGATGCACACTGCAACCAATCAAACAAATAACAAACAATAGTGATTTTTTGTACATTTATATTATCGAATTAGCGAATTAAGGTAAAAAAAAACATTACATAAAACAATTAAACAACATCTCACTATCAACGATCAAATTTTTATGAAATATTTTTCAATTTCTTAAAAAACCAACCCTACTCCAACTCCAAGGTTGCAAATACTTTCAAATCATGGTTTTCCATTTGCAGATAATAGAACCAAATACAAAATATAGATACTGGACTCAGATGTTTAAAAAATTGAAATGGCTAACCATTATTGAAATAGATATTGAAATGACTAACCATTATTTATTTCTTTTGAACAGTTACAAGTTCTTCTTTGCTTTGCTTTACTTTAGGGTTTTGGGTGGTTTGTTCCGAATAAGTAAAATGATCAAATGTGACTAACTTCATCCTTTGAAAAAGATAGATTGAAGTCTGTTAGATGATCTTTTATCAAATGCTTTGGAATTCCAACAATGGTGATGTAACCGTTCTAGTCGCCTTAGCTCAGTTGGTAGAGCGTGTGGTTTTTAACCACGTGGTCGTGGGTTCGATTCCCATAGATGATGTTTGCTATTATTTATACTCGTTGGTCATATATAATGCATCTCTATCAGGTAAGGATTTGGTTTTGGGTTCTAGAGGTTTCTTTGCTTCATCCCAGATTGTTGATTGCAATAGAACTACCATTTTTCACCAAGAATGGATTAGATGGAAAAGGTGTCACTGGTATGTACTACATAAGTGTTGAGGGAAGAAGAAGCATCAAGAATGGTTGAAGGAACTTGGTCTTAGGGACGAAGGTGCAACTACCTTTGGAAAAGATATATGAGATGTCTTAGATCAATTTTTGAGACAAAGAAGATATGTTGGTCTGGTCCTTGAATCTAACGACAGATTATACTCCAAAGATAGGTTATAAGGTTTTAGTAGGAAATGAAGATCATTCACAATGGTGGTGGAAAAAGGTATGGAAATTCAAATGTTCATCCAAGTTATTATTTTTATTGTGGCTCCTACTAAACAATACAATTCTAATATGGATATGTTAAACAAAAAAAGAAACACATCCAACCCTAGTTGGTGATGTTTATGTAAGAAAGGGAGGACATTTGCTACAAAAAAAAGAAACAAATCCAACAATAATTATGTCTAGCTCTTTTGCTAAACTTGGTTTTGCTGGAACATCGAGGACATTATTTCCATATTCCTCTAAAAAAATTGGGACTGAAAAATTGGTGTGCAAATGATGCTACAAAGAACTATAGATCTCTTCCATTATTTGTATTGTGACAAATATGGTTGGCTAGATATACAAAACTATTTGAGGATAGGGATACTCTTCCTTTGCAATGAGTTGTTCAAGGAATAAATATTATTGGTGCTTTCTCTAAGTGGCAATGAAACAAGGCACCGAGAAAGATTATGGTGAAAAATATTGATAGAAGTAGGCCATGGGCTTACTTTCATGGAGCCTCTCAAAGGAATCCTCTGAGGAGAGGTGGAAGAGTGGTTATACATCTCTCAAATGATCATATATTGAAGTTTAAAGCTAGGTTGGGCTTTGGCTCCAACAACATTTTAGAAGTGGTGGCTTAAAAACTTGTATTAATTATGGCCCTGGAACATGGAGTGACACTCTTACAAGTATTTGGAGATTAGCTATTAGAAATAAAATGGGTGAGAAAAAAGTTTTCACTCAAAATTTTTATTTGCTACCATTTTTCAATGAGGTTTCCAAGGGTATTGAAACAAGTTTTTCTATTTTTAGGGAGAGGAATCCTCTCAGAAGAATCATTTTTTAAAACATTTAGACTAGCTATTAGAAATAAAATGGGTACGAAAAAAGTTTACACTCAAAAATTTTATTTACTACCATTTTTCAATAAGGTTTCCAAAGGTATTCAAACAGGTTTTTCTATTTTTAGGGAGAGGAATCTTATGAAAAGAATAATTTCTTAAAACGTTTAGACTGCCGCCTAATTCTAATGGTTAAACATGGCAGCTTCACGTAATGCTATATATATATATAACATTCAACATTAAAAGAATCGATCCTCATCCATGTTTATTCACATAAAAGATACAAGTATATAAATAAAAAGAGACAGGTATCTAAGTCCCTGGGTCAATGAAAATATATCTGTAATTTGATTTCGTGCCTTCTAATTCCTTTCCAGGTGAAGGCCCAAAATATATGCATTATATTATTCCTTAATGGATTTAGTGGTGTTTCTATTCCAAAACAGCTGCAAAATTCCCATGCCATGGCATGTTTTCCGAAGTGGGGATAGTTTATTTGGATGACTCCTTTGTAATTTTACGGAACAGACAGAGAAAATCATACTCTGTTAGATGTGGGGATAGTTGAGTTGGAGGAATCATTTGTAATATTACTGAACAAATAGAGAAAAACATACTTAATTAGAAACTCAACTTCACGAGGTATTGTCAACTTAAGAACAACTGACCCCTAACCTAATTAATAAGGAAACATAATAATACTCTTTTCTTTCCTCAATCTAGACTCCACTCTGTCATGTCATATTGAATCTCTTATTTACACATTTCAACGGAATTTGGAGCCTTCCAATTCTTCTTCATTACCTTAACTCTTTGTTCTAATGGTGTTTGAATTTATGGTGGCTAGTGCAAGAGAAGATATTGGGAACAAAATGTTGGCGGTTTCTCTCATTACAATCTTGTCTTACAAAAGAAGGAAGATTTGCATTAGTTGATGTGGGAATCCATTGCTAAAGAATCTAGGATGGGTAGGCGCAACAACAAAAAAAGACGTATCAAAAAAATTATAAGGGTCGTGTATACGGATCGCGTTCACATTATTCATATAAAAATATAATCCTAGGCTTTGTTTTGAATATATAAAATAATTTGTTATTGGGGCTATTTATACAGATCATGGTCAAGTTATTTATAAATATTACAATTTAAGATTATGGATTTACTGTACATATGTTTGTTCAAAATTGAGTCATACCAATTATCTTTTTAAGATATAGGAAACCGGTTAACATTTGAATTTGTTTTAGAGTAATATGACTCTTATTTAGTTTGATTTAGAATCTCATCATTTCATTTTTTCCCTGACTACCATGATTTAGTTTGACTTAAAATTTTGTGAACATGGGAAAAAAGACTTGAATTAACTAAATTTATAACTTTTTGTGTGATACCATAAAATAATTACACCATGAAAATATAGGATTGCTTAATATTGATCTTTAATTTTCACTGAACTAAACTTGTAACTTTTCTTTGAATGCCATGGAACAATTGCATCATAAAAGTATATGAAAACCATTGCACCATGAAAATATGTAATTGTAAAAGCAAAGGCATTTGATCTCTTATAATTAATTATTTTTAGTATACCAAGAATTATAAAAAGATATTGTGTTCAGGGTAGACTTGGTTGTTGCTAATGTGAGAGAAATCAATTGGTCATGCTAAAATAGAGACATGGCTCGTTCTTTCTGTTGGAGACTTCGGAATTAGGTTTTCTATGAGATTGTTCATCTATAATCCTCATCGGATTCAATGGCCATCTTTCATTTGCATGGATGTACGTGTTCTCTTCCCTAACTATCTATGTAATTGTAAGTCTTTTATATGCTCGTGTGTTCCCTTCTTGAAATTTATCTTTGTAAGTCTTGTTTATGCCAGTATGGCATGCCTTTTTTACTTCCTTGTCTATCTGGCTAGATAGTTTGGTAGTATTGTATGGGTTTCTCAGCTCTCGGGTGTGCCTATAGGTCTCACACTATCGAATTCCCTTCTAAATTTCGCTAGGGATTCTCTGATCTGGAAAGGTTTTGACTAGGTATTGTGTCAGTAGGTCGAGGCTATAATCCCTTTGTTGCTTTTATTTATTTATTTATTCTCAATCTATGATATTTTTTTTCTGCAAGAGTTCTCGTTAATACTTTATGTTTAAGGTATGAGAGTGTTGTTAAAGGTGAATCATGTTGGTTGCTTCTATGGGATTTGACAATATTGGCATGCTAGTGGTTGTGGTTACTATGAGATAATGGTGTGTCAGCTGGGAACGGTTGGAGATTTAGGTATCTTTGTTATTTCTACTATAAGTAGCATAGTCAAGGAAGTCATCACCCTCTCTATTGTTCATCATTTATTTTAACAAAGTACTTTCTGTTGATAAAATGATAATGATACATATATATATATAGATGGATAGAAAGATTCATCCATCGTTTATCTTAACAAAATATGTTTTATTCATATTTAAAAAGATAGTATTACATATATTTCCACAGAAAAAACTGACATTTTTCCTCATGCATTTTTCCTACAACCATCACACTGCTTTGAATATACAAGAGAGATTATGTATTATATGAATCAAAGAAAATATTAACATGCCATTATAGGGGAAAACATTAGAAATTGTATTCCAAGATGACATAGATCCTAGATCACTGCTATAATATACTTAAATCATATTTCCTACCAGCTTCTCTACTTTAAAAAAGAAATTGATATGTTTATTAATAGTAAGCGCATCAAAGAAGGTGCGCATCGAGTTTTATAAGTTTCAACGAAGTAAAATCACGCACCTACAACTGGCTTAGTTGGTATTTGGTGCTCTCATCCTTGCCAACTAGACTGAACGATGCTCTTTTCCTTGCCAAATGAATCATTCGGGGTCTCCCCGTTGCTACGGATCATTCAGTGGGTCTCCTTGTTGCTGCAACAACCTTGTGTAGAGAGGGGTCGACCACACACGCATATATAATATGCAAACATTTTAGGTGGTTTGGAACTCCCAATGAGTTTTGTGTACTATCTGAGGATGAAAGACCTTATTCTTTATAAATTGGAGGCTTGATGAGGATGGATGACCTTATTCTTCAAAAATTAGAGGAATTTGTGTGTTGTCAGGAGAATGATAGAGATATTTCACATCTAAGGCGGGCAGTGTAGGAATCAACACATCTAAAGTGGGAAGTGTAGGAACTAGATAGGAGCTGGCATTCTGGAAAACAATATGTGATTAACATGGGATTGATTCCATAAGTTGTGATATGCAATTTGAGAGGATCAATGTCTATTAGAAGAAAAAGTTGTACTTCGGTTGAAGGTGGTGCGGTGAAGTGGAAGAAGGCGATGGTGGTGGTGGAGTGTCGTCGAAGAAGGTGGTGATATTCTTGAACAATGCACAAAGCTTCTTGAACAAGGCAGAGGCAGTGCAATAGTTAGCAAGGCTAACAAGATGGAAGGGTTGACAAGATGCTAATGAATACTCTATGGCATATTAATTAATAAGCAGTGAAGGTTCTCAAGCGAAGAGATCAAATCTAATCTAAATCAAATCAAAAAATATTAATGCTCGTCCCCACAATGGAAATAACGCTTTCAAGTTGAAAGCCAATAACATGACAAACAAATAAATTTTGTTTAATCTCAATAACAAATTTACCTAAGTTCCATATTGCAAATCACCAAAAAAATTTAGATAAGCATAGAACTAATAGTGGATCAACGCCAAACTCATTGCTATAGTCCGTACCTCGACATGGAGTAATAAGGAGCTTTATATTTAATCTTATGACAAACATGATGCAATGTCCTCATTAAATGAGGAGTAGGCACCAATTCTTAGTTCACCACAACCAAAGTAGGAAAACTCATTATCAAATATGATATCTAAAGAAACAAAGCCCATAAAGCGAGTTTCATATTTAATCTTAGGATAAAAAGGAGGGGATTAGCATTAAATGAGGAGGAAAAGTCAAGAATTTTAAGGTTAGAGAAAAACAAATGATGTAGTGGGTCTAATGGTTAAGAATACTTGTTTCCTCCTAAAACCTCACAAGTTCAAATATATATATATATATATATATATATATATATATATATATATTCTTATTCTTTACCAGCCAAAATTATATTATTATTATTGATTGATTGATTTTAAATTGTTCTTTGAATGTATAAATAAACTTACTACTTGAAATATTTTTGGAATACTTGGATTCTACAATTCCAACAACTCAAATTTGTTATTTCAATATTTTTTAGATAAAATTAATTGAAAAACATTAAAAAAAAAATTAAAAAGTTTTGAATGTATAAATATACTCGTTGCTTGAAATATTTTTGGAATATTTGGATTCTACAATCCCAACAATTTAAATTTGCTATTTCAATATTTTCTAAATAAAATAAATTGAAAAATATTTTTTTTTAAATATAGAAAGTTTAGAACAAATCAAAAAATGAATTGTTATTTCAATATTTTCTAGATAAAGGCCTTTCCAGGTAAAGACCTGAAAATATAATGCCTTTCGAGGTAAAGGCCTGAAAATATATCTTAGTACAACCAAATGCAATATCAATACTAAGATATTGCACTCTGCGTTTCCACACTTGCACTCTGTAATATCAATCAAATGCAATTCTCGTTGAGTATCCATAATGGCACTGTCATATATGTCTGTGTTCTTTCCACAAGTTGGTAATGGACAATGGACAATCTTCTGCAATGTGTCAAGAGTATAATAATACGAGGCAAGCAACCCTACTGGACAGTCTTCTGCATCCCCACCTCTAAATACGAGGCAAGCAACCCTACTGGACGCCAGCTTGACCGCTTTCTAATATAACAGAAATCTTGGGCACCTTGAAAGCATACTTGGCATGATTACAGATGGTTGCATTCCAGATATCTATAATGTTTTTTTTCCAATTATGTGGCAACTGTGGCGTTCAGTGGTGAGGTTTATATCAAATTCAATCTTTATGCTGTAGAAGTTTTTATCGACTGATTATCCCATTAACAACAGAAAAAGCGTTATGAACCACGTAGAAAACTCTCCCAGCAATCCTATTTTGAGTTTTTAATAAAGTTCTGTAAAAAATTTGAACATCAGAAATGTAGAAATGTTGAGCAGGAGTCTAACATGGCATCAGGAGTAATTTCAATTTCGTCAAGTTTATGAATCTTGACATGTAGTTTATAGTGTTTCCACTGCTTGACTCAGGATAGGTTTCCCTGTAGTATCAATATCATACGTGTTAAAGTTTATATTTCCAACAGTTTTTCAAATTCTGAAGGAAACCCATTGGAAAAATCAAACAGTTTTTCAAATTCTGTGCATATGAATTTAAACCGTTTGTATAATCATACTGCATTTCCAATGATAAGTACCAGAATCTACAAATCACTATTTTCAACCTTATATATACTGTATTTCCAATGATAAGTATCAGAATATTGAAAGGCTTAATTCATATTATTTTATAGAAAATGGATTCAACAAACATACATGTGGCAGAGATGGGTTAACTTAGTAACTGTACTAAGTCATGTGACAAGTGTATATAAATATTAAATCACAAGATATGGCTAACAATGGAGAAGACTCAAATAACAATAATGGCTTCAACAACAGGAGAAACACAAATCTGGTTGCATAGACCTCAGCGCCAGCAACATCCACATCCGAAATATAGCATGGATATCACTTGGTGATGGCGTAGATCGCGTAAATAATTCCTGGTAGGTACCCGAATAGAGTCAGCAGCAGACATATCCAGAACTCAACCTGTCACCCAAAACAGTAAAACTCAAGATCAATACAGCGACCTGTGATTTAAATTAATGAGATCAATACACTTCTACAGACCCAGATCSGTAGAATTAGCACGTAATGGAGGAACAAAAAACTCAAATTCAGCAGAAGAATCGGTGTTAGATCGATGAGAAGGTGCTCACACGGCAGCCGAATTTGAGAAAGACTCCCAAAGGAGGCAGAAGTATGGCCAGTATGATCTCTAAGCAGTTTGCCGTGCCCTCCCTCATTATGATTAAAATGATGATGGAAAACTGAGCAGAAACCCAAGACAGGGAGGAAAAGAAAGTGAAGATATGAACTCAATGGAACAAGCAATCAAGATATGTGCCTTCCAATTTATTTACAAAACTAAAGACGAGTTAGGTCCGCCTTCAACCGACCAATAACCAAAATAAGAAACTCAACGAACACTCAACTCGTTTCAATCACCTAATCTTAACATGCTAAATAATGAATGAATGTGTTGAAAAAATATCTTAACCACTCACTAAAATAAAATTAACTAGTGGAAAGCAATTTTCCATATCTAATTAGATTTAACAAATATACTAAAACTTAGAAGAAAGTTATTGAAGTAAAAGATAAACTCTATTTCACAACTTATTGTTGGAGAAAATCCACAAAACAAAGATTATGCATTATTATGAATATTTCAAACAATACATGTAACAAAATTGCTCAAAAAACTGAAATCAATCTCATCCCATCCATTAAGGAATGCATGCACATTTATAACACATACATGGCCAAAATGTTGTTGAAAGCTTTTATTAATATGTATCAGAGTACATTACAAAGATGGATATAGGTCTGTAACAATGCAGAAGAAGAAGAGATGAGAATTACAACCTAATACAATAAAAGAAATAGTTGAATCCCTACAAGCCTCATGGTTTCCCTTTCATAATCTCTCTTTCATATTGGAGTTGGACTGATCTCTCAAATTTTAGGTTCAAACACTCTTCATCTCTCTGTGTATTGATAATGACCAAGAGTGTTGATGAGCCTAATGGCTTATTTATAGCTCTCATCTTGTGTGAAAACCACTTATTGTTTCTTTAAACTACCTAACAGTTTCTAGTGGAAATTCTTGATATAGTGAAATAGACAATTTTACTATGGTAAGTATAGGTAAAAGTATTTTGATTGAAAGATTTTACCCCACCAAGCATGTTCATTCTAGATCCTTCCATATGAACTACTCAATATGATATAGTTGTTGGCCTAGGCGCCTTCTGCTTCTGCAAAATTGAGGTTTTATGTTAGCTAGAAGAATGGCTAGTCATTTCCTCTCAACTACAATCACTTCACGATGTAATGAAACATCGATCTAGCTTTTAAGTCCTCTATCGTTTGTTTCAGTCGGATGTTGGCAAGAAAATGCAGTTGTGCCTTAGGATGAATTATGAGTTGTCATGTTGTTGCTATATCTAAACCAACAAGAACATGAAGTAAAACACCTCCCCTTTGTGAAAGCCAGTAGAATTTCCAACACATCTGAAGCCAAGATGGCCAACAAGGTTTACTCGGGGGGAAAAACCCTTCACGTGGATCACTATCCATCAAAGAAGAGCTCAGAAAGAAGCATCCAATGAGTAGAAGGTGCTTGCATATGGTTGTAACTAGTTATGTGGCCTATTCTTTTAGAATTCCATTTTGTGGCAGAAAATCTTGCTGACATAACCAATAATTTGTTAAATCTGACCATAGTACTTGAGATCAGATACTGCAATGCGCAAGACATGGCCAATGATCTTGATACCCTCTAGTCGTATTTGAGCATGTAATGATTATCAATGATTACCTTTAGAAAAGATTTATCGATCATGTCAGATGATACTCTAACCCTTTGACAACCTTCCCACGTAGAAAAATCTATTAGAATATGGCATGATCCCTTTTTGAATGATTTGAGGACACGTGGACGCTTCATAGTGGTTGCCACTTCAAAATTGGAGAAACGTGCGAAAATTTAGATGAAGTTATTAATGATGTCATTAAGGTATGCCAACACGTGGAAGATAAATATTGGTCCATGTGGTTGCCTATGTGGCACCTCTATCAAGCTAGATGTTGTATGTTTAGAACATGTGTCTCCTAGTTAGCAATAGTCGTCTCAGAGTGATTGCGTAGCACAACATGGCTATGCATTAGCTTTTTTCTCTATATCTGGCCAAGTCATCTCCAGGTGTTAGACTTTGACCAAGTTTTGGGAGATCCTTGGTAAAGTTTGACCTATTTTGGGACTTCGACAGCCTGTTGAAGGTAGAGCGCAAGATGAAGTAGAGATCACGGGATCTCGGCCCCTTTTTGGGTCCTTTTTGGGATTTGGGATTATGTAACGGGTATGGGGATGTCGGCCCATGGGTTTACCCATGTTTAGGCCTATTTATAAAGTATAAATAGATGTATAGGCAATGTAAGGAGAGGCATATAGATATATCTGTGCAATATTGGGCTAAGTGCTAAGTATGGATTGTAGATGCTTTGTGCATACTGTGTGAGACTTGCAGAGCTACGTGTAAGTAATTGTAAGAAGGCTTGGTGTTGTACCTTAACTCGAAGAAGGAGGATCTGGTGGAGTGCGCGCAGATCTCATGTCTTCTGCGGAGTACAATTTTGATACTATGTGCCTGTAAGAAGCTTGACCGAAGATAATAAAGAAGAAGAGTTGGTGGGTGTAGCCCCAGGGTGGGGGTGAACCACGTACATGTTGTGTTTCTATGCTTTATGCGATGTGTTTATGTCTTTATGTCTTTACCTGCTAAGTGCTTTGATATAGATAGATAGATATGTTTATGCTTTGTGCTAATGATGTATGTGGATGTTAGATCTGAACTATGTGAATGTGCTTAGTTCTTGAATCTGCTAGATCTAATCTACCTCTCTATGATAAGTGCTTAGACACATCAGATCTAGATGAATGGTGCAATACTCTGTTTTATTTGCGGAGTAGATAGTGGTCAAATATTGATGAATTGTCGGTGCTAAGTGCTTTGTTAAGTATTCCAATCATAGATCTGTGTCCCAGCTAAGGTTGCAGACACCCGAGTCCTACAACCACCCCTACCTCTACCTCAGGTGAGACTTCATATGCTTCGCAGGTGTTTCCGAAAGGGTCGGTAGTTAAGGTTTTGTTGGTGCGTTGTTGTAGCATTGAACCCTGGGTCTGCCCCTATGCCAACAAATGGTTCTATTGCTGGGACCTGAAACTGTGATTGTTGGGAACAGAGGAAGAAGAAGCTTTGTGAAAAGATCCAACCTGAAATTGTGATTGCTGGGAACTGAGAAAGAAGAAGCTTTGTGAAAAGATCCGACCTAAAACTGTGATTGCTGGGAACTGAGAAAGAAGAATCTTTGTGCAAAGATCCGACCTGAAATTGTGAAAGCTCTATGCATAGATCTGTCGCTCTAGTGTGCACCCCTACTCAGGTTGTGAAGCTCTGTGATAAAGAAAAGAAGTCTGATCTTAAGAAAAGAGGTAAGATCTGAACACTTTGTGCTCTGATAAGGGTAATAATACTGAAAAGTTTTAGATCTGGAAGCTTTGTGCTCTGTAGAAGTAAGATAAGTGGAAATTTTTGTTTCAACAGTATGGATCTAGGTATGTTTGATAGATTTTGTCCTAGCTTGAAAACTAGGGCACTAATAGATGAAAGAAGGTTTGACATGCATAGATATGATAAGAATAGTGAAAGATATGTTATAACTATGCATAGAAAGAATGTTTGGACTAACAAGTGGATACAGAATCCTAGAAAGAAATGTTTGCAAGTTAGCTACTATGATCCTAGTGTGCAGTACAGGAAGAGCTGAGAATCATTTAAAAGAAAGAGAGGATTAACCCTTTGTTACAGTTGCAGAAAACCAGGACACCTTGCTAAGGAGTGCCATGGGAGAAGACCTAGTTGTCTTTGTTCCAAAGCTATGGACCATGAAGTATTGGATTTCCCTAGAATGATTGCTAAGATTGAAGGAATGAACATGAGACAAGAAAACCCTAAGGCAGATCCAGAAACTACGATTATGGAAGAACCCTAGAAAGAATCAGAGAAAGTATTGCTACAGATAAAAGACACCCTGAATGACCACCAACATGTCATCTTATCAGAGATCTTCAAAGAAAAAGCATGCATAGAAGAAAGAATAGGAGACTTTGACATTGACTATGTTCTAGATGAGGAAACACAGGTGAATATCATGACAAAAAGAACTTGGGAACTTTTAGGGAAGCCTTCTATGACTCCTTCGTTGGGAGGAATAGGAATATTTAGAGGAAAGATGATAAACCTATGTGGAAAGCTCACCCAGATACCTATGAATGCCAATGGGACATCGACAGAGGAGGATTTTGAGATTGTAAAATTTATTGAGAGCAACGCCCCATTTACCATATTACTAGGAATACCTTGGATTGAAAGAGATCAGGCTAGAAGGAAGGAAGAAGAAGAAGTTTTAGAGAAGAATAAGAAAGAGTTAAAGGATTTCATGACTAGAAGGATAACACACTTGATTGAAGAACAAAAGAACAGATTGAAGCTATTTAACACCAAGGACCAAGATGTCGAAGTTGCAAGAACACTAGAAGACCCATAGAAGATTGAAGTACCTATTTTAGATACAGATAGAATATTACGCTTGATTTCTAGGAGAGAATCTCAACAATGCAAAGTAACTATGCCAAACGTAGATAAGAATGAAAATGGAAAAAGGAATACCGAGACGAAGCTCACTGGAAAGAAGGCCAGAAATCTAAGTAACAAGAGAGCTAAGATCGAAAAGTTACAGAAGGTTCCAGAGGGAACTTCGCAGAGGGAAAATTTGCAAAATTGGATCTTCGTCGGGATAACAGAACAACGCCACATGGCACTTTGCCAGGGTGAATAAATATAGTCGTTGGGAACAATATAACCATTAGGCCGACCCTATGAATGGGTAGAAAGGAATTTATGGTTCGCCACCAGACCATTGGACCACGCCATAACGAACAGAACAGACTTAATGAAGGCTTCTCACCCGTTGCAAGAGATTTGTTGCCAAGTTATCTATTTATCCCATCGCGCCATGCACCGAGAACACTTTTGCTAACCGTGAATCTGAGCCCGCAGACTCGTTGATTTTACACAGTCATCATTGCACTATTTTCCTCTATCCCATTGCAGTGTCTAAGTTACTCCTCGAACCTAAGATTTCCAACCACGAGCGTGTATGTCAAACCAGTTCAGCGCTGCAGAGAAAGTTGTAGAAGTTCTCATTGATCTCATGACTGAACAAGTAATGTCGATTTCTGCAGGTATACAAGCGTCATTGATGAGATCACTGCAAGCCTCTTCGTCGACTGCTCGCAGAGCCGGATCATCACGACCCTCAGCAGAAAAGAGAACTAAGCACAAAGACAATCTAGCTAATGCGAAGTTGATTCCAACCATATTGCCTGATTACATCCCGCCTATGGCTGGCGCGGTGAATCATGATAGTGTGCCAAGATATTTCAAGTACACCATGGTCACTGGGTACCTCCCGAAGGGGATACGCGTAGTTCACGCACAGCAGGATAAGATCACAGCATTGAAGTTCAATGAATTCAACCTCGGAGATCAAAAAATATATGCTATGCTCGCCCCGTACAAGTACCTAACTAGAACAAAGGGGAATAATTCAAAGATAATTCCCCAGCCGTGGACAATGAACCTCGTGTAGTCCACCCTGTTGAATGTCATGAAGATCCCACACTTCGAAAGACACCAGGAATTCAACGCATGTGTCAAGATGCTACTGTCGTATTACCATGGTGGCTACTTATGGCTAGACTATCGTATTACAGTTGACCCAACGTTGATCCACAGGATCACGGGACTGAGTATGCAAGGACCTGACCCGTAGGACTTCTACCCAGGAAATGCCATAGATCGTGCACTAGCATAGAAGATAAAGGATACATATGGCGACGTTGAGAAGGGAACAAGAGGCTACAAGGTAGCTTCCATCCAGAGTGGTGCAATGTGCCTAGCATGTCAACTGATAGTTGGAAATTTAGTAAGGAAGAACTAACCTACGCAGGTCACCGGCTTTGTCGTTGACCTCGCAGGGAAGTGCACGGAAGGCCTACATATGAACTGGGCGAAGTACCTAGTTAACAAATTGGAACTAGACTGTCGAGAAGCATAGGGCCAGGGTTATGAATTTCATTTCAGCTGGCTCCTGGTCCTCAATGCATTTGTAGCCTGGGATATGTCGGAATGTGTGACCTTCCCAGACATAGAGTCGTTTGAACCGATTGCTGCGAAGTTCGCTACCCTTTGGTATTCAAGTGACATGAACAAAAAGTGGTAGTTGAATGTTGTTTTTCATAGATATTAACTCTAGATAAAGAGAGACATTGAAGTTGAGCCTCGCATGACTCTGAACACCTTACAGAGCTTCTGACCCCTGATGAATTTAAGTGTAGATTGACACTTCATCTACATTACAACGCGAGAAAATGAACATAAAGAGAAGCTCCAATCATATTATAAACTTACAGAATAATACCTTGAGGAGATCACTAAGGAATGGTTTGCTGACCTCCATATCCCTGCCAACCATACAAAGATATGTGATCTTGACAGCCCAGAGGACACTCATAAAGAAAAAAATACACCAAAGAAGACTAAGGAGGTCCAAAATTTAAGCAGCACCTCAGGAAAGACTACTTCAGTGTCACCTGACCAAGGGGGTGATGACGAAGTAGAAGCTGCAAAGAAGCCAGGCAAAGTCACACCGCCCAGAGATGATTTTGACCCCTTGAAGAAGAGGAAGGTTTCCCCCATGAAACCTTCTTCCTGGAAGAAATTGAAAGCCACCATGACCAAGATGCAGACTGTCCTCACCTTCGATGATTTTGACTTCATCATAGCAGCCCTGAACGACGCTTCACTGGAAATAGCAGAGAAACAAGAAGCCAAGAAGGAAGAAATGTATGATAGAATTGGAGTCGAAATCTAAGGGGTACAGCAGGCCCTTCAGTCCAGCCGCGCAGTCTCCACTGCGCCCCTGCCATCGGGAGAACCAGAGTTGGGAGATGAGCCAACCCAACTCCAACGACTAGCGGATATAGTCGAAGCTCGCCTTCAACGATCACAAGAAGAAACCGAACACGCCACCTAGGCATTGAAGAAAGTGCAAGGTGTACTTGTAGAACAATGCAATTCTGCAAAACAGGAAAAGATTGCTCTCCAACCAAAGTTCGATGAAGAAAAAGCACATATGAAGCAAGGAAAAGAACAGTTGCTCGCGGAGCAACTCGAAGTGAAAGAAGCAGTCAGCAGAGCACTTTTCTCTGTGACAGTATTAGAAATAAAGGCAGAGGACTGAGTCACGCAGTAAGTAGATAAGCTTGCAAAAGCTATCTAGCAGCTACAACAACGCATAACAGACTTAGAGCTCCACACAGTGCTCGAGACTCTAAAGGATGTAAGGGATCAAAGAGAAGCAACCGCCCGGAGCGCAGTTGAAAGGATAAAGGCCCTTGCCATGGAATGCAAGCAGCTGAGTAATCACAGTGCCCAGACATATGAGAAACTCACTGAGAACTCAGAATTGTAGGCACTGGAGTCACAGCGCCAGGAAGAAAAGAAGCAAGCAGAGACAATACAGGCGTTGTTGAAGCCCCTATTAGCTGTGGAAAGAATGAAACAATCCCAAGAGTAGGGCACTGCCCAGTAGCAGGTTCAAACTATCCAGAGCAGAGTTATGGAAGTAACTCAGAGGCTCCAACCTATACAAGATAAGGCTTACCAATTTTTCACAGAGGTCAAAGATCGAGGAGAAGAACTCGAGCAGGTTGTCACTGCAACTGAATAGCCCCTGGAGGGACCTATCAATGACGCAGCCATCCAAGAGTTAATTGAACAGGAGTTTGTGGCACAAAAACAAGTCGAAGCACCTCGATCCATGCTCAAGTTTTTTGAAGCAGAACTACCCAGACCGGAGTGACTCGGGACACGTCACAGGTGAGTGTTGAGGGCTTGTTTTCCGTTGACCAAGTTTTGGGAGATCCTTGGTCAAGTTTGACCTATTTTGGGACTTCGATAGCCTATCGAAGGTGGAGCACAATACAAAGTAGAGATCATGGGATCTCAGCCCCTTTTTGGGTCCTTTTTGGGATTTGGGATTATGTAACGGGTATGGGGATGTCATCCCATGGGTTTACCCATGTTTAGGCCTATTTTGTAAGGTATAAATAGATGTCTAGGCAATGTAAGGAGAGGCATATAGATATATCTATGTGATATTGGGCTAAGTACTAAGTATGGATTGTAGATGCTTTGTGCATACTTTGTGAGACTTGCAGAGCTACATGTAAGTAATTGTAAGAAGGCTTGTCGATGTACCCTAACATGAAGAAGGAGGATCTAGCGGAGTGCGCGCAGATCTCCTGTCTTCTGTGCAGTAGGATTTTGATACTATGTGCCTGTAAGAAGCTTGTTCGAAGATAATAAAGAAGAAGAGTTGGTGGACGTAGCCCCAGGGTAGGGGTGAACCACGTACATGTTGTGTTTCTATGCTTTGTGCGATGCGTTGATGTGTTTATGTCTTTACTTGATAAGTTCTTTGATATAGATAGATAGATATGTTTATGATTTATGCTAACGATGTATATGGATGTTAGATATGAACTATGTGAATGTACTTAGTTCTTGAATCTACTAGATCTCATCTACCTCTCTATGATAAGTGCTTAGATACATCAGATCTAGATGAATGGTGCAATACACTGTTTTATTTGCGGAGTACATAGTGGTCAAATATTGATGAACTGTCGATGCTAAGTGCTCTGCTAAGTATTCCAATCACACATCTGTGTCCCAGCTAAGGTTGCAGATACCTGAGTCCTACAACCACCCCTGCCTATACATCATGTGAGACTTCATCTGCTTTGCAGGTGTTGCCGAAAGGGCCAGTAGTTAGGGTTTTGTTGGTGCGTTGTTGTAGCATTGAAGCCTAGGTCTGCCCCTGTGCCAACAAATGATTCCTTTGCTAGGACCTGAAACTGTGATTGTTGGGAACTAAGGAAGAAGAAGCTTTGTGCAAAGAGCCGACCTAAAACTGTGATTGCTGGGAACTGAGAAAGAAGATTTTTTGTGAAAAGATCTGACCTGAAACTATGATTGCTGGGAGCTGAGAAAGAAGAATCTTTGTCCAAATATCTGACCTAAAATTGTGAAAGATTTTTGCATATATCTATCACTCTAGTGCACATTACCCTACTCAGGTTGTGAAGCTCTGTGCTAAAGAAAAGAAGTCTGATCTTAAGAAAAGAGGCAAGATATGAACGCTTTATGCTTTGATAAGGGTAAGAATACTAAAAAGTTTTAGATCTGAAAGCTTTGTGCTCTGTAGAAGTAAGATAAGTGGAAATTTTTGTTTCAACATTATGGATCTAGGTATGTTTGTTAGATTTTGTTCTAGATTTAAAACTAGGGCACTAATAGATGAAAGAATGTTTGACATGCGTAGATCTGATAAGAATAGTGAAAGATATGTTATAACTATGCATAGAAAGAATGTTTGGACTAACAAGTGGATGCAGGATCCTAGAAAGAAATCTTTGAAGGTTAGCTACTATGATCCTAGCGCGTAGTACAAGAAGAGATGGGAATCATTTAAAAGAAAGAGAGGATTAACCCTCTATTACAGTAGTAGAAAACTGAGACACCTTGCTAAGGAGTGCCCTGGGAGAAGACCTAGTTGTCTTTGCTACAAAACTATGGACCATGAATTATTGGATTTCCCTATAATGATTGCTAAGATTGAAGGAATGAACATGAGACAAGAAAACCCTAAATAAGATCCAGAAACTACGATTATGGAAGAACCCCAAAAAGAATCAGAGAAAGTATTGCTATAGATAAAAGACACCCTGAATGACCACCGACATGTCATCTTATCAAAGATGTTCAAAGAAAAAGCATGCATGGAAGAAAGAATAGGAGACTTTGACATTGACTGTGTTCTAGACGACGAAACACAAGTGAATATCATGACAGAAAGAACTTGGGAAATTTTAGGGAAGAGTGTTATGACTCCTTCGTTGGGAGGAATAGGACTATTTAGAGGAAAGATGATAAACCTATGTGCAAAGCTCACCCATATACCTATGAATTCCAATGGGACTTCGACAGAGGAGGATTTTGAGATTGTTAAATTTATTGAGAAGAGCGCCCCATTTACCAAATTACTAGGAAAAACTTGGATTGAAAGAGATCGGGATGGAAGGAAGGAAGAAGAAGAAGTTTTAGAGAAGAAGAAGCAAGAGTTAAAGGATTTCATGACTAGAAGGATCACACACTTGATTGAAGAACAGATCGAAGTTATTTAACACTAGAGACCCGGATGTCGAAGTTGCAATAACACTAGAAGACCCATAGAAGATTGAAGTACCTATTCCAGATACAGATAGAATATTACCCCTGATTTCTAGGAGAGAATCTCAACAGTGCGAAGTAACTATGCCAAACACAGATAAGAATGAAAATGTAAAAAGGAATACCGAGACAAAGCTCACTGGAAAGAAGGCCAGAAATCTAAGTAAGAAGAGAGCTAAGATTGAAAAGTTACAGAAGGTTCCAGAGGGAACTTCGCAGAGGGAAAATTTTCAAAATTGGAGCTTCGTCGGGATAACAGAACAGCGCCACATGGCACTTTGCCAGGGTGAAGCAATATAGTCGTTGGGAACAATATAAACATTAGGCCGACCCTCCGAACAGGTAGAAAGGAATTTATGGTTCGCCACTAGAACATTGGACCATGCCGTAACGGACAGAACAAATTTAATGAAGGATTCTCACCTGTTGCAAGATATCCATTGCCAAGTTACCTATTTATCTTGTCGCGCCATGCACCGAGAACACTTTTTCTAACCATGAATCTGAGCCCGCAGACTCGTCGATTTTACATAGTGATCATTGCGCTATTGTCCTCTATCCCATTGCAGTGTCTAAGTTACTCCTCGAACCCAAGATTTACATCCCCTAGCGTGTATCTCGGACGAGTTCAACACTGCAGATAAAGTTGCCGAAGAAGTTCTCATTGATCTCATGACTAAACGAGCACTACTACATATTGAAAAATTTGCGATGACCACTTGCGACGAAAGTACTCTTTCGTCGCAACATGCAAGAGAAAAAGTTCTTTTTTTCTAAATCTACCCCGT